>VZRF01006886.1:120902-154790 GCA_013396875.1 Vireo altiloquus
AGAGCAAAATCTAAAACTACAAATGCACACTCTGTGGTACACTAAACAAAAATATTTTCATTTCTTTGATGCTTTCAGCTCATCCATGGACTTAGGTCAAAGGCTAAGTTGTTTTGGGGAGCTCTAGGGATAAAGTGAACCCCCACAGGAGCAGGAGAAGTTTTCTGGCTTTCCTGGACAGGGTTGGGTGGGTCAGAGGAGTTCTGAGGAGCCTCTGAAGTTTCTGTGGGTGTCCCAAGTACCCACGGCTCTGCTCTGCCTCTGGAATTGCTGCCACCCACATTTAAAACTGCTCCTGGGTGTTGGATTCATTGGTCAGGCTGCTTGACTCGTGGCTCTGTAGGACAAGGTTCCACGCCAGCCAGTGGGAGTGGCTGCATGGCCAAGGCTCCATGGAAATTCCAATGGGAATCTGCTCTCAGAGCATTCTCCTGCCTCCGACAGCCAACAAGTTGTGAGGATGCAGCTGCTAACGAGGGCTGGCAGGGCAGGGGTTTATCTTTGCCTGCTCGGGAGTTCCTGCTCTGCAGGGAGAGGCTGATGCTCCTCTGGGCTCCTTCTCTTCCCTTTCCAGTCCATTACAGGTGCCAGAGGCGATGAGGAGCCTGTCTGTCACCACTGTCCCCAGGGGGAGAATCCTCATCCCTCCCTGTGCTCACACACAACCTCTGCTCACGCTTCTCACACGCTGCTGGGCACCGGGAGAGGAGGAGCTCCCCCTGGGAGCTGGATCACAGCTGGATCACAGCTGGATCACAGCTGGATCGCAGCTTCCCAGCCCTGCCAATCCCTGCCCCACACACCCCTCCTGGCACTGCGCAGCAGCTCTGGGTCAAATCTCTTCCCAAGTGCTTGGTGCTCCAAATAAATCCCTGCCCATCCTTTCCTGAGCGGGTGAACAGCCCTGGGGGGAAAGAGCCACCCCAACAAACATTGCCCTGCATCCAGGAAGGAGAAATNTGTTTCCTGAGGGGATCCAAAGAAGGTTTGTGCTGTGAACAGCCCTGTGGGGAAAGAGCCACCCCAGCAAACATCGCCCTGCATCCAGGAAGGAGAAATGGAAACAATCCCCTGACAGCCTGGGCCAGTGCAGAGTTATTTTGTGCAGCCCCACGTGGGGCATCTACAGCTCTTTAATTTCCAGAAATGCACATTTTGACCCAGCTGAGGTCAGGCCACACTTCTGGTGGGAGCTGCTGCTCCCAGCTTGCAGCAGAGGAGGGAAAGGAGATCTGCACAGGGTTTGTCTGCAGTCAGTGAGGACCTGCCGGGCTGATCCAGAGGGATCTGAGTGCCAAAGTGGCCTGGCTGTGGCCACAGGAGTCCTGCAGCAGAGCAGGGATGGGCTGGGGAGGGTTTGCACCTCAAGGTGTCAATCTGACACCAGCAGCAATAATACATTTGGGGTTCATTGCTCATGAATAAATGAGCTGTTCACTGGTCCAAGCCCCACCTTTTCACTTCCCACTTGGAGCTGACCTTCTGTGCCTTTGCCAGAGTCCCAATGTTGCTTCCCAGCGCCCATTTATGAGGAATAAAGGCAAGACCAACAAAAATATCAATGTGTGTCTACTTCTATTTGTTTAAGTATTCTCCCACATCACACTGGCGTGAGCTTCCCTCTCCCTGCCTCCCCAACACCTCCTTTTTCCCTTCCTGTATCAATTCCGACTCAGTTTATTACAGTTTTCTGTCTGATATTCCAAAAATTATTTTTCTAGGGTTAATCCCTAACCCCCAGCAATACCACTGGGAGAGCTGGATGGCAGGCTTGAAATAGTTACTACTTGGAGCAAGCAGCCTTTTCCAGTCTTTATTTATAATGCACGGATTGGAGAAGCTGGAGCAACAATTTTAGGGTGTAATGCATGACTCTGCTGTAGCTGTGTCTGACAGACCTGTGCTAATTACTCTGTGTGGGTTTGATGGAGAGCCAAGAATGGGTTGTAGAAAAATGTGTATCACTAAAACTCAGGTCCCCGAAGTCAGAAGTAAAACAAACAGGGAGAGATCATTATCTGAAGCAGAGCCTTGCTCGCTGTGTACTGGAAAAAAATCCCATTCCCATGTTTTGTGCTTCTTTATTCTGGTCCTTTAGATCCAAATATTTCTGTCTGTATTTGGAAATACCTTCATTTTGTACAGTTGGGCAGACAGAGCATTTGTCTTGCTCTATCCCATTTTCCTGCTTCTTGGGAGGCTGTAGCTGGACTCTGTGTGGCCTTCAAAGAGTCACTTAACCTTCCTGTGCATCAGTTCAGTCATTTGTAAAAGGAATATTATAATAATAGACACCCCGGGGGCTCTCCCAGATTTCAATAATTAATGGGGCTAAAGCTGTTTGTGAGCCTCAGATTAAAGGTGCTAAATAAAGGCATTCAATTCATATATTTTACTCCAGAAAAACAAAGCATCAGCGTGGGAAGTGCTGCTTTAAAGCTGGGAGTTGCTCTGACCCTCAGAGCAGATTTTAATTTCCATGCTCCCAATTCAGCAGAGCTCTGAAATCCATTTTTAATTTTGCAATGCCCATTTTTCCCCCACAGGTGAGGAGAATCTGAGGAGCTGTTTGAGTCAGGCCCTGGAAGAGCAGTGGCAGGAGAGGAGGATCTGTGCCTGTCCGTGTGTCCATCCCTCTGCACGTGTGACCTCAGCCAGAGCATCATCCTTGGCACGGGAAAGCCACGGGAATGTGGGAACAGGGACAAAATGCAGATCAATAAATGGAGCAGGAGAGAAACCACAAGCTGTGCATTTCCAGGGAGGTTCTGTGGGATGGATGGAGGCTGCTGAGCATGACCTAATGCCGCAGGAAAAATCAGCAACCACCGACCTCAGCATCCGAGCAGCCTGAATATTGAACCAGAGGTCCTTGAGTAATTGTCCTTTCTTCACTCCGGGGGTGAAAAGGGTACATTAGACATTCACCAGCAGCAAATGGCACCTGACATCTCTTTAAGTGAAAGTCAGCTCGGAATTTTTTTTAATGGCCGAGCATAAATCTTTTAAATTATAAATCAATAAATAGTTAATTCAATAATAGGAATCTTTTAAATATTTAATGAGTCATATGCAGAATGGCTCTATAACTGGATGTTGACGGAACTGTGTCAAAGGAATTTGAATCAAACTTTTCTAAACTCCCCGTATTAAAATAGTTATTGATTCAAACATAAACTATGAAGACTCTGGCAAAAGTCAGGGGGGGCTGGAGGGGCTTGGCATACATTTCCTCATCCAGGAAAATGTGAAGCCAACAGCTTATTTTTAATGATGGATTCTGGGGCTTTTCAGGTTGTATTTATGCTCCCACCACAAAAATGAGAAAGACCCTACGCAGACAAGATTTTGCATGTGCATATTCATTAAAATTCTGGTTTAAAGGCAGCTGTGCTCTGAAATAAAAGCTGGGGCAGCCTGGCTCTGGTTAAAGGGTTCTGTAACCAGCCCTGCCAGGGGCACCGTGAGCCATCTCCCCTGGAAACTGCCCAAAGTTTGCATTTATTCACCAGAGTTTTCATGTGAAAGACAGTGAGATTCATCTGTGGGCACCAGACCTGGGCTTGTTCCTTTCTGATCTGTAATCAGTGTTCACTTATCAAGCAGCACTCAACTCTTCCCTTAATTATCCTTAATTGGAGGCGTTTTATGCTTAATCCTCAGACCACGTTCAGTGCTCTGTTGTTCCAGGGCAGATGTGGCATCTTCACATCTCCCACGGCCCCACCTCAGCCTCCCAAATAACAAAAGAGCTTCGTGTTCATCTCTCTGCAGGAGAAATGGGGAGAGGATGGTGCTGGGAACAGCATGAGGGAGCTGCTCCAGTGGGGAAATGCAAACAGGGAAGGAGGGAAAAAAGAGTGGATGGAAGGAAGGAAGGAAGGAAGGAAGGAAGGAAGGAAGGAAGGAAGGAAGGAAGGAAGGAATTGTCTGGCAGATGAATGAGCTGGGATTGGTTTTGCAGTGTGGCTGAATGACAAGTAAATTCACTCTGGGGGTGTTTAATGTGCACTCAGTGCTGTGGATTCCAGCTCCTGGTATTTCAGGAACAAAACCAGCTTTGGTCATAGGATCATGGAGTTGTTAAGATTGGAAAAGACCTCTAGATCATCAAGCCAAACCATCTGGTTTGGACCTTAATTCAAGGATTATTCAGTATTTCAGGAACTTTCTGCCTTGAAACCACTCAGCAAAAATAGCTGGGGAGCCTACCCTCCCCTCATGCACCAAAACCATCAAGGAAGGCATTTGATGCTGCCTCATGAAATAATGAAACGTGGTGTCAGAAACTCCTCTTCACGAGATGAATCCCATCATAAACTGGTTTTTGTCCTGAGGAGCCACGGCCTGACTGCTCAGGATTGGTCTCACTGCCCTGCAGGGGAGTCAGGACCAGCCCAAACCCAGCCTGAGCATCACCTGAAGCAGGACCTGCTGTTTGCTCTGCCCGTGCATCTGTAATCAATCGCAGTTGATTCAATATTTGTAGCAGATTGGAGTTTCATTTGTATTCCGCACACCTCTGCTTCCTCCTCTCTGCCTGGGTGTATAAATATACCTCCAGAAAAGCTGCCTGCGTATCCTTGTTGGGTTTTTTTTTTGCCTCCCCGGGATGACAGATACTGTAACAATGGCAGTAGATTAATATCTCCTTAATCAGCCAAATGAACATGACATACAAGGGTGACAGCTCAATTTGCTGCTAACAGATTGTGCCTATCACAGCCCTTCCATTCCAAGTGATGGTTATTTCTGGAAGAGATCACACGGTGAGGGGAGGACCCCACAGCTCAGAGGCTCCCATTAAATACATCAAGCACCTCATAGGTGTTACTCAGCCTCCTGTCAGGACACTGCCTGTGTGGGGAATGAAATGAGCCTTGACACAGACACTGGCCCTGTTGTTGGCTCCCTCTCTTTATTGCCAGCTATTTTTTCTTTGCTCGTGGCTTTTTTTTTCCCTGTTGGAGCAGCTCAGACTCCGAGGCTGACTCCTGAGGAGATGCACAAAGAAATGTCGTGGGGAGGAAGCAGTCTGGGGGGAAGGGACACATTAAATCTGAGCCCCCACAGCTCAGGGTTGGTTTGCAGGTGGGGTTTGGTGGCTAATTCTGAAATTCAGCCCTCGGGGTTTGATCCAAATCTTTCTTTTCCTGCTTCCTGCGGTGTTTGAAGTGAAGCAACCCCAGGAACTTCAGAAGCAGGTGCAGGTTCTCCCCAAGGGTGTCCCCAGGCTCAGCCAGGTCCCTCTGTGCAGGACAACCCCTGAGCCTAGGTGGGGATTGACATCAGGATGTGGGAACCAGACTGGGGCTGTGTTTGGTGAGCCCAGTTTGGGGGTTTGGGGGCAAGGACAGTGCCTGGGGTGTGACTTTGCTGATGTGCAGATGTGTCCTGGGTGCTGCAAGGTCTGACCCTGCAGCTCCTGGTGCTCCCTGGGGGCTGTGACAGGACAGCCCCGATGGTGTTTGCTGGCTGAACCCCAGGGGTTGATTTTCCCAGCGACTTCCATCTCCTGCTTCTGTTGAGACACCCTCACGGTGCCCTTCCCACCCTGAGTTTGCACCCAAATTTATNCAGGTGGGGACTGGCACCAGGACGTGGAAACCAGGCTGGGGCTGTGTTTGCCCTGAGTTTGCACCCAAATTTATAAAGCACAGCTGCAGGTGTCTGCCAGCCCCAAACCTCCCAACAGATCCCATCACTCTCCAGTTTTCCCAGGGAATGTTCTGGCATGGTTTGCTTCAAGACAAGACATGTGCTTCCTCTTGAAAGATAAAATTGAGTGGTTTGAGTGGAAAAGATTTCCAAGGCAAAATTGACAATCTATTATTGAAACAATGGCACGAGGATATATCCATATGATTGCAATTATGGAGCCAAACTCTTCCCAAGGAGGCTTCTGTCATTCCCAACACTTGCCACAATTTCTGTCATACAAATGTGTTCATTATTTTTATCATTTTTTTTCTTATTNTATAGTTTGCTTTGAGACAAGACATGTGCTTCTTGCTTCCACTTGAAAGATAAAATTGAGTGGTTTGAGTGGAAAAGATTTCCAAGGCAAAATTGACAATCTATTATTGAAACAATGGCACGAGGATATATCCATATGATTGCAATTATGGAGCCAAACTCTTCCCAAGGAGGCTTCTGTCATTCCCAACACTTGCCACAATTTCTGTCATACAAATGTGTTCATTATTTTTATCATTTTTTTTCTTATTATTATTATAGCTTTTGCCATGAGAATAACTCATCAAGGTTTTATGACTAATAAATTCTCTAAATTACAGTCCAAGGATGTATTACTTTAATTTTTCCCTCCATATTCTGTTTTTAATTGCCAGGCAATTTCCCACTTGCCTTTTTTAATGACTCATTAGGCTTAAGGGGAAAGAACAGAATTTAGTCCAACAAAGATCTTGCATTGAGTTTTGGACACCTCAGAAGGGAAGTGATACATTAAGGGGGGAAAAATCTGAGAAGAGACTTCAGATTTCAAGGGCTGAGGATTTTCAAAGCAAAACAAACCAAACATTTTTAAGAAAGCCACAGGCCATGTGTTGTTTATTAATTATTTGAACAATTATCTCTACTGAGAAATGCAGTCAAGATGTCTTTTTGGTTTTTGTAGGATGTAGATGCATGCATGACCTTTAATGTGTAAATGGACCTCCTGGGATCATTTCAGAGCTCTGAAGTTTAAATTTAGATGTGTCCTTAAAAACCTTGCGAAATCAGGACTAGGGGGAATAAAAGGTGACAGTTTTGGTTACAAATTCTTTTTGTGGCTTTGTGCTTTGCTGTCTGGTGGTGAGTGGGGGCACGGGAGGGCACCTGCTGGGCTCTGCTCTGGAAAAAAAGGGAATGCAGTCCCTTTAGGGCTTCCTGAACCCACTGCCCATTTGGGGATCCTGAACCCACTCCCCATTTAGGGATTCCTGAACCCACTACCCATTTAGGGATTCCTAAACCCACTGCCTATTTCATGTTTGCTGATCCCACTGCCCATTCCAGCTCTGCCAGAAATGGGCTCCAAGGATGCTGCCATGGGATCTCTGTCAAATTCCACCTGTGAAAATGCCTTTGTGGCAGGGAGGGGTTTTCCACTCTGGGTGTAAAACGCCCAAATCTCACACAGGGATGTGAGCCTGGCCTTGGGTTTAGGTATTGGAGAGAGGTGAGAGCCTTAAGTGAAGCATCAGCCACAATTCCAGCTGTATAAAGCAGTTTTTTAGGTGCTCCTAGAGATCTGTCCTCCTGCACGGATCAGGTCTCCAGTGGTGCTCTCCCTGCCTTGCAGCCTGTGCCCATTTCCCTCTCCTGCACAAACCCCCACACACCAAATAATTCAATGGGTTCCTGATTAAATTTGCCAGGATGTTGTCCTGGAGAACTCCCTTTATTCCCTTTCTTCACCATGATGGAGCTCTTCTTTGGTCATTGATTTTAAGGTCCATCATTGGCATGGATTTCCCTTTTCTGGAGTCATGAACAGGCAGATCCCAGCAGCCTTTTCCCTGGATTTGGCCCTGCAGAAGGCAGGAGAGAGTTTGGGGGTCTGGGGAGAGTCCCTTTCCAATTGCCTCATCGTCCTGCTCAGCTTGTTCCTGGCCAGGGCTCTGCCAACCTCAGCCCAGCCTGGGAATTCCTCCTGTCCCCGTTTGTCTTGGATGCTTCCGAGGGAGAACGTCTGGCTCCCACATTCCCAGGGCAGCAGGGCTGCCCCTGCTCTCCCAGTTAAAGCTTTCCCAGGGCTGCAGGAGGCCTTGTAGGCAGCCAGGTTCTTTATTCCACCGTCCAAAGCAGAGATTCTGCTTCCACTTTACACAGATTTTGAAGCTATTCCCAGGTTTTCACCGTGGTGGGGAATGACAGTGAATGCCAGGGGGTGACAGTGAATGCCAGGGGGTGACAGTGAATGCCAGGGGGTGAGAGTGAATCTCAGGGGGTGACAGTGAATCCCAGGGGGTGACAGTGAATCCCAGGGGGTTACAGATAATCCCAGGGTGCTGCTCATCCCAGGGGGTGACAGTGAATCCTGGGAGTGACAGAAAATCCAAGATACCACTGGTCAGTGAGGCTGGAGGAGCAGATTTCAGGTGGAAAACCATGGATAACAAAAGCTGATAAAACCACGAATATAATGGAGAATTTACTTCCGAACATTTAAGAATATACTTCGGAAATGAAACCCCTTAACATTAACAGATGTTATTTGTTTGGTGACAGGGATTTGGCCGTGCTGTGCCTTCTCTGAGGACACCAAACGTGTCCCTGCTTGGGATGTGTCCCCACATGCGTGGGCAGAGCTCAGCTGCTGCACTCCTGGCCCTGCACTGCTTAAACATTTTCAGGGAGCCCTAAAGAGCGAGTGAAATCCCACTGGCTGCATGGCACGGAGGCAGAAAAAAGGAGTTTACAGTGCGAGTACCATCGCAGCCGCTCTAGAGGGAGGCAGAGCGCCGCTGCTCCTGGAATCATTCCCGGCTTGTGCGAGCGGCACAATCAGCAGCAACAACCAAAAAAAAATAAAAAATCGCTCTTTGTCAAGCGTGTTTCAGGTGGCGGCACAGGTTATGCCAGTGGCAAAGTCCTTAAATATTCACCTCCATCACTGGCTCAGCAGGATTTGGCTCTCTGCGATTGCAGCTCCCCGATTGCAGCCCTCGGAGGGCAGGACCAGGGGGAGGAGGTTTGGGAATCTGGCTCTGAATTTTGGGCTAATCAGGGCTGGAAGTCACAACAAAGAGGTGCCAGTCCTCGCACGTGGGCTCTCGGGACGGGGGTGATTATTTCACACGTGTGAGGATTATTTAAATGCCCTCCCCGATATTTCTCCTTCCCCTGCTGACCAGGAGCAGTTTGCTGGGGGTGTCCTCAGTGGATTCAGCAATTCTACCAGGTGCTTTCTTGGGCTTCACCCACAAAATCCCAAATTTTGGGAGCTGCACTCGTGTTCAGTGTGAGATAAAATCCATCCTCGCTGGAGCTGATGAGATTGCAGGAAATCTTCTCTTCTGCAACATTTTTGGTTGTGTTATTTTTAAACTGGCACAACAACTCAGTTACAAAATAGATTTTACCTAATATCCATTTATTTTTGATGTGTTTGTGTGCCTGTTGAGGCCTTGGGCTTTATTAAAAATAATTGACTGAATGTTAGACCCACCCAGGACACTGCTCCCTGCTGTGTGGCCATTCCATCCATCCTGTGCCTTGGGAATGGCTCGAACTGGCCACTGCTCCTCAGGATTTGGGATGATTTGAGAAGATCTGTGTGAGAAAATCTGAAATTCACTTCACCCCAGCACACACAGCTTGGGAATCTGCAGAGTTTTAGCCAGGGAAAATCCATCCCAGGCAATCGTGGGTCACACAAAGAGTTTGCAGAACAAAGTGATCCCAGTTAAACTCCTGAAACATGTGCCTGTGTGTTTGCAGGCCATGGTTTCCCTCTGGTACCTCCAGTCCTAACGTGCATTAACTGTTTAAACCCAATTTCGTTGCAGTTAAAATTGAATATGACTGTTAGTCTAGAAAATATGGCCTATTTCCTTTTACTAGTTAGCTTTTAAAGGTGTTTTACAATTCAAATGAGCCATGCAATTAAAGGTGACATTGCCAAAACTGGACAGACTAAAATTAGACATTCCTGCTGTGTGTTAGAGCTTGGCCCACATTTAGATCATGCTGTCTTTGGGCTGTACCTGTCTGCTCCAATCTCACGAGTCAACAGGACACTGAAATGTTCCAGAATCCTGTCGTGTTGTTCTGTTCCTTCTGTCTTCCAGGATCACCTGATCCCTCAGGGCATTCAGTGCTCCGAGCACACTCACACACCCTCGTGCACACGCACAACAATAATTCAGTGGTTTTTTGGGATGGTTTTTGCGCAGCCTCGACCACCACAAACCCATAATTAGGAGCAAGCCCTGCCTCAAATCCCTGAATTCAGCATCCCAGAGCAGGCAGCAGGGGCTGTGTGTGCTTCTGACCTGATAAAGGAGGGCTGAGGGGAGCTGCCAGGCTCGGGGACAGTCACTTACTCCTGCTTTGATCTGCAGCAGCCTCGGTGTAACCCCTGAGTTACAAGGGTGTTGAGTGAAGGGTCTCTTTCCACCCACGGGTGGGAGCTGGAGGAGCCTGGAGGGTGTGTGGCAGCAGAATCCCTGACATCCCACCTTCTAAATACCCCAGTGCGTTAATTAATATGTAATTACACCGTCCCAGGGTAATCAGCGAGGTGACAATTAACACTGTGCAGGATTGTGTCCCCACAGTTTGGGGACAACAGTGTGAGGACTCCTGAACCCTCCGGTAAATTCAAAAGTCAGAAGTGAAGAAAATCCCCCAGAAAATGCCTCTTGTTCCCTGCACATGGGATGTGACCATAAGGAAAATGATGCCTTAGGTTTTAATTTTTGTATTTTCCCAGCCCTGCAGTGCCCAGTGTAACTCTGCAGTTCCCTGGAGCTCGTTCAGTGCTGTTCTCTCATGCTCACACTGACATAACAAAGCCTCTCCAGCTCGCTCTCCAAGGACACCCAGACCCTCCTGGGCCCAACAACTGCAAACCTTCATCTTGGGGAGAGAGGGGCAAGCTTGGGCAAATTCCATCCTTGCCTGGCTTCCGCTTGGGGAATTGATGCTGATATCAAAGTGGGAAGAACTCAGGAGCTGTCATTGTCCATTTTGGGATGCACTGAGGCAGGAGCCTCTGGAGCCCAGAGTGTGACCTCTGAAGGCCTTTCAAATCAATCCCTCCTTTATTCCTTTATTCCTGTCTAGTCTCTGTTTTTAGGTAGCCATTTAAGGCATCAAAAACTCTCCCTCATTTCAGGCACAGTTCCCTGGATTTTGTGATGGCACCCCTTGAAATCAGTGGAGTTGGTCACGTCCTCTTCCAGCATGGTGAATTCTCTCCTACCAGCCCATCTGAACTGCCTGATGTGGTGCTGTTCCCTTGTAGCAGGAAGGTGAGGAAAATTCATTCCCTTCTTTCCAGGAGAGGGGGCAAGGATTTAATATTTACAGTTCTAGAGGGATGTGTGCCCACCTCAAAGCCAGAAATAGAAAGGATTTCCAAAATCTTTGGAAGAAATGGTGAAACACCCCAGAATAAAGTGGATTTTAAGTTCCCCAGTGCAGCTCCCTGGCAAGATGAGATTATATCCCACCATACACAATAATGGAGTGTTTGTGTAGCACGTTTAAGGGGTTTTACAATTGTGCTGTTGAACTTCTGGGTTATAAAACAGCACAGAAATATGCAAAAACTTGTACTGCCTGTCTGCCCTTCTCCACATCTCACTGCAGTGCTGAAGCCTGGCCCTGGGAACAGGTACCTGATCCGGGAGCAAGGAATCTCTAAAATCCTCCAAAACAGGAGTCAGTTTTTTATGGCAGCAGCAACAAGATCCAGCCCCTTCCAGAGGAAGAGTTGTTTGAGACGCTTGGAAAAGCAACATCCACCCACTGATGCCAGAGTCAGGCCCAGCCAGACAGGGCTTTCCTTCCCAAGTGATTCCTGCTGGGAATGAGGGGTTGGTGGAGTTTGGAGCAGTTGCAAAAATAAAAGGAACCAGAGTGCAGGTGCCTGAGGATGGAGATAGTTTAACGCTGGGGTTGTGTCCTGAGGGATGAGGTGAATTCTCCACTTCCAGCAGCCACGGCTTGAGCTTCCCTGATACCCTCTGGGCTCGGAGGTGATGAACCAAAAGCTCCCTGAGCATCTCCCTGCTACCCCTGCCAGCAGGTACAAATGTATTCTCCTCCTCAGAGCCATGTAAATCCCCACTGTCAGGAGACAAAGTCGATTTTAAACTTTAACGAGCAGAGTAATGGAAATGAAATACAAAGGAAATGAAAAAAAAAAAAAAAGAAATTGAGTAAAATGTCTTTTTATTTTGATATTCTGCAGCAAAAAGTGTGTGCACTAAATAATAAATAAGCCATGCAATGTTTTTACAGCTTCTTTCGTATGCGTGAATATTTAAAACATGCAAAAATGTGGAATAGGCATTTACTGGGGACAAAAGCAGAGAACTGATTTTATGTACAGAGCGCAAGATGGGAAAACCAGAGAAATGCATGTTTAATGGCTTGCTGCTCACAGAAGGGAGATATTTCCAAGTGTGAACATATTTGTAGACAAACCAATCTGACAAGTCTGCTGGGGAATGATGGATTACAGCAGAATTGGCCTGGGAAGCAGAATTTTGTTGTGTGGGTGCTCGTGGTGTAAACAGTGCCTGGGGCTGGCAGCAGGGCCGGGAGCTGCGGCTGGGGTGGCACCTGAGAGCTCCTGGGCTTGTTCAGAAAATCTGTGGCTGCTTTCCATCCCTTTGTTGGATTTATCTGTTTATTCCTATTCAGGAGCTTGGGGATCCAGGGGGAGCCTGAGGGGAGGCCTCAGGGGCTGCAGCTCCTCCTGAGGGGTGGCTTCAGTCTCTGTGACAGGGACGGGACCCAGGTGTGGCTGGAGCTGTGCCAGGGGGATTTAGGTTGGATTTTGGGAAAGGTTCTTCACCCAGAGGGTGCTGGGCACTGCCCAGGCTGCCCAGGGAATGGGCATGGCCTCACAGAGCTCCAGGAGTGTTTGGGTACCACTCCCAGGGATGCCCAGGGTGGGATTGTTGGGGTGTCTGTGCTGGGCCAGGAGTTGGATCCATGATCCTGTGTGCCCCTCCCAGCTCAGCATATCCTGACTCCACGATTCTGTGATTTAATTCAGATTTTTCTGCATCCCCACCTGGCACTGGAGCTGCCTCAGTGTGTGTGTCCCAGGGGGTGACACAGAAGGACAGCACAGCACAGGACATGAGGTGTCCTTGCAGGGTCAGGAGCTGGGGCAATGATCCTGGGGGTCCCTTCCAGCTCAGGACATTCTGTGATTCCAAACCTGCAGCTAGTAACTGTGAGCCCTTAAACTGGTGTTTGGAGAGAAGGGGGAAGAGCTGGAGGGAGCCCTGGTGCAGTGCCAGGCTCTGTGCCTGATCAGGACCATAAAATCAGAGTGTTTCCCCCAGAGATAACAGGAATCCCCACGGGTGCTGTGTGAGGAGCAGAGACCTGACCCCAGAGTCCTGATCCAGGTGAGAGCGAAGGGCAGCCCTGGAGAGGCTCCTGGAGAGGCTCACTGAGCTCTGGGTTCAGCCTCAGCCTCCTGCCCCACACTCCCCATCCCTGGAATTGTCCCAGGCCAGGCTGGAGCAGGCATGGAGCAGCCCTGGGGTAGTGGAAGATGGGTTGGAATGAGATGATCTTTAACCATTCCAGGATTCTGAGGTGCCCATGCTGACCTTCCCAGGCTGGGGAAGTGAGTGTGAGTTTATCACGGATTTTCTCCAGGGCCACTTGGCTCTTTCCTTTGTGCTGAGTTTTAGCTGAAACCAGAGAAAGAGCAGCTTGTTGCCCTGACTGGCAGGGGCTCCCTGCTCCCTGCCTTATGGTTTAATGCCTCTTTAACTGGATTTTTTTTTTTTTCCTCCTGACTTTTGATTTCTTTCTGCCAACTTTATATCTTAATGCACGTTTTTATGGAAATATTTATGGTGCACATGTTGCATATAAAACACTATCATAAAGCTTTTTTGCTTCAGTCCTGTTGAAATAAATGATGTTATTATTATAATAATTTCATAGAGTTATATCTGTTCTGTAATGAAAAAGACCTGTGGCTGCTTGAGCCATCAACCCAGGCAGTTTTTACAGCTTTCTGTAGCTACAGTGACCTCATGGAGCTGCTGAAGCTTTTAAAATGCTCTGTTTCCCAGCAGAAGTGGGCACACAAAGCAGAAGGAGCAGATAGAAGCAGGAGGTTTGTGTGCTGCCTGACCACGAATTTAGGATTAACCCTGCACACAATGTTATATTTGGTGGGTTTTGTTATTGCACCACCAAAAATGGGTTATCTCCTTCAGAAACGAGGTGCCAGGCCTGCTGCCCTGGCGAGATGGATGGATGTGTTCATCTGATGATGAGGGATGGACCTTGGGGCTTGCAAAGGACTTTTTCCTCCACTGAACATTTGTCCAGCATTTAAATTACAGAGCTCTCCTGTCCACCTTCAGCTCAGCAATCTCTCAGTTGTGTTTCTAACCCAAACCCAGGCTGCAAGGCTGACACAAATGCCTGAGGAGCCAGAGTTAAAAAAAAAAAAAAGCATTAAATTTGTGAACATCTACTTGTATAAGTTTATCTGTGTGTGCCTGTGCGTGCACACTCGCAAGCCTTAATGACAAATTTGGAAAGGGCTAAAGCAAACAACTGCAGAGTACTGTGGGTTTGCAGGAGATTTTAAAAATTAATACTCAAACATGAAAATGCTTTATACAAGAAAGGAACCTTTTAGTAACTTCTGCATCCTAGGGAAAAAAAAATATATATATAATGAATAATTCAATCCTACACCAAGGAAACTGATTTGCTGAACATGTGGAATAAATCTGGGGGTGAACTGGTTCAGATCACCTGAATTAAGAGTTTGGATCAGGAATGGTGGGAGTGAAGCACGAGGGTCTCTGAATTATTGTAGTGAGTGGTCTTTGTTACCTCATTTAGGATCATGGTGCCACAGGATCCTGAGGATGTTGCTGCTGTGAGTCCTTTAGGAAGCCAGCAAAGGAAAGTTTTAAACCTTTCCAGTCTGGTTACTCAGGAGATGGGGCAGGAGGGAGCATCACCCGTGGGCTACTGCAGGTTTACATCAGCTTGCAGCTAAAAAAATAAACACTGAGTGAAAATCACCAGAAGAGCCCCAGAATTCAGCAGCTTTTGGGACTCTGTGTCCCTTTTATTCTAAATAATTTTCCATGAGGTTTTTTAATCGTTGCAGAGAGCACAGCCAGGTGACCCTGGAGAAGACACTGGTGTTCTTTTATTTCTGTCACCGTTCAGAGGTAGAAATTCTTCCCCCAGTGGCTGCTGCAGCCTTCCTCAGCAAAGCCAAGTGTGAGCTGCAGCCCCATGAAAAGAGGTGAATTAAATCCTGTGCCAGGAGAGCTTTGCTGCTGCTTTGCCTGCAGGACAGGGCCCAGATTTGTTCTCTTCAGAAAGAAATCCCTCAGTTATCCCAGAATAACCCCCAGACGTGAGCCAGTAGCAAGTCTCTGTTACACTGCGCAGATAACAATGTGAAAGAAATAAAATCTAACTAAATAAATTATTTCAGAATCAGTCAGGGGCGTTTTGGAAGCAGCTACACCTGCAGAAGCAGCTCTTTGTTAGATCTTCAAACCAGAGGTGGAGTTCAATGGCTGAGGCAAGAACTTGAAAGCAGGGAGGGCAGCAGGGTCTCGCCAGCAGGTCAAGGTCATCCTTGGAAAGGCTCAAAGGGCAGGAGGTGGGGGAGTTTCAGGGAGAACAAAGAGCAGGGCAGGAGATGGAACTCCAGTTAAAGTGTTTAGGGGATGGATGGAGTGTTCGATTTGGTCTGAGCCTCCACATAAATTGCTTTATTTGTTCACAGCATTGATTCTGATTTACTCTCTAATCTTCAGAAATGTCATGCTCTGGGCATTAGTTATTGCCCTGGCTGTGCTCAGGTACAAGAACTGCCAGGAGCTGAATTCCCCTTTTCAGGAGGAGATCAGTCCCCGTGCTCCTCACACCCCTCCAGAGCATCCTTCCCTCCTCTGAGTGACCCGAGCTGGGTGAAGCCACCTCAGGGAGGACATTTGTCCCTGGCAGAGGCAGCTCCAGGTTGGTTTTTTCTGGAGTTTCTGTGCCTCCATGGTGCCTGTTGAGGGCCCACACTCGATTCCATCACCTCCTTATTGACCTTTCTGGTGGAGCGGCTCACGGCTGGGGCGTGGGGGCATTTCCAGCAGCAAGAACCAGTGTTTCCTCACTCTTCAATTCACCCCAGGCACAAATTCATTTGCTGCCCTCTCAGCAACCCGGGCAAGGCTGTGTGGTCTGTGTGGAAGCCCAGTCCTGTCCCTGGATCCCGTGGTGGCACAGACTGAGCCACTTCTGCCATAAAAGAGCCGAGTTTTGCGTAGTGCTCTCTGGAATGAGCCCCTCGGAGGAACAGGCTCCATAAACTTTTTATAACCCATATTTTACAAGGTAGAATGAGTTGGTCAAAAGGAGGTTTTTTTTCATGTGTGTGTGCACATGAATCAGCCTCGTGCACAGGTCAGTCAGCCTGGCAAAGGAGGCTGGACCACAGGCCCGGATGATGTGGAAGTCTCATCCAAAGGTGTGCATGAGAGGAAAGTCTTGGGAATGGCACAGCACTCCTTAGAGAGGCATCAGGAGCATCCAAAACCACTCTGGACAGGGCTTGGAGCAAGCTGGGCTAGTGGGGGGTGTCCCTGCCCATGGCAGGGCCTGGACTGAGTTGGTCTCTAAGGTCCTTTGTGACCCAAAACATTCCATGATTCTGTGGGATGTCACCACTCGGCTCCCTCGGGCACACTTGGATGAGCACCAGGTGAGGTAAGCCTGAGCCAGGCTCTGTAAAACCCTGACATTTCAAACGTGGCCATTTCAGACTGGCTTAGAACCTGAATTTTAAGGATTTTAAGGTTCAGCCTCCCAGGCTGGGAACATCTCCATCCTCCTCCATCCAGAGGGGACCACAATGCTGCTGTGCCCCCAGGCACGAGCCCTGGGCCCACCATGGTGCACTTTGATGTGAGCAAAAGGTGTGAAAACCCCTCCTGCCTCCACGGAGAGGAGTGGAAGGATCCCGTAAAGTTGTTCCCAGAGCCACAAGTGTGAGACAGGAGAGAATTTGCTCCCAATATTTTGCAGCTAAAAATAATTTTTACAAAAGCCCCCAAACATCACTCTGCACCAGTAATTTAGACGTGGGCAGGATTTGAGGATCTGTAAGGAATATTACCTGCCATAAAGTTCAGATGGTGTTGAATTTACAAAAAAATGCCTGATGTAAAATCATACTGTCAGGAACAATTAGCCATGGTGCATAAAAAACCTCTTACACAGATTACACTTCCCAGATTGTTTTACAGAAAAACTTTGTGTTAATGTTACGCTTTGAATGCCTTTTGCCATGAAACATTTAAGGAACAACAGTTTATAGTCTCTGATCTTTACGGTTTGGAAGAATGAACACTCTCCTCATGTTAGGCCAAATTGATGTTTTGAATTCAGGAGAAACCCCATCATGGTATAAAAAAGGAGAGAATGTCCTGAGAAGAAAGTGGTCAAATCATTCCAAGATGTTATGGGTTTAAGGGTTTTTTTCAGCTTTTTTTCCTATGGAAAAATTTTCATGGTCCTGGGCATATGGTCAAAAAACACAGAAGTGAGATATTTTTAGACAGGCACATTTGGGATAAAATTACCCACTCTGGAGTGCTCAGGGACAACCTGGTGTGTCTGTGGCACTGGGGATGGCAGGTGAAGGTCCCTCCTTCCACTGATGCTGCTCCAGCACCGTGGCCTGGTTCAGGAGCACTGAGGAGAGGCTGGAACACAAACACACCCTGACATAAACACAGCAGGGAAAGGGGCTGGGAAAGGGCAGTCTGGGCAGGTGAGGGACCCTCCTGTCCCCTCACACCAAGGAAAGCTGCAAGGAAACCCCCTCCAATGATGGACACTGCCAGGACACGGCTGGGCCATCCCCTGTGCTCCCAGCACCTCCTGTGCAGCGCTGGTCCTGCCCTGGGTCTGCTCCTGCCCTGGGCCTGGTCCTGCTCCATCTCTGGTCCTGTTCCATCTCTGGTCCTGCCCTGGGTCTGGTCCTGCCCTGGGTTTGGATCTGCTCCATCTCTGGTCCTGCCCTGGGCCTGGTCCTGCCCTGGGTCTGGATCTGCTCCATCTCTGGTTCTGCTCCATCTCTGGTCCTGCTCCATCTCTGGTTCGGCTCCATCTCTGGTCCTGCTCTGGGCCTGGTCCTGCCCTGGGTCTGGATCTGCTCCATCTCTGGTCCTGCCCTGGGTCTGGTCCTGCCCTGGGTCTAGTCCTGCCCTGGGCCTGGTCCTGCTCCATCTCTGGTCCTGCTCCATCTCTGGTCCTGCTCCATCTCTGGTCCTGCTCCATCTCTGGTCCTGCTCCATCTCTGGTCCTGCTCCATCTCTGGTCCTGCTCCATCTCTGGTCCTGCTCCATCTCTGGTCCTGCCCCATCTCTGGTCCTGTTCCATCTCTGGTCCTGCACGATCTCTGGTTCTGCCCCTGGTCTGATGCTGCCCCATCTCTGGTCCTACCTTGGGTCTGGTTCTGCTCCATATCTGGTCCTGCTCCATCTCTGCCCCAGGTCTGGCCCTGCCCTGGGTCTGGGTCTGGCCCTGCAGCTCAGACTGACTGCAGGGACTCAGGATCCAGCTCTCCCAGCCTGGCCTGCAGTTTTTTTCCAGCCCTGTCAGCACCCACAGCCCAAGGCATCCCTGGCAGCTCGGGCTGCATTCTGTTTGGCCTCACGCATCATCACCAGCCTTGCCAGTTCGTTCAGGGCCGGGGTGATGATGTGTGAGGCAGAAAAAGCCCAGCCTGGCCCTCAGGTGCTGGGCACAGTCCCCACGGAGGCAGGGAATGCTCTTCCCGTGGGTCCATGTGAGCCAGGGTGACCTGGGAATCCTTGAGGCTGGAGCAGGTCCTGGATTCAGCAGGGTGAAGGTCCCTGTGTGGCGATTATGCTTTGGTTTTCTTCTCTTTAAGGGGTGCCTTGATGGGCACATGAGTATTTTTAGGAGTGGCCTGGCATCAGATTAATAAATACATCCCAAGATGGACTGTTCCGTGGGGGATTTTCTGTTCCCACCACCCCATATTAGGAGATGCAGTTCCAAAATAACTGCAAGTGCCTATAGCCCTGCAAAGAACCCCATGGAAACTGCAGAGCAGGAAACTGAGCCAGGCAGGAGCATCCATAATGCTCAAAAGTCATGTTCCAGACATTTTTTGGCAGGAATGGAAAAGCAAATCATGGAAGGTCTTGGAATATGTGCAGGTAAACACTGAGTTTGCACCAGAATTCCAAGTGTCTGTTTGCTTGAACCAGCATGGGAAAGGCTTTTTAGGATGGTGACCAAACAACATCAGGCTTTGGGTTTGGATTTTGGTCCCTAAATGTTTCCAAGTGTTGATGGCACCACATGGAATCACAATCCAACAGATCCTCCCAGGTGTGTGAGGAGCAGAGGGAGTAAAACCAGGGAGATCCCCCTGGAAATCCAAACATTCCCTGTCTGCAGGTTCAGGTTTGCACCCTGCAGGGAGAAGGGGCTGGGAAGGGAGGCGTGGATCTGTGAGGAAGGTGAAAGTTTAGGGAGAATTCCCATTTCTTCTCGTTTCATGTGGGATTTAAGGGGGTCAGGAATGCTGGGGATGGATCCAGAGCTGACTGATGCCAACAGTTTCCAGCACCTCCAAGGAAAGCTGGATTTTTTGATGGATGCTGATGGTGTGGGATGAGCTGCAGAGCTGTACACCTGGAAAACCAACCCTGAGCCTGCCTGGGAGTGCTCCTGTGGGCTCCTTTTTCACCAGTTCATTTCTAGAACCTCGCAAATCTCATCCCAAAAGGCTCCATGAGACCCTGAAAGCCAAAATACCTCAGCTGTCCTCGTGGTTTGGGCACTGTGCCTTTAAGGTGGGATTGCTCCAGAGGAAAACAGGAGTGCCAGGAGTGCTCCTTTCAACTTCAGATGATGTGATAAATTGGTCAGGCCTCAGAAGCCACAGTGCTTCCTTATTCCTGCAGCTTTGATCTAAAAAGCTGTTTATTTATGTTTTATGGAACTATAAAACCTCCAGTAAACATGCCTTGTGCTTTCTTTATGTTCTACATGAATTCTGTCATGAAAACGTCAGGCAGAAATAATGAAGATCTTTATTGTGCTGCTGCTGCTGCTGCTGGTGTCTTCCTTTGGAAGTTGGGATGCCTTGGTGGGATTCATGAGGGCTGCAGATGTCCTGCCTGCCCAGCAGCTGGGGCAGAAGGAGTCTTTTCCTTCTGGAATCCCAATGGATACAGCACCGAGGGCACTGTGAGAAAACAGGGATTTGATATTTCTCTTTTTCTCTCTTACCTGCAGGTATTAATTGCAGTTCTGGGATTTACCTCGTGTGCCTGGCTGCTGGTGAGACGTCCTTGCTAAAGGGTTTGATCCTGGTTTGCAGCATCTCCCAGCAGCCAAAAAAACTCCTGGAAAAACCTGCTCAAAACCTGGAGCTCAGGCTCACACCAAATCCCTGGGATAAGAGGGTTTAGGGCATCAATTAAATCCCAAATTACACAGGAAGCAGTGCTTCCTTCCACTTCTTCAAAATAATTCCTGCTTAGAGTAGTGGAGCTTTAACAGAGCTGGGAAATGAATCTGGAGATTCAATGTGTGCCCAGTTGCTTCCCACTGCTGTTTCTTCCTGGGGCATCCACACCTTTCCTCTGGGATTTGAAGTGCTCCCTTGGCTCCCTTCACTGCTGCCCCTCTAAGGAGAGATGTTTTGGGAGATTTGCTCCGTGGCCAGTGGAATTTTCCTCCTCTGGAGCTGCTCAGGCTGGGAATTGTCCTTGCTGCCTGAGCCCTGTGCACAGGGAGGCTTGGGAAGGTGGGAAAGGGGGAAAGGTGGAAAGGGGGAAAAGGGGAAAGGGGATAGTTGTGTGAGGTCTGAGGTGGGAAAGTGACAGGGAATATTGTGGGGGTTCTTTCCAAGCCCCCAACCCACCTCCTGCAAGAAGAGAACCTGAAAATGAAAGAATTCTACTGGAAAATGGGCAATTCTGGGGCTCCTCTCCAGCAGCAGGCAGCAGCTCAACCCCCCTGGTAAAGGGATGTGAATTCCCACGAGGGTTGGGTCCTAAGAAACCACCCCAGGTGCTGTAGGAATTATTCTGCTGTGTTCAAGTCCCTTTTTATAAATTCACGGGGTCAAGGTAGAGATGTAAGAGCTCTGAGCACAAGCTCAGAGCAGGACTTTTAGAAAATGGGGAGGGTGAAAATAGAGATTCTCCCTCATGAGCTGTGTTTGGGGAGACAACAGGGCTGGCAGAGTGGCCAAGAAGGGTGGAGAGCTGAGTTATTTTTCTAACACCGTTTCTGACCACCTCTGCTTATTATGGTGATTAATTTATTTATTTTTAGATTTAGAGGGCTCCCTGCCACCCAGAAGAGCAGGGAGCTCTCAGTGCAGCTGGCACCCCCAGCAGTCAAACAGCTCAGTCTGGCTGAGTGAGAGGAGCAGGGAGAGATTTAAACTGGGGGTCAGCAGTGAAAACAGGGAGTCTGGGCTAACTCACCCCCAAACCATCGTGGGTCAGCATTTCAGCAGCATCTGTGCAGCTCTGCTTGGTTCTTCCTCTACCAAAGGTGCTCCTTGAACTTCTCTGAGAGCAGTGCTGGAGTCCTTTTGGGGTGCTGGAGCAAGGATGGGAAAGTTGCCTTCCTCTCCCTTAGAAGGGAGAGCCAAGGAATAATCCCATTTTCCAGCCATCTTTGTACCAGCAGAGTTTGTGTGTTGTGTCTGACCTCCTGTAACGAGGTTAAACCACAGGGATCCCCTGGAGAAGTTGCCATTCATCTTTTATATGCGAAGATTTTCGAGCATAGAGCGGGGATAAAGCTAATACGGTGTTTAATGGAAAAAAATTATGACACCAATAACACATCTGTGTCTGTAATTTCACAGGTTTTCTCTCTGTATATTTATATATGTATATATGTACAATTTAATATCAGCCTCAGGGTTGTGGTCTCACATGTCATCAGCTCGCAGGAAACTGGATCCTTGGCCTAAGTATCAGATGAGTTGCTAATGTTTGGAAAAAAAGCAAAAAACATGCTTTGGGTCTCTGTTTTATGGCTGTTATTGAAGTAAGAATTTGTGATTGTAACCCGAGCGCTCGCCTGGCCAACATGTTTTCATTATTGTCTGGATAATTGAAAGTCCAGGCAAATTTGGATGCTGGGAGACACTGCACGGGAAGGTCTTGGTGCTCACAAGTGTTGAGGTGGCTCAAATTAGGGATGAATATATGAATATGTTTCAGCTTCTAATGCAAGGCTTAAAGATTTGTTTTATTCCCCAGACGTGGCTGATTAACTTGTGCTTAATTTATTTCCAGTTCTGGTTATGCAGCACTCCCAGGCTGTCACCCACAGCTCTGCTCTCCTGAGCTGCACTTTGACTCCTCAGGTTTAGTTTTGCTGCAGTTCAGGGTGAACAATGTTCATGAAAATGTTAATACATTGTCGTGGAAGGGATTGTGCCAAGGGAAGGGCACAATTCCCTCTTGTGGGAAGGGCTGGGAGAAGAACCTTTCTGTTCTATGGAGATGCACCTGTGGAAAGAAGCTGCTGGATCCTCACCAGACTGTAAAAACCACATTTAAACATTTCTGTCCACATCCCATCCGCTCTTGAGAAATTCCTGCTTGGTTTTGTTTGTTATTGCAAAAAAAGGGGTGATCCTGGTTCGGCCCATGGCTAAAAAAGCCCCAGAACCTCTGTTTGTGAGCAGGAATTGATATTTATTGAAAATCCTCAGGGCTGGAGGGGCAGATGATGGGGATTTAACCCAAAAGGTGGTCCTGTGTGCCACTGACACACGATGACAGGGGCACCCCTCTGCCACAGCCCCAGCCTATTCCTGTTCCGTGGGTAAACACAGCATTCAAACCCACAGGATTTATGGACCCAGCACTTTCCCCACCCTGCTCACTCCAGAGCTGACACACACAGAAAAAGGCAAACGAGCTTTGCCAGTTAATCCCTATTAACTGGGCAGAACTGGGAAATTAAACCCAAGGAAAACTTTGGGTGGCTTTGGAAAACACCTTGGGACTTCTCTGCCAGGTTTCTGGATGCTTTAATTGGATGCACGTGTCCGTGCTGACAGCAGAGCTGGGCTCGGGCCCTCATTAATCTCCTTGCCCCAGAGGCACTGGGTGAGAGCAGCCCACGAGGAGCAGCCTCGTGCTGCCCCACGGCTCGGGGGGAGAAAAGCCTTTGAACCATTGGGAAAAGCCAACTCCATCCCGAGCTCTGCAAGGAAATAATTACTTGCCTGGGCTCTCCCCCATAGCAGCTTCTACCCCATAAATCCCCCGGGCAGCAGACATGCACCAGCTTCTCCTCTGAATCAGGGCCTTTATGTACATCTCAACTTGCTGGGGGAAGATTCATGGCCCGAGCTGCCTTTAAGTATTTTTGTTATGAATAGGAACCCTTAAACATTTCCTTCTCATTTAATTTATCTTTTTCTTCTTTTTTTTTTTTTTTTGGGCTTTCAACACCAGGTATGAGCTAGAAATAATGGGAGGCAAAGTGTGTCCCTGAGAAAAGGGCCTTAAAGTAATAAAGTGTGCCCTGGGAAGGAAAGGGGCGAGGGAATAAATTGCCCATTAACAACAGGACAATACCAGCAGGGACCATGTCCCCATATATTGACTTTATTACATGTTGGACCACATTGGGCACGAGGTTTCCACTTGATTTTGGGATGTCCTGTAGGATGATGATACCCAGAATTATTACAGCTCAGCCATTCCTCTTTTTTCAAGGTCCTTCTTAATTAATTATTAAGATCTGGTGATTTACTTACACTTGCACCAGTGGGATTGGATTTTTTGTTGTGTGTTTGGGGCTGTTTTTTTGTTTTTTGTTTGTTTGGTTTGGTTTTGGGGGTTTTGTTTGTTTGTTTCTGTTGTGGGTTTTTTTGCTGGGTTTGTTTTGTTTGTTTTAGTTTTTTGGGGGTTTTTTTTGCCACGCGGACTGAGAAATTTCAAGCTGTGGTTTGAATTAGGGGTTCAGACAAATCCAAAGGAAACACCAACTTCCACTCAGTCAGGTGTCCCAACAACAAACCTGAGGAGATTCCACTTGGAAATGGATTGTGGATTTTCTAATGCTTTTAGTGAGTCCCATTTTACACCTTGTCATGCCACTGAACATCACAGCAGAGAACAAAACCTAACACTGATAAATCTATTTAGAGCTTAAAACTGAGCCGTGGTCGGACCGAATGCTTTGTTTATGGCACCCTGGACTGAAAAAATGGCAAAATCTGAGATAATGGATGAAATATCCGTGCAGAAATTGGATTGTACAGTGGGGAAGTTCTGTGTTCTCCTGTTTGTGAAGCAGGGCTGGAATGCAAGTCCTGCCCTGTGGCTTCACTTGCACTCAGGGCCGTGAGTGAAATAACAGCCTGCTTTTCTCAGCTGCTGAAAGCCCCTTTTTAGGGGCAATTTGGTTCCCTGCCTTTTCAAAGGGAAATTCCACCCACCTTATTTTTGCTGGGTTCTGTTTACAGGTGACAGATGGACTTACAAATGTGCAACTCGTCACCAGGGCCAGAGTGACCCTGCCCGTTAGCACTGCTGGCTGCAAGGTGCATTTTGGGGAGTTTCAGGAGAAAAATGGGCATTTTTGGGGAGTTTCAGGAGAAAAATGGGCGGTTTTGGGGAATTTCAGTAGAAAAATGGGCGGTTTTGGGGAATTTCAGGAGAAAAATGGGCATTTTTGAGGAATTTCAGGAGAAAAATGGGAGGTTTTGGGAACTTCAGGAGAAAAATGAGCATTTTTCTCGTTTAGCCAAATTGTGCTTTTTATAAAGTCAGTGACAACACTCCTGGTGTTTCTGGGGGGAGCAGCTCTCACCTTGGTGGTGAGTTCACCTTCCTGCCTGGTGCCTGGATGCTCCAGCACCTCTTCCAAGCAAAATTTTGGGAATAAAGTGCCTGGTGAAAATGAGAGCTCCAATCACATCACCCCCAGGGCTTCTCTGCTTCCCACTGACTGAGGAGAACATTTTTTCCCTGCCTGTTCCAGCCCAGGCAGGGAGGCTGAAGACAGCCTGTGTGGTTTCATCTAATCTGCTCCTGGAACTGCCACCACCACGTTGGATAGCTGGGATTTGGAATGTTAACCACAGAATCAGCCTGAGGAATTTATAATTCACCTCAGCTATGGCAGGATTTGGTACAATAAGATCATTATTGCCTCGAGATACCCTTCAGGTCATTAATTTAAATTAGAAATGCCTTCAAACAGGATATTGTGCACAGCTCCTTCCATAGGCTTTAGAGCTTAAATAAGCTCCAGAAATCCTTGCTGCCAGATATTCCATCGGCAAATGTGGATCACCACTTCCAAGCTGTGCAATACCTGCCTGTGGTTGTTGAAAGTGGCATCAGAGGCGTCCTTAATTGTGCTAATTATTGTTGTTGTTGTCTTTAAAGGACTGAATCCTGACACAAGATAGTCACTTGTCACTGTTCTTTAGGGATTTGGCGCTGGAGAGGGAGTGGTTTCTTGCATAACTGGATTCAGGCTAAAAAAACTGTGACCTTGTAAATGAGGTGGATGTTTCCTAGGGAGGACAACTCTTGGAGCAGTGGAGGCTGTGGGAGGGTCTCTAGCTGGAAAGGGGATTTTTAACAACAGGAGATGGCACTGTGAGGTGGGAAAGGCTGAAGGAAGGACTGGGAGGAACCTGGATGTGATGGGTGAACGAAGATCCAAAAATGACTTAAACATTTGAGGGTGCAGAGATGCTCCAGTGCAAAGAGAGGGTTGGAGTGAAGGCAGCCTGGAGAGGCAGGGCTTGGGCTCACTCTGAGGATGGAAATATTGGAAATCATCTGCCAAACTGGACTGGTACAGCACCAGCCGCCTCAGAGGGCAGAGCCTGCAATTTCTGCTCCGTGATTGCTGCAGAGCTCAGAGCCTCGGCCTCACTCCATCCCTCAATGCCACAGCAATCTGATTTTGAAAAAGCTCTCCCCAAATCCTAGTAGTGAACTGTGCTGCCAGCCTCAGCAGGAAAGACTCAGCAACATTTAAATTAACAGTTCTGTCAGCTACAAATTTTGCTCTCTTAGCGGTTTCAGTCAAGTCTTCCAGCCTTTGATTATTATTTCTTTTCCCCAGTCTGAATTTCCCCGTTCAGGATGGGGATTACCTCACATCCAGGGTTTCTGTTTGACCTGGATTTCGAGTGAGGGGCCGAGCTGTCAGTGCTGCAGGCATCTGGAGAGACCCAGCCTTTGAGTATCCAACCTGATTGCAAACGTACCTGTGGAGGTGTTTGCAGTGAGTGTTGGGTGATCACAGCGCACACGGAGCCCTCCCAAACCCTCCCAGGGCCGGGGCAGGAACCTCCATTCCCGGGAAGCAATCTCTGCAGCGTTTGTGCCCTTGTTTTAATGAGGTTTCTGAGGTTTCCTGGACAAGTTGCTGCTCAGTGATGAAGAAAGGCATTCGCTGTCTGGTCCAGCTTGTTTCTTGGAAAGCTCGGAGAGGAGGCTCATGGCTGGTTGTGGATAACACCAGATTGGTTTTTCCCCCCTCTCTAACCACCCAGAGCTGCCCCAGTCCTCGCTGCTGTCTTCCCATTTCTTGGCTAACTGGGGGAAGGAAAGCTCCCTGGCAGCTTGCCACGCCGAACCCCCCAGCCCTGATTTATTATCACCAAAACCAGCTGCAGATGTCGGCCAGGCCAGGGCTCTGCTGCCAATTAGGGCGTCTCATGCAGAGATTCCTGCTCTGCTTGCCTGGCACTGAGGAGAGCAGGGATGAGGGGAGTGGGGCTGCGCCATAAAAATGGAGTTTAAAAAGATGGAGAAATGGGTTTCACCTGGGCAGGTAGGGGCTGGAGCAATGTGGGAGGAGGTTGGGTCAGATTTCAGGGGTTTCAACCCATTTCTTGGGTCTTCCACTGTGCTAATGAACCCTAAAATTCCACACTGAAACTCACCCAGCCCGTGTGGTTTGGGGGCTTGAAATTTGTCTGGGTTTCACTGAAAGTCTGTCTGAACTTTTCTGTATTGGAAAGAAACTTTGAATTTTCAGTAGCCCCCAAACCTCAGCTCAACCTCCCTGCCTGGGGGAGCAGCCCTGAAAGGGTTTGGCTTCTGAAACTATTTGGGGAATGGTGAGAGAAAACTATTCTCAGGGAATTCTTGGGTGAAAACAGCACCACTTACAAATGTGGAGAGGGGATAAGGACAGATGCAAACATTCCCAGTGTTGTAAAGTACATCCAGCCTCAGGTTAGATATTTCCTCCTGCTGTTAATCCATTGCTTAAATCAAACTGGTCACAAATCTGGATAATCTCATTCAAAATTAGGGGGATATAAAACATGATTCCCTGAATCCCTTTATTCTACTTCTGTTACATTTTTTGTCTATGATCTTTGTGGCAATTTCAGCAATAATTTCCCAATACTGCATTTCCAGTGCTCCACGTGACCTGTTACATCCAAAATGCTGCTCTAAGTATTATAAACATGATGAATATCCCCAACTTAGATTTTCAACGCTCTGTGCAGCATTGCAACTGCGATGTGACAAAGTTAAATACAGCTGAGAACTGCGGGAATTAAACTGGGGGGGAATTATCTGAGTGCAGAGAGAAATAAATGTGTGAAATTGTGGGGGAGGAAAATCTGAGACAGTCTCATTCATTGGTCTCGTTGGCACCTGGGATGGGAGGATGCTCCTCTGGATAAAAGCAGTTGTGGCTCTTAGTAAGGAGCCTAAAATAATTTGTTTTTCCTTACCTCAGTGTTTTTTTAATGTTGTCTAAAACTCTTGAAATTCAGCAAAAACCAAAATCTGGAAGGTGTTCTGCTGCTTACCTATGCTCACAGACCTTCTTAACACAGGGTTTACATTTATGCAGTGTCCTGAGACTCTAAAAATAAATAAATGGAACGCCCAGGAGAGCTTAAAGATGCCTTTTCCTAAACATTTACCCCTTCTACGGCGTGTCTGTGCCCATCTTTTTATGCTTCCTATAATTTTTAAGGTTAATAGGAAATAAATAAAATCTCAGACTGCTGGTTTATAACCCGTGTATTTCCAGCTCTGGATATTTGATTTAAAAGCAGCTCTCAGTGACCTCCTCGGGTATCAAGTGCTGAGTGCGCCAAACGAAACGCAAAAGCTGAGCTCACCGCCCGCCCGATTGGAAGGAATTCCTTGCGTACACACACAAGATCAGAGCCCATTAGCCACCAATATTAGATTAAATGAGACTAAACACTACAGAGGGTGATTTTTCCCTTCTCCCAGCGGTTTATTATTGCCCTAATGCAAAGCACTGCTTTGCCGGGCAGACTTTGCAGTGTTTAGTCTCTCCCCGGGAGCTGCGCTCGGGATGCTCCGAGGGGATCCCGGAATTTCGGGGCTTATCTCCAGAGCGATCTGATGCACGGCCCCAGCAGAGGAGAGGGGTGAAACCCAATAACTGGGCTTTGCTCAGCCTTAATAGCGACATAAAAGACTTGATTTTCCCCTTTAAGGGCCGAGATGGATTTCCCGATGAAGATGAGGTGTTGTGTTACCGGAACGCACCAAAGGATTTGGCGAGCAAAGCCCCCAGTAAAGCTCCACAAGCTCCTGGTGGGGCTGGGGAATTGGGATGCTTGAGGAGGGCCAAAAACACCCACCTGGAGTTAAAGCAGGAGTTTGGGCTCTGCTGAAGCTCCCCTGGCACTGACCCTTGGCTGAGCTCTCGGGGCATCCCCGGTGGTGGGTGTGGGATGAGGCTCTGCGAGGAGGAGGTTTTGTTTTGTCTTTGCTTTGTCTGTTTGGGAAACCGAAAATTGGTTCCTTCCAGCAGGAACTGCTGCTTGCCAACGGGACGTGTTCCCTGGGATCTAAATGTTGTTATCCTTGTGGCAGAGCTGGTGAATGCCGGGTGTCTTTCTTAATTTTCACTTTCTCTAAGGAAAAATGCCATGAAAATTTTCTGTTGGGTCTCCTGAGGGAATTAAGGGATGCTTGGCCAGGTGAGTCCTACACAGATCTCAGAGATCCTCATGGAAACAACAAAATTGACACACACTGTGTCCTGTTTTCGGGAAAAAAACCACCCCAATCACCCCAATTCCTTCAGGTTCTCGAGGTTTCTGCTCTGTCAGGATTCCAGGGAGCCAGTGGATCCTAAAATCCCCCCAGAGGAGGGAATCTGAGCAAAACAAACCTCACATTCTGCTCAGAATTTCTTTTTTGAAGCCCAAATATGATGCTCTGGTGCCACACAGAAATGTTGGCGAAACCACACTGCATCCAACAGAGCTCAGCTGGATTTTCCTAAATTTTTGTTTCAGAAGGAAAAAAAAGCTGCAGCAGAATAAAGTAAATCCTGCTCATGCTGTTATCAAGTGTCACTCTGGATTTTCAGGGATTTCTTCTAAATTTTTTTTCTGTAGAATGAGCATAACAACACTAGAAATTTGAAACTGGAGCAAAGCTTAGATGTAATAGAATATTTCCATCCATTCAGGTTTTAAAGGACCTAATTGATTTTGCTATTTTGGAATTTTGCTCTTACCTAAAACCCCACAAATTTAAAAATCCTTGAATTCTTTATGAGCTGGGATCTCTTTTCTTCATAGACCTGATTTTCCTTTCCTGTGAGGTGGTGGAGAAGTCTTTAAGTAGTTCAGTGAGTAGTTCACACCAGGTACCTGCTCACCCTGGTGCTTACCTGTGGTGGGGATGAATTCCCACCAGCTGCTCCTTGCTGGGTCCAAAGGACATCTCTGCAAGGGAGAAAATTACCCCGAATCTCCCAAATCCCAATGAATTGCCTTAACCATGACATTATTCTTCCTTTTGGCAATTTGGTGGCGTTTGGAAGCATTTTATTGTAATTAATAACGCACTGAGTAGGGCAGCAGCAGCTGTACATGTGTTTGGTAGAGCTGGAGACAATATTTTCTGATTTAAGAAGCCTTCACAGGCGATTTCAACCTCCAGCCTTAAATAGAAAGCAACCTGCAGCTGGAACAAGGTATTCAACTGTGCTTTGGATTTTTTTGGATGTCTGAACATGCTGGGTGTGGAGATTCCTGGTCTGAGGGACAGAGAAGTGGCTCTAGGGATGCTCCTTGGGAGGTGCAGGTGTCACATCAGATCTGACCACTAAACCCCACCCTACAACCTCCAGAAACAGAGGCTGGCGGGTTTGTGGGGAAAGTCTCACCTGCTTTGTCCAAAAATCCCTCATTTACACCCCATGAATTCCCTGTGGGATTAGAGATGGGCAGAACTGGGGTTAATATTTACAAAGCCAAGATGATTCCCTGCAGTATTTGTGTTTGTCGTCCAAAACTTTCACAGCCTAAGGATCCACGGCTGGATGAGATTGTTGGGTGTGAGAGATTGTCAACCTACATGTGGTTCTGCTTCTGGCATTAACTTGGTGTAGGACTTGAGAGTCTGAGTAGAAAAAAACATGTTTGAGAAGCACACGGAGCAAACCTTGTCTGCTGATGGAGTGGGGAGTAAAATCCCTTTGGAAAAAGGGACTTAGCACCACTGTCCCCGACAGAAGAGGAGCCAGCAGAGCTTGGTGGGCCTGGCATGGCTGGAACATCTCATCAATGCTCTGCCTTTAATTGAGTTCTTTCACTGCTCATACACTTTTAATAACATCTGGAGACAGGGAACCCGAGGCCGTGGCTTCTGTTTCTGATAGATTCCTTTGCACTGAGATTTAATGGATTAGCCAAAATGATGTGAAAAAATGGATCTCTGATTTATGACCTGCAATTTTTCGCTTACTGCAGCATTTTTTTCCCCCCTCAATCAGTGTTTTCCACCCTGTTAAAGCCTTGTGTGAATAAGTGCTATGTTGTGTTTCTGGATTTGCCCGGAGGGCTCATCAGACGACCCTTTGCCTACAGTCCCCACCAGGCCATTTAAACAGGAAGTTTAATTTTATAGTATTAAAAAAGAGAAAACGGTACTTAATTATCTGGCTGTGAAACAGCAGTACTCTTTCTTAATTTTAGTAGCTAATAAAATGCTGTTCCTGCAGTTAACTACTTCTGGTCCAAATGCACTACAATTTTGGCTATTTGAATAGAATATTTTATGAACTGTTATATATTGCACTACAGTTTTTAAACTCTGCTATGACATATTTCTCTCAAGATTTATTAGCATTTTTTATTTAAAACAATATATTAAAGAGAGGAGAAAGAGTAATCTTAGCTAAAATTCAAATATTAGAAAAACATAACATAGACCAAATCTTTTCATTTAACTTCCCCCCCTCCCTTCTCCTCTCCCACCGTTGCTATAAAAAAGTTTTTTGGAACAACAACCCACACCTGCATCATTAATTCAATATGTCTTCCAACATGACTCAAATCAGAGTATCAGTTTCAGGGGCCATTTGCTACTTAAATGACTTTATGAAAACAGAACAATGAGCTGCCCCTATGCAGCCCCGACTCCAACTCTGGCTAAAATAAACCTCGACATCTTTTATATCCTCGTGCATTTCTTTCTTTCCCAACAGTTGCCTCTCTGCTGCTCCCCCCCCCTGCCCCTGGAGCAAACAGGCTCATTAAGTGCCAGCTCTGTTGTGTGCAACTGTCTTCAGAAACTCGTTAAAGCCTCGAGCCAGGCCAGGGTGTCTGTGCCCAGGCACAAGCCCATCTGGAAGTCTGCTAAATTAAAAATTATTTGGGGTGAAAGCGTTTTGTCGCAGCCCGGGCTCTGAGGGAAGAGGCTCCCTGCTCACATTGATGATATTGGGAATGTTTTCCCCTCCATCTGGAGGTGCTGATGGAGGAATGGTGCAGGTGAAAGGAGCTGTGTTGGTCCCATCACTGCAGTGAGGGTGACCACTGGGAGGTTTTTTGCCCTCACGTTTTGGGTGATAAAGAAGCTTCTGAGAAAGCTGGGGCTGATCATCCACCTCAGGTTGTGCTGGGGAGGTTTTGATGAGATATTGGGGAATTATTTCTTCACAGAAATGCCTGTCCAGCACTGGAAAGGCTTTGCAGGGAAGTGGTGCAGTCACAGTCCCTGGACAATGCTCTGAGGCGCAGGCTGGGATGGTTGGGGTGCCTCTGCAGGGCCAGGAGCTGGACTGCACGATCCTCGTGGGTCCCTTCCAGCTCAGGAGATTCTAACTGTCCCAAAAAAGTGTGGATGTGACACTTGGGGTCATTGTTTAATGGTGAACATGGTGGTGGGGCTGGGCTGACCCTCAGACCTGATCATCTGGGAGTTTTTTTCCAACGCTGATGATTCTGTGAGCTCCTCTTACAAACTGCTCTTCCTCTGGTGCTCTGCCAGGGATGTATCCCAGCTGTAGCAGCTGATTTAAGGGAGCTACTCCTCATTTCAAGGGTGCCACTACTCCACACAGGCCAGATTGTCACCTTGAGTTCCACAGGGGGCTCTGGGTGTCCTGTCTGCTGCTGGAAGGAACTTGGAATGGACGTCCCACACAATTCCTTACGAGTCACGTCGCTCATAAAGGAAATCACCCTTTGTTTGCAGAAGGGATCAAACCCCAGCGAGCATCTGCTGAACCTTGGCTGTCACTTAGCGATGGAGGACATGCAATTCCTGCTGCTCCCACTCCACGGAGCAGCAACCAGGCAAAAGGGAAACTCTTGCCATCAATTACCTGAGTCAATGCTTTGGAGGATGTGAGGCCCTGTCGGCTCCATTCTCTGCTCCTGGCCCAGTGATCTTCCTTCTCAGTGTCTCATGTCAGGAAAAAACAAAGCGAGACTTCTTTTCTGCTGCTTCAAGGATTGTTTATTGTTTCTTATCCAAGTTCCAGGAGCACAGCCTCTGCTGCTGCTTCCAGGAGCACAATGGCTGCTGCTGCTCAGTGCAGATGGATTATATTCCTTTTATCACCCAATTGACAAACTTTGTGTGTTCTATTTTGTCTTTAAAACCAATAAGTATCAATTTTATTAACATGCCTCTTCTACACTAGGTTCTTTCTACCAATTACTAAATCACAGGAACTTAGGTCAGAGAAGAAAGGAAGAAGAAGAAGAAGAAGAAGAAGAAGAAGAAGAAGAAGAAGACGAAGAAGAAGCAGACACCCTGAATTCTCCATGTTGTCTCTATATTAATATATAGAGCAAAATCTAAAACTACAAACACACTCTCTGTGGTGCACTAAACAACTCTCTCTTCATTTCTTTGGTGCTCTCAGCTCACCCAGAAGTGGGGACAGGTGCTCCCATGGACTTAGTTCGAAGGCTAAGCCACTTTGGGGAGTTCTAGGGATAAAATGAATCCCCACAGAGTCAGGAGAAGTTTCCCAGCTCTCCTGGGCTCCAACAGGAGGAAGCATCCTTCACAGCTGGGCTGCCAAGGCTTGGCCACGTGCAGTCAGTTCATTTGCAGGCTTTGAGAGGCTCAGACAATGATCAATATCGGCCTTGTGAGCACCTTGGATGGCTGCAAAGATAAATGAGATTATCCCTGATGTACAGAGGAGTCTGTTGGGAAGCTCTGCGTGCTGGAGGTTGTCCTCGCACTGAGGAAATGCATCTCCAGTGCTGCAAAATCTTTATTTTTATCAGTGGTCTGGCTGCTCATCCCATATCCCAAATTCAGCTCTAGATTGCCTGAAGAGAATAAAAAATAAAGCTGCCTATTGACTTGCAAAAAGCTGCTACTTATCAGATCCCTTTTGGTTTGGTGCCCCTAATATAGACATAGCCAAGAATCTTCCCAGATCTATTTCGAGGGCTGTCCGAGCACAAATATTTCGTTGATGACAAAAAAGTGGCTTGTTGGTATATTTGAGAGTCTTTGAGGGCTAAATTGGGACTGGAGAGGAGCCAGGTTTCTGAAGAGGAAAGGCTTTGGGGAAGACAGTTTGTACGATGTGTAGCAGGGAGGGCAACGAGGAAATATGTCAGGTTTGAAAAGAAATGAACAATCAAAACACAACATAAAAATTGGGGTGGGAACAAGGCAAGTGCTGCTGGAGATAGTAACTGAAATCAGAGCAATGGGATTAAAAGATGTTTAATATCTGAAGCATAGGAAGATACTAAAAAGGAGTTACATTTAGCAGCAGAGCTGCTTATTTGTGTCATAGTTGCCTTGAATTCTGGGTGTAGAATTCAGAGTTAAGAGGAAATTGAGAGAGGCTCCACAAGATGTGTCTGTGGGAGAAGGT
>VZRF01006916.1:4130-18247 GCA_013396875.1 Vireo altiloquus
CCAAGATGAAGGTTTGCAGTTGTTGGGCCCAGGAGGGTCTGGGTGTCCTTGGAGAGCGAGCTGGAGAGGCTTTGTTATGTCAGTGTGAGCATGAGAGAACAGCACTGAACGAGCTCCAGGGAGCTGCAGAGTCACACTGGGCACTGCAGGGCTGGGAACAGAGAAAAGATAAAACCTAAGGCATCAATTCAATTCCCCACGAGGCACTCAGGGAGGCACTTACTGGGTGGATGTTGGCAAGGTTGCTTAAAAACCCATTTAAAATCCCTGGATGGAAGCAATGTCACTCTCTGCTGCTGTCCCAGGAGGTTTTTTGCCTGGCTCTGCCTGCAGGGATGCTGGAGAAAGCAGCAGTGGGAGAAAGGGAATTGCTGAGATTGGTTTGTGCTTCCTGAGGTGCTCAGGGACATCAGCAGCTCCCAGGGGACTGGAAAAAAACAGTTCAAAAAAGTTTCTTCAAAAAACAGAAAAAACCCAAACAGTTTGGGTTTCCCTGTCCCCTCTCTGGGTGTGGTTATTCCAGCTTTGTGTCCCCCCCGGGGTGTGATAACCACATTTAGCAAAATCTAGTTTATGATTTGTGATTTCCAAAAAAGAATTTTTGGCAGATCCTCTTCTGGACCTCCTTTGCAACTGCCCAAAATTTGGTGTGGACAGCTATTGCTGTCAAAATGAACTGAATTTAATAATTATAGTTTAGAAACTGTGTGCAGGATGTGGGTTGGAGTGAAAGGGACAAAATGGTTAATTTTAAATGCATTGTGTGTTTTATTTCTGATTTATAAGAACCCATTTCCATTAAACTTCCAGGTGCAGGGAAGTGCATCACTCTGGATATTCGGTTGATGAAAGGTGTGGTTTTTGTGTTCATCATCATTAATCAATTTTACAGGAAAACAGAGCCGTGGGTCATGAATTTAAAGCAGTTGGGTTGAAAGGTAAAACTCTTGCTGGATTTAGAAAAAACCCAGATTAAGAAAGTTGTAAAAGTAAGAAGGGCTTTGGTTTGAAAGTTCACACTTCCAGTTCCACACATCCAAACCTGGGAGCGAAATAACTCTGGGGAAAAACTGAATCCAGAGGGAAAATCGCATCCCCGAGCATGGAAAAGCAGAGCCGAGAGAATTTTGTGCCATCTGCTGTCAAGTGAATAAATTTCAGTCTCGGAAAAGGCAAAATGCAGCTCAAAATTCCACCACACTCCAGAGGAAATTTGAAATAGGAAGGGTGCTTGGCATCTTTATTAAATCACCTACGAGATGTTTTTGTCTGACTTCTGAGAATTCCATTTAATGTGAGAAGCAAATTAAAACGCAGTGGTTGTTTTAACAGTTGTTAGCACTTGAAACTGAGATTAAAAACAACCACCCACCCCCCTGCCTGTCCCACCCCCAAAATAAAAAAATACAAGTGTCACAGGTAATTACAGCTATTTTTGGCAATACAGTTACTGGGTTTCTTTTAAAACAGCAAACATATTTTTTTTTCCTCAAATAAATACAACCTGCTCACACTAAAAATAAAAACATAATGAACAGAATGATACAACAGGTTTGAAAATGAGACAAACAAACAACAAAAATAAAAGGAGCTGTCGATGAGATCAGGTCTGAGGAGACATCACAGAGAGAAAGTTCAGAAAATAGATTTTAATGGGAAATAATAAAGGAAGTGGCTATTTTCTGTTGTGGGTCATGGAGATTCCCTAGGGAAGGCATTTGAGGAAGTGAGGAGCAGCAAGAAGTGATTTAGAGCCTTTGCAGCTAATCACAGCCACTGTTAATTACATTTATTTTGTTCATTGATCTCCATCCACGTCTGCTCTGCCACCACTTCGATTTGGGACTTAAAAATCATTTCCTCTGCGCCTCTTTTTAAAGAAACCAACCCGAACCACAACCCAGAGCCATCGTTTGGGAATGGAAATTATCACTCTCATTAATTTCACTGGAATTTAATAGCAGAAGGAGGCTCCTGCCCTCAGCCAACTTCTGTCTGAAACTGTTCAGTGGGAGTGAAAAGGGAAATACCAATTTTTTTCTGAAGTTATTGCAGCCTGGATCCTCATTTTGCATAAACAAGCAAAGCTCTGTTGATTTGAGCCAATTTAATTCTTGTCTTTTTCTAAGCCATAAATTGCACATTATGAAAATTAACCATTATTAATTATTATTAACCATTTATTCTTGGCAGGTTTGCAGCTTTATTCCTGAATTGTGGACTGAGGGAAAAATGTGGGAAGTGCTGTTTGCCTCCTGGGATAAAACCTGGGATGTGAAGCAGCTCACAGTGAAGGAAGAGATTTTGGAGAGGTCAAGTTTAATGTTCTGGGACAAAACACTGGAGTGACATTAAATCCACATTCATGAGCAGCAATGGAGTGAAAGTGAAGCAGCAATTCTTCTGTACTCTTCTCAATGATAAATTTAAAAGGAATACATTTTTTCTCTTTTTTTTCCCCCCAAAAAGCCTTTTCAACACGAGACTGAGTAACACAAAACCCCCAAGAAAACTCAAAATGCTGAAGAAAATAAGATTTTTCTCCCTGTGATTCTTGACACCTAATTCGAGACAAGACTACAATTGTCAAAATATTTCCCAAACATCCAAAAATATACTTTTTTTTTTTGAAGAAGAGTATTTTAACATCTACCTCCTCAACCAGAATCCTTTTTTTCTCTATTTCTATATGCAAAGAGCAGCTAACACCACTCAAATTGTGCACTCAGGTTTTGCTCTCTCTCTGTTTCACGCATCCAAAAAAATCTCATTTTAATGCCACAACTCCAGCAGGATCTGAGCAGCTTCCACTCCTTCTACAGGCAGTAAGTGTTAGGATATAACAATATTTATTGCCCCAATTTACACCTTGCAGGCATGAAAACAAAAAGTCTGGAGAATTCACATGCCTCAGCAACCGAAATATTTCTGTGTGCGTGCATGATTGTCAAATATTTCATTCTGAACTTCTTGCATGGAGCAAAACAAGCCAGAAATGCCCTTTAGAATGTCTGCACGCAGCCAAAATCAGCTTAAATTGCAATTAAAAATTGTAAAACCACAAAACCAGCGATAAATCCATTTTGTTTTGTTTTCTGCCCCTGTCCTAAATTTCCTCTCTGACTTTTCAGTTCCATCCCTGCTGTAATTAATGCACTTCTGAGTGGCCTAAGGTGTGTTCCACTGTGCTGAAGGTATAAACAGCAGAATATTCCTATGGATTGTGGGAATTTCTGGGATTTGGCTGGGGATGAGCTCAGTGCTGAGTGTGAACATGGCCAGGATGTGCTGTGCCCTCCTGGAGAGCTCCAAACTCAGCTCAGCCCCTTTGGGTTTGCTCAATCCTCCTTTGGGATGAGGGAATTGCAGTTTGTCTCTCCCTGGGTGTTGTGGCAGCTCGGGGGAGGTGACACCAGCCCTGCCCAAGGGCAAAATCCACCAAAGCACCACCCAAAACTTGACTTTTTTAATGAATAATAAACATCAGATCTGGCCAGTGTTGGCTCCCATTTCCAACAAGGGCATTCAGCACTTTGAGCAGAGGCAGAGCTGGGCAAGGACAGCAGGAAAGTATCTCCTGCAACATCTCAACAGGCCTTGGATGTTGGTTTTTGTTTTATTAATTTGTGTTTTTTTAATTTTTTGTTTTATTAATTTGTGGTTTTCCATTTGTTGCCCGGAGCAGCTGTGGCTGCCTCATCCCTGGAAGTGTCCAAGGTGTTTCAACCTGCTCTGTGAAAAATGTCTCTGCCTGTGAGACTGGATGAGTTTTGAGGTCTTTTCCAACCCAAATCAGTCTGGGATGATCTCATTTCTGTGAATACTCAGACTTGTGGCCCACACCAAGAAAGGAGAGCCTAAATCTCTTCCATCACATTTAAACACATCTCTAAGCACCTGCTGGCAGCCAGGCTGCCCTGCTGAAGTGGCTGCAGCAACTTTTTGACCCAAGGGGGATAATTTTAGGCGATTCTAATCCTAGAAGTCCCCTCTCTGATGGCACTTTATGTTACAAACACCCACCGTGGTGGATTTCGTGGTTTCAGCATCCTCCAGGCTCTGGCACCAGGAGGATCTCCCTTGTGACCCCAAACATCTTGGTTATAGATGGAAACCTTCCTCTCACCCTTTCCCCCAGCCCCAACCCTTCCCCCAGTGGATAAATGGCATCTTAATAAGCCAAATGGTGTTCCTAAATTTAAAGTGTGCTGGAGTTGTTTTAGCTGCTTTGTCTTTCTGACAGATGGCACTTGGGAATTAAGGGTGAGGAAGCAAAGCACTCAGGGGAGGCTGAGTTCCAGCAATTTTTTGTTCCATCATTCCTGGAGCAACCTGCTGGCTGCAGAATCCCACCAGGGCTGACAAAGGGACACAAAGGGTTAAGGGCCAGCACAAAAATCCCAGTGAAAAAGGGGAAAATCCCTTTTCCAAAGCCTTCTGGAGGGAATTCAACCAGCACAAACCTTTTAGGCTGCGTCTGGGCATGAGGGTGGATTTCAATAATCAAAGCAAAGGACTAAAATCCCAAATCTGAACTTCCTACACCCCTCAGGTTTGGTTGGAAAAGGCTTCTTTTACCTCCACTTCACAGAAATTCCTCCCAGCTTTTGCTGTCAATGCTCAAACTTCCCCCGGAACTGAGGTGAAATTGGGAATTTTCCTGTGATGCAGATCCACACCCACTAAAGCACAAAACCAACAGCGTTCTGAGCACTGCTGAGGCAGAGGAGAGGAATAACCTGGTGCTGCCTGCAGAGGCAACTCTGGGCTCATTCCCAGCCCAGGGACACACTCGGTGTTCACAGAAGGTGCTTTAGGGGCTGTGAGTGGAGCAAGCACGTGGTGCTGAACAAGCCTGCAGATGCTTTGCAAAAATAGCAGTGAGAAAACAACCCCAGCATCCTGCCTGACACGAGGCTCGCTGCTCCTGCCGTGGTGCAGTGAAAGTGCCACCAGAGCTCACCTTCGAGGCGGCAAAACCAACCCCGAGCTCACTCTGAGCTCTGCAAGAGCCTCAAGCCGGATTTGAATATTATTTTCCCCTCCAAATCAGCCCCTTTTGTTGTAAATGAGACATTTTTTATGGCTGTGGCTGTGTGAGATATGCTTTGAGTGACCCACTGGACAGATGATGAGGGATTTTTGTTTCCCTGCTGTCAATAAAACACAAGGAAGAAGAGACATTCTCCAGCGCTTGGAAAGGCCATGGGTTGTCCTTGCTGGGCTTTTCCCTACTCCTGTAGTAGAGTTTCTCTCCAGTTAAAGCCTCCAGTTGGTCCATGTGTGAGGGGGAGGATGGGAGGGTCTGTGAGCTGCCAAACACCAGTGTCCCCCAGCTCTTCACAGGAGCAAAACCCCAGGTAGGGAATCTGTGAGGAGAGAGATGGGAATGAAGGCAGAGAGCAGCGACTGAGCCAGGCAACCCCAAGGGATGAAACCCTGATGTGCCACCCGAGCATTTCACCCTTTTTCCCCCTCTTTCCCTCTCCCAAAATCCATTTTCAGGGGGTGATTGATCGAGTGCCACTGCTTGAGCAGAACAGTGGGAAAAACAGATTACACCCTTGGAATGGAGTTAGAAAATGTAGTTTTAAAGGGAATGTAGTTTTTTAAAGTGGAATGTAGTTTTTAAAATGGAATTCCTTTTTTTTTAAATGAAATGTAGCTTTTTTTTTTTTTTTTAATGGAATGTAGTTTTAGATAGGAGCCAGCTCAAACCAAATGTGGTCCCAAAGCAGCACAGCTTTGGAGGGAAATTTGGTTCTTCCTGCAGCTCAGGGGTTCCCAGATGAGCCCTGAATATCCCAGGGAGCCTCTGCAAGGCTGGCAGAGGGCAGGAAAGGAGAGAAAGTATAAAAAAAACCCAAAACCATTATAACTTCCAGTTTTGATGGTTAACACCTCTTTATATGAGAAGGGGAAGCGCTGTAGGGTTGAAGTGCCCTGCTCGCAGTGCTGAGGGGCTTTGGGGCACTCTGCACAGCCCCTGCTACCCACAAAGGCCAAAAAAGTCCCTGCAAACCCATCCCAGGTGGGCACCTGACCCCAAAAAGCCCAAAAAAGTCCCTGCCAACCCATCCCAGGTGGGCACCTAACCCCAAAAAGCCCCAAACATTCCCTGCAAACCCATCCCAGGTGGGCAAGCCCCAAACATTCCCTGCAAACCCATCCCAAACCTGACCCCACACTCCCTCCCAGCCTCCCAANCAACCCATCCCAGGTGGGCACCTGACCCCAAAAACCCCAAAACATTCCCTGCAAACCCATCCCAGGTTGGCACCTGACTCCAAAAAGCCCAAAACATTCCCTGCAAACTCATCCCAGGTGAACACCTGACCCCAAAAAGCCCAAAAAAGTCCCTGCCAACCCATCCCAGGTGGGCACCTGACCCCAAAAACCCCAAAACATTCCCTGCAAACCCATCCCAGGTGGGCACCTGACTCCAAAAAGCCCAAAACATTCCCTGCAAACCCATCCCAAACCTGACCCCACACTCTCTCCCAGCCTCTCAAACCCTTCTCCTTCACCCTCCTGACTCCCAAAAGGAGTAAAACTCAGACCAAAGCCTTCTCCAGCAAATTGTTCCTCCTCTCTGCAAAGTCTGCTCCTCGCTGGCAGTTACCTTTCTGACCATCTGTACAAAATCCTTGGAGTTCTGAGGCGACAGCCCTTGGAGCTGGCAGGTGCAGGCCTCCAGGGAGGATGCATGAGCCACTATCAGGATGTTATTTCCTGAAATAAAAGGAGAAACTCAAGCTGAAGAAGGAGATGAAGCCATATTTAGGGGCTGGTGCCCAAGATCAAGCAGACATTTGGAAGGATTTATCATATAACAGCACGTCAAAGTGTGAATTAAGGGGGGAAATGTGATTTGTTAACACATTTAGAGCGTTCCTCAATTTTCAGGGTAATGGTTAAATCACTCCTACTTAGTTTAAAAATGCTTCCTGGAGAAAACAAGAATTCCAGCGAGATTTCAGCTGTGTTGGGAAGCAGATGCTTTTTGCCCACACAAAAATTAATTTCTATTACAACAAACACTTCAATTTCCCTTGCTGGCTTTCCACAGTGGCAGCTTCACATTTCCATTTCCAACCTCCTTCCCAACCCCACTGTGCTGCTGAAGTTTTGTGTGCAAACCACTAAAACCAAAGCTCAGAATGCAGAGGGAGGTCAGTGAAATGAAATCAGTGAAAACACCAGATTTTAGGAATTCTCAGGATGTTGTGAATGAAAAAGAACAGCTGGGGATTTTTTAAAAAATAATTTCAATATTGTGTTTGGAGAAATGTTTTAAGGTCTTTATGGGGAGTTTAATTTGGAGGAGGGGAGGGAAAATGCCCAATTTAATGCTGGGAACACACAGCAGAGGGCAAATAACTCATTTATTTCCTTGGGAAACAGCTGCCATTGGGCAGAGATCCCTGAAATAATTCTGCTGTTTAACTTCCTGGTGTTTTCCTGTCAGCTGAGTGCATCTCAACCCAGTCCTGATGCACACAGGAATTTCCAGTGCTCTTGGGGGAGAGGATGAGAGATTCAGGTGTGGGAATTCATCCCCTAAAGAGGGAAAGACTGGTCAGGAATATTGGAATCCACATCCCAGCCTGCCTGCCTTGGTTTTCACCCCCTCTGCACTCACCTTTGCCTTTACATTCACTGATGATTTCCTTTGTTACCTGGTAGCTTCTGCTTATGTAGGTGTCGTAAGACTCAGAAACCACCAACTTGCTGACAGGAATATGAGGTCTGTGAGAAGAAAGAAACATCCATTAATGGTAAAAATAAAGAATTCTAAGTGCAAGGTCTGTGAGCAGAAAAACTTGTCCAGTTTGGCTTTTTTTTTTTCCATTTTCCTTCTTTTTTTAAACTTTTAATGCTTCAATTGCTTGCTTATTCCACCTGAGGGTTCTTAAACACAGGGGTGCAACAGGGCAAGGGAAAGATTTCAGGTGAAATAAAGCAGAGAAGGCCTGACACGAAATATCTGTCACCAAGGCCAAGGAGGTGACACTCCCCTGTGGGTTAGCTGAGCCCAAACTCCTAAGTTTTAGGAAAAGTCTTAAAAATCCTTTGGGGGTTCCTTGGAAAAAGAGAAAGTTCCCAGGACAAGGAGTGTTGGGAAGAAAACCTCTACAATCAGGAAGATGGCAGGAGCTGCCAGTGATGTGGGAAATTTGGATTAGAACATTTTCAGGCCATGTTTAGCACAGCAGCCCCGAGCCTGCTCCGAGTTTATTCTGGGAGCCTCAGCAGCCCTTCCAGTCAGTGCCTAAACTTCACAACTCAGCAGAGTTTGGTGCTGAATCCTCAAATAAGCAAGAGCAGACCCTCTGAGCCCCCTTTTGGTGCTACCTGTAGGTTGTATCAACGCTTAGAGTAGCTGCAGCTAAGTCCACGGGGGGGATCCAGGCTGGCAGAGTGCTCCCTGACACCCACTTGGTCCACTCAAACAAGCCTGGCTCTATCCGGATTTTCAGGTTGTTCTCCTGTTGCATACCTGGAAAGAGAGGGAGAGGAGACCAGATAGCAATGGAAGTAGCTGGGAAGGAAGAAAGGAGCTTTAATGCTTCAGTTTGATTGTTAATTTATATATTTTCTACAGAAAATGAAGAGTTTAATGTATTTATTTAAATAAATTTATTTAATGTATTTAATATATGCCAGGGGACTGGCAGCTGGTGCAGTTAGAAAAGGCAATCCTTATGGGTTGTGCTGCTGTAAAATATATTCCTGTAGAAGTAATAGTCACCATTCACTTAGGTCCATGCTTTTTATCTGTTGGTCAGTGTTTGATGCAGAAAGAGAGGAGAATTCAGCCTCTCCCTGGTGGGTTCTCACCTTTCAGGATATTGTGAGCTGTCTGGACACACCGCAGGGATGGGGAGCTGTAGATGTAGTCTACAATGGTATTTGTTTCCAGCAAGGCTTCACCTGCAAGGAAGTTTTGATCTTTGTGAATAAATCCAGAGAAAAGGCATTGCAAGGAGCTGCTTCTCATAGGTCTGGCCAAAAAGAAACCAGAACAAAAATTGTAGAGGTCTCAGATTTAATTTCATTTCATTTGTAAGCCGTAAATCAAATGATTCAACACAACTCAAAGCCAGCTTCATTCAGCTGGCTGGATTCTCTGCTGGCATAAATCACCATTTCATTACACAGGTGGGAGATCACTGCAAACGAGATAAGAATCAACTCCACTGTCAGGGCTGTCAATATTCCTGTTTCAATATTCCTGCAGTGCCCGAGGGAGCCAGAGGAGAGCAGGGATCTGCTGTGAGCAGGAGCCACGGAGAGCAGGACACAGGAGTGGCAGCAAGGAGGAGATTTAACCCTGACCATGGCTCTCACCCCGGCAGGCTGACCCAGAAATCTCCTCCTGGGAGAGTGCAGTAATTCAGGAGAGGGACATCTGCCAGCCCCTCTCACAGGGAAGCTGCTCACAGGCTTTGGTCACCGCAGGAGTTATGGCAGCAGCACTGCCAAGGTCACACGGTGCCACCACAGCTGCAGCTGAGTCCTTGGAGCCCTCAATGCCACCAGCAAAGTGTGTCCTTGGAGCCCTCAATGCCACCAGCAAAGTGTGTCCTTGGAACCTTTAAATGCCACAAAAAGTGTGTCCTTGGAGCCCTCAATGCCACCAGCAAAGTGTGTCCTTGGAGCCTTTAAATGCCCAGCAAAGTGTGTCCTTGGAACCTTCTAATGCCACCAGGAAAGTGTGTCCTTGGAGCCTTCAAATGCCCCACAGACTGTGTCCTTGGCCTCCTCAATGCCACCAGGAAAGAGTGTACTTGGAACCTTTTAATGCCACGAGCAAAGTGTGTCCTCAGACCCCTTAAATGCCACCAGCAAAGTGTGTCCTTGGAACCTTTAAATGCCACAAAAAGTGTGTCCTTGGAACTTTTAAATGCCACCAGCAAAGTGTGTCCTTGGAGCCTTCAAATGCCACCAGGAAAGAGTGTCCTTGGAGCCTTTAAACGCCCCACAAAGTGTGTCCTTGGAACCTTTAAATGCCACACAAAGTGAGTCTTCAGACCCCCTGAATGCCACCAGCAAAGTGTGTCCTTGGAACCTTCTAATGCCACCAGGAAAGTGTGTCCTTGGAGCCTTCAAATGCCCCACAGACTGTGTCCTTGGCCTCCTCAATGCCACCAGGAAAGAGTGTACTTGGAACCTTTTAATGCCACAAGCAAAGTGTGTCCTCAGACCCCTTAAATGCCACCAGCAAAGTGTGTCCTTGGAACCTTTAAATGGCACACAAAGTGTGTCCTTGGATCCCTCAATGCCACCAGCAAAGTGTGTCTTCAGACCCCTTTAATGCCCCAAAAAGTTTGTCCTGAGCCTGCTTTAATACCCCAAAAAATGTGTCCTCAGACCCTTCAATGCCCCACAAAGTGCTCTGTGACCCTCCTGGCCTCCCTTCTGTCGTGCAGATTGCAAACCCTGCTGCCATGTGGCTGGGAGTCTGAGCATCCTGCTGCTGCTGCTGCTGCTGCACAGTGATTTATTTGTGTTCAAAAAAAACAGGATAATTTTAGCTGTCCTAGTTTGGATGTGACCAGCGAGGAGTGCTCGGAAGGATTTGAGCTGGAGGAAATGCTCAGTGCTGGAGCTCGTGTCTTTAAGGGGCTGGGCTCCCCTCAGCACAGCTCTCAAGATGTGCTCCTTGAAAGGATTTTCTGTCTCTACACAAACCAACAGGCTCAGAAGTCAAGGACAAGAAGGATGGGGAGGGTGGGAGAACACTGGAAATGATTTGGGCTGTGTTTGTGACAATATAGAGCCAGACAGACTGGCTAAAATATAAAAATGTATTGGTGAGGATGGAAAAAGCATATTTTGCATGAGCTGACAGTGATGCCAGGATGATTTTTTGCTTTTTCTTTTATACCCCTCTTTTCTATAGTTTGATGTGTTCTCAGTGCTTTTAGCCCACACACTGTGACTTCCCAAGGCTGATAACTCAGCTCAGCCCCACGGCACCGTTAAACCAGGAGAGCAAACATCCTGGGAGCCCCAGACACCAAGGGCCTCTCCAGAACACATTTTGGAACCTCAGACAGGCCCAGCCAGGGGGAAGGTTCCTCACAACGAGGGTTTCACTCCAGCCTCTCACTGGGGGATCTTTGATAAATATGTTAATTTTGCAATGCCTATAATTGTGTGTATTTCAGTGTGACAGTGTGCATGCATTTTCAGGGCATTCCACCTGGACCAAGTGCTGCACCCGAGGATCCTGAAATGAACACTGAGGTAAAAACCCCTTTTCCCCATAAACTGTGTTTCAGTTTTAATTTTAAGACCAGGGAAAGGCATCAACAGTCACACTGCTGCATTTCTCCCCAACGTGGATAACAACAAAACCCTCCCAATGCCCCCATCCTGCCGATGGCTCTGATTCCAGCCCATGTCCAACATTTCCTGCTGTGTCTCTTCCTCAGCTGCAGCAGCTGGAGGAGATGAGGTTTCCTTGGAAAGAAAGAAATTGCTGGGGAAGGTGAAGGGACTTTGAAACCTTGAAATGTTTAAATCCCATTAGCTCAGGGCATCCAATCCATTTTTTCCTGCATTGCACTTTACCTTTCTCCAATGGGGAGATGTGGGAGGAAGATTGTGAAGCTTCCTTGGGCAAGCTTTTTGTGGCATCATGGAATGGTTTGGGTTGTAAAAAAACCAAAAACCCAGGGCAGGGAGACCTTCCACTATCCCATGTTGCTCCAAACCCTTGGTCTTGGACACTTCCAAGCACGGGCAACCTGTGCCAAAGCCTCCCCACCCTCAGAGGGAAGAATTCCTTCCCAAAATCCCATCCAAATCCCTGCTCCTTCAGCTGAAAGCTTTTCCTGCTGAGCAGCACTTACCCACGAGCCTGGCCTGGGTGCAGCCCAGCACGGTGATGGGAGCATCCTTCTCGTAATCCCTGAAACCACCACTCCTCTGAGGTAAGTTGTGAGGCATGTTCAGGTTGCTGCGCACGTACCTGCCTGCAGGGAGAGGTGCCAAGCTGGAATTACTCCCTCAGACAGGGGCACAAACGTGGGCACAAACATCACACCTCATTTTCCCCTCTCCCACCTCCTCGGCTGTGCTTTGCAGCTCCTGCCCAAACCTGGCTCTCTTGAGCACTTTTCCCCACGCAAATCCATCAGGAATCTCCCAGAATTAAATTGAACAACTCTCACCGGCTCAAAATCAGCACAGGATGTTGCTGGGGTTTTTAAATTTTTCTTTAGGACTAGTTTCTCCCAAGGGAAAAGTAATTTCTATCCCAGGGTTACACTTTTACAGGAGGTTGAAATGTCAGAGCTCTTCAGCCAGAGTTTAGAAAGAAGGGAGTTGTGAAATCATCCTTCAAGAAATTGGTATTTTTGAATAGGAAAAAGACTTTTAGGACAAATTTCTGATCAGCTCTAAGGACAACAGAGCCTGAAGTTCAAATTTTTTCACTGTAGTCTGAAACCCAAGCATAATATTGAGTTGAAAACACCAATTTATGCTCCCAAAACCACTCTGAGCTGTGTTCTTTTCATTTAGGACTGAGAGCCAGCAGTGCAAGCTATTTTCTTGATGGTAGCAAATGTTTTCACTGAACACTGACTACAAACATCGTGACTACTTTGCTCTTTAGTGACATAACTGTAGACTGTAATCACTCCTGCAATATTTTCCCAAATATTGGCAAACAGAGTATTTCCTCCCTGGATGACTTTTTGCTGATGACTGTGATGCCTTAGGGTTTAACTTTTCTCTGTTCCCAGCCCTGCAGTGCCCAGTGTAACTCTGCAGGTCCCTGGAGCTCGTTCAGTGCTGTTCTCTCATGCTCACACTGACATAACAAAGCCTCTCCAGCTCGCTCTCCAAGGACACCCAGACCCTCCTGGGCCCAACAACTGCAAACCTTCATCTTGGGGAGAGGGGGGCAAGCTTGGGCAAATTCCATCCTTGCCTGGCTTCTGCTTGGGCAATTGATGCTGATATCAAAGTGGGAAGAACTCGGGAGCTGTCATTGTCCATGTTGGGATGCACTGAGGCAGGAGCCTCTGGAGCCCAGAGTGTGACCTCTGAAGGCCTTTCCAATCAATCCCTCCTTTATTCCTGTTTAGTCTCTGTTTCTAAGTAGTTGTTTAAGGCATCAACTGCAGCCCTTGCATAATTTTATGAAAAAAAGGCTTCTTTTTTACATAAAAAACCCCTGCCAGATCTTCCACCAGGCAGTGGCTGCTCTCCTGCCTCCCTCGAACCCCGTGACACCCTCGGGCTCACCTTTGGCGTCGAAGCACTGGGACAGCCAATACTTCCCAAAAACCACATCCATCCTCTCCCCGTGCCTGCAGACGAACAGGCAGCGCTTCTGAGGGCCAGGCTGGCTGCTGATCCTCAGGGGCTGCAAGGGAAGCACAGCAGCTCTGACCTCCTCTGCAGCACAGACACCTCCGAGCCACCCACGGCAGCCAGGCCAGGCCCCAACTGCTCTGCCCTGCTGCAAACACCGCAGGGAACGCTGCAGGATTTATTGCTTTTATGGGTTTGTGAGGCTCTCTGGGAATTCCTAATCTTGGTTCATTTGTGCTGCTGCAAAGTTGCTCTGATGGGGCTCTGCCACCACAGCTTGGGGACGGCAATGTCTGCACTGCCTGAGGTTGATTGTGCCACACAAAAACTTTGTACCTTGTGGCGGTGCCGGGATGAAGCAAATTTTTTATTTGCTTTTTCTTTTATACCCCCTCTTACACACTCTTTTATATAGTTTTATGTGTTCTTAGTGCTTTTAGCCCACACACTCGTGACTTTCCAAGCCTAATAACTTAACCCTCTGTATCATTAAACCAAAAAACCAAACAGTCTAAAATCCTCAGATACCAAGGTCCTCTTCAAAACATATTTTTGTAAAGTAAAATTAACCCATCCAAAAAAAAAATCCTCAAAGCAAAAAGTTCACTCGGGCCTCTCATTAAAAAATTCTTTGATAAATATGTTAATTTTGCAAAGCCTGTAATTGTGTATATTTCAGTGTAACAAGTGTGTACATACATTGTCAAAACACACATTTTCATTCCACCTAAATTCCATACCCAAAAATCCTGAAATAAATACCGAAATAAAAATCCCTTTTTCCC
>VZRF01006916.1:19767-36369 GCA_013396875.1 Vireo altiloquus
TTTTCTCTTATACCCCTCTTACATACTCTTTTATATAGTTTTATGTGTTCTTAGTGCTTTTAGCCCACACACTCGTGACTTTCCAAGCCTAATAACTTAACCCTCTGTATCATTAAACCAAAAAACCAAACAGTCTAAAATCCTCAGATACCAAGGTCCTCTTCAAAACATATTTTTGTAAAGTAAAATTAACCCATCCAAAAAAAAAATCCTCAAAGCAAAAAGTTCACTCGGGCCTCTCATTAAAAAATTCTTTGATAAATATGTTAATTTTGCAAAGCCTATAATTGTGTATATTTCAGTGTAATAAGTGTGTACACACAGTTTCAAAACACACACTTTCATTCCACCTAAACAAAATTCCATACCCAAAAATCCTGAAATAAATACCGAAATAAAAATCCCTTTTTCCCCATAAATCGTGTTTCGGTTTTAATTTTAAGACCAGGGAAAGGCAGGAGTGGCCCAGGGGATAAATTCTGGGGGAAAATCCACTCACTGGAAGCTTGTCCCTAAGGATTTATGGCTGTGGGGTTCCTACCTGCACGTTCTGGCAGATGATGGTGAGGGGTCCTGCATCCCCTGGCCCTTGCTCCTCCTGCTGCCTTCTCTCCAGAGCTCCATCCGCGAAGGCTTGGAGGGATGGGGAAGGTGTGGTGTTCAGGATGGAGTAGGACCTGCCAAAAGCAGACAAATTTTGGCTTTGGGAATGCTTGAGGCTGCTCTCAGGATGCTCCTGTGGCCTCCAGGAGCCTGTGTTAATTACTGCTGTGGTGTTATTTCGTTATTAGTTGGGTTTTAGTGCTGCCCAGAGAGCAGCTTGCCAGGTGATGCTCGCACGTGTGGAGACCAATTCCATCTCCTTGGGCTGTTTCCTTAGAAACAGAGTTACAGAACAGCTCCCAAACTTTGGTCTGGGAGGCTCTCTCCGCCCTGGAATATTCTCATGGAAAATGCCAGGACCTTCCTGAACACCCCAGGATGCTCACGAACATCACCTGGGCACCATTCCACGCCACTGACCGTGGGCGTGTGGTCCAAAATTTGGGAATTAAATGCTCCAGGGAGTTTTCTCTCACCGTTGCAGCATGACCTGTGGCTTCAGCAGGAAGCTGAGGCTTCTCCCTGGGCACTTTTCAGTGCTCCTGTGCCCAAAACAGCTTCTACCCCCTGGCAGGGACCTGGCACACTCAGCCCTGCTGTTCCTGCATTTTTCAGTGCTGCCTGTTCCCTTTCCCACCTATGTGGGAATTTATTCCCCCCGGAGCTTCCCATTAAGTGCAGCCAAAGGGATCTAACAGCCCCCATGCTCCCTCGAGGGCCTTGCCTAATGATGGACAAAGCTCCCAATCCCAGACCCTCAAGGACTTTGACCAAAACCCAGGGGACTAAACTGTGGCAGCCAATTCCAGAAGCTGCAGCGACCCTCTGCTGACTCAGTTACCTCTGCTTAGTCAGTAAAAAAAAGAACAACATTTTCAGGTAATGGATGTGGTGATTTGCTTTATGGAGCAAAGTTGCCAGAGCTGGCACTTCGCAGTGCCTTAAATATGTCAGGAGTTGTTTCCTGATAGCACCCAGTTAGGGTAAAACCACGGAGGGGTTTCACAGCTGTTAAAATAACCCCGAGTGACTCTGCCAGTGGGACAGAAATAGGTCACCTGCAAGATTTGTATGATTTAAAGGAGTAAAAAACCCCTCCACGCTGTTGGTGCTGATCTATTACCTGGTGGAGTTAGGGTGCCAGGATGGCACTGAGGTGCCAGATTATTCCTGAGTTCCCAACAAAGGCTGGCCCTGCCCCAAGGAATTGTTCCCCTCATTGCCCATATGGAGCAATTGGAGTCAGCACAGATCCATCCTCACTGACCCCAACACCTGAATGTCCCAATGTGAACAGAATCCCAATTCTTGCTCAGGACTCATCTCTATTTCTGTAAAAAGTGAATTTCTTCCAGCTTTCAGCTCTTCCTCCCATTTCAGCCCTTTCTGTGCCTCTCCCCTCTCTTTGCCACCTTTTCCTCTTCCATAGAAACTATTCCCTATGCTCCAGGTTTACCGAAGGTGTTTGGGTGCTTAGACATCAACCCACTCCTCAAGCACTCTTTTTTTTATTGCTGTTTAATGAATTCCCACCAAAATCAAGAGGCATAACCTCACTCAAAAGGCAAGGGCTGCATTCTCACGGAAGCCAATGGCAGGCTTTGAAAAATCTTGCTAAACATCCTAAAAATGCTGCTGATCCAAAGTCCTTTTCAGCAGGGAATGATGCACGGAAGATGTCTCTTCCCAAATTAATGCTCAAATTTACACCTTTAGGATCCCAGGCCCACCCCAGAGGTGCCTTCAGCAGCCATCTGCTCCAGCTCCATGAACCAGCAGCAATCCTGGGAGTCAGAAAAAGCTGCTGCAACATCTCAGCTAAAAAACATCACCTTGTCCTCTAATCCCACGCTAAGGGAGAGCATCTGCTCCTCCCTGGCTGATGAGGCTCTGTGTGCCAGCTCCTGCCCCTCAGTGCCCTTCTCAGCAGCTCTGATCACTTCTCGGGTGAAATCCCAGCTGCTGTGATGCCAGGATGAGTTTTTGCTTTTTCTTTCATACCCCTCTCACACACTCTTTTATAGTTTGATGTGTTCTCAGTGCTTTTAGCCCACACACTGTGACTTCCCAAGGCTGATAACTCAGCTCAGCCCCACGGCACCGTTAAACCAGGAGAGCAAACATCCTGGGAGCCCCAGACACCAAGGGCCTCTCCAGAACACATTTTGGAACCTCAGACAGGCCCAGCCAGGGGGAAGGTTCCTCACAATGAGGGCTTCACTCCAGCCTCCCATTGGGGGATCTTTGATAAATATGTTAATTTTACAAGGCCTATAATTGTGTGTATTTCAGTGTACATGCATTTTCAGGGCATTCCACCTGGACCAAGTGCTGCACCCAAGGATCCTGAAATAAACACCAAGGTAAAAAACCCTTTTCCCCATAAACTGTGTTTTGGTTTTAATTTTAAGATCAGAGAAAGGCATCAACAGCAGAGCTCCTTTTTGCCACCATGGGAAGTGGGGTGATCAGCTTGACCTTACCCATGGAACACCCAGGTCCCACACTCGTCTGCCTTGGTGATGTAGTTCTCCGGCAGCAGCCCCGAGCAGCCAGTGGCAAGGGAGACGCCGTAAATCCAACCCTCGCTCGTGCTGGTTTGCTCCACTGGGGACATGAAAATGAAATCCCCTGGGACCAGCTCCAGCTCATCGTCGTTCTGAGGGGTGTAGGGGTAGATCACCTGCAGAGTCTGGGGGAGAAAAAAAGCAAAATAGGGTTGTTGAATGGAAGGGAATCTTTAGCAGAGTGGGGTGGGAGCACTGCCAAGCCTTTAACCTCAGCTCTTCTCCCAGTGTGATGCCTTAGGTTTGAACTTTTCTCTGTTCCCAGCCCTGCAGTGCCCAGTGTAACTCTGCAGCTCCCTGGAGCTCGTTCAGTGCTGTTCTCTCATGCTCACACTGACATAACAAAGCCTCTCCAGCTCGCTCTCCAAGGACACCCAGACCCTCCTGGGCCCAACAACTGCAAACCTTCATCCTGGGGAGAGGGGGGCAAGCTTGGGCAAATTCCATCCTTGCCTGGCTTCTGCTTGGGCAATTGATGCTGATATCAAAGTGGGAAGAACTCGGGAGCTGTCATTGTCCATGTTGGGATGCACTGAGGCAGGAGCCTCTGGAGCCCAGAGTGTGACCTCTGAAGGCCTTTCCAATCAATCCCTCCTTTATTCCTTTATTCCTGCCTGCTCTCTGTTTCTAGGGAGCCATTTCAGGCATCAAGTGCTTTGTCCAGGAAAGCTTTCCTTCAGGGAATTCCTGCCACTCTTTACTGCTGGAAGGATTTCCTAGGTATTTAATTCCTCCCAGCTTGATTCCAGTTGTGTTTTTTGGTAACCAGGTGGTGAAGGAAGGATGATTTTTAAGAGCAAACAAAGCCCATTTTTATGAAGCAAGAAATGAGGTGGGTGAAGAATCAGTCTGGACAGTAAAATCCCAAAAATAAAGCAAGAAGGGTGTGTTTCTTAAGATGACTGCTTTGTTTGGGGTTTTGGGTGGGTTTTTTTTGGGATGAAACAGCTCCAGGGCTTTACCTCGTGGTTGACAAAGCGAATGTCCCTGGAGAAGATCGCAGCCACCCAGTCACAGCCCAGCTTGACGTCGATGCTCTGGGCCAGCTTCTCCAGCGTGGGCAGGTGGCTGCTCTGGAAGTGATAGGCCAGGGTGACGTGGAGCTGCTTCTTGTGGGGCTCCACGTGGACATCTGCAACGGGAAGATGACATTTGGTGGATCTCAGAGAAATCCAGCAGCAAGCCTGAAAAAGGATTTTCTTCCCAAAGGAAATTTTCTTGCTTTCTGAAAAAAACCCAATTCTGCAAACATTTAATGTTGTCAAAAAAAATTAATAAAAATTTGTAAACACCTTTTAATTCTCAAAATAACAAGCAATATTTTTCACTTTTACCTTATTTTTTTACTTTTCTGTATTTTCAAAAATAAAACCAAACACGGCCTTGAGATGGCTGGGGAAAGTTCTGTGGTGGTGGCTGGAGGTGGTGAGCAGCGCAGGAAACTCAGAGCTGCTGCCTGAAAGGTTAAGGAACCACCAAATGTCAGCTTCCCCTTCAGAGCCTGCACCGAAAACTGAGGGTGAGAGACCTCCCAGCTGGAAAGCACTGAAAGCCAAAGCAGTGAGTGGGGTGTGCCCTCGGGTTTCACTTAAACATCAGGGATTCGCTTTTGAGCTTTGCTTCCAGGTGGCATCAGAGCTTTGGGCTTCTGGAAATGCCCAAGCTGGGGGTTCCCTTGTGTTATCAGAGCTTTGGGCTTCTGGAAATGCTCCTTCGTGTTATCAGGGCTTCGGGCTTCTGGAAATGCCCAGTCTGGGCTCCTTCATGGCACCAGAGCTTTGGGCTTCTGGAAATGCCCAAGTTGGAGGTTCCTTTGTGTTATCAGAGCTTTGGGCTTCTGGAAATGCCCAAGTTGGAAGCTCCTTTGTATTATCAGAGCTTTGGGCTTCTGGAAATGCCCAGTCTGGGTTCCTCCATGGCACCAGAGCTTTGGGTTTCTGGAAATGCTGAGGTTAGGCTCCTTCATGGCATCAGAGCTTTGGGCTTCTGCAAATGCCCAAGTTGGGCTCCTTTGTGTTATCAGAGCTTTGGGCTTCTGAAAATGCCCAGACTGTGAGCTCTGGCAGCTGCTTTGCTCCTTTGTGTTATCAGAGCTTTGGGCTCCTGAAAATGCCCAAGTTAGGCTCCTTTGCAGCATCAGGGCTTTGTTTTTCCTGGCAGTGCCCACCCAGGAGCTCCTGAGCAGTCACTGACCTGCTTTGGAGGCTGCCTCTGCAGCGAAGTCTGCAGCGAACTTCTTGAGCACCTCGGCGCTCTCCTCCTTGACGAAGAGCCCGATGAAGTTGGAGGAGGTGTAGAGCTCCAGGGGCAGCGGGGCTGGGAATTTGCATTTCCAGCGCATCACCGTGGCCTGCAGGGCTTCCGTGAGGGCATCCACCTTGCTGTCCTCGCACTGCCAAGGGAAGCAGGACAGGTTCAGGAAAGGAAGGGATGTGGGTGAGTGTCAGTGCCTCACCTTTCCTCTCACGCAGTGAGAAAAAGCACAGGGGCACGGGAAAATAAAAAAAAGAAAATAAAATCTATGTTTAGAAATCCTCAGCCCCTCCCTTGTCCTCAAAGCAGGATCAGCTATCCCCAAGTAACCTTCCCAACATTCCCCACCCATTCTCACACTAAGGATCACCAAAGAGGATGAGAATTCTGTCTTCTGCTGCTGCTCTTCCCTGAAAACAACAGCTTAAAAAACCAATCACCTCCTCCAGAAGCCCAGGAATGGGCAAAATCCCCCTGGGCCCTCCCCTAAACCGGGACGGAGCCTCCAGGCCGAGCCTGGCAAGGGCTGAAGGAGAGACAGGAGAGGAGCTGAGCTTTACCATGAAGAACTGGCACAGGGTGATGTGTGGGAAGATGTTGTGAGCCTTGTTCTTGCCACAGATCTGCTTTGATTGCTGCCAGAACTCGGAGAGCTTCTGTGCCAGGGGCCCTGTGGGGCGCAGGTACAGCACGTACTCCCGGGGCAGGGAGTCATCCAGGAACGGGTCACCCACGTGGGAGAAGAGCCTGGCAGGAAGGGCAAAAAAACCTGTTAAATTAACAGATAATTGTCTTGGAGTGACTTTATGATAGCCTATATTGTCTCCTCTACGCCCAGAAAATGAATTTTGTACCATTTTGTGCCTTTAAACTGAGCCTGAGATGGGAGAGAAAAAACAGCCAGAGGAATATTTCTCCTTTGAATTTGTCTCAAACCAGGACAATAATGAGAGATTTTTCCACCCAGCAGAACCCAGCTCTCCCTGTGCTGGTTCCCATTCGTTCTCCTTTTAGGGGAAGATCAGCTCTGGTGGGTCAGGCTCTGCCTTGCTTGCAGCCCATCACCACTGCTGAGTAATACAGAAAATCGGGGCTGGGTTCCAGGCTGCTGCTCTGAAGATCTAACCCAGATCTAACCCAGGTCACTGTTTCTGCCTTTTCTCACCGCCTCCAGCCACCACCACGGATCTTTGGCCATCTCAAGGCCGTGTTTGTGTTTTCCCTGCAGGTCTGAGGTGCAAAGAAGGCTCCAGGAAAGAGCCTGAGTGTCCTTCCCACCCTCAGCGCTCACAGGGCTGTCCCCATGCTCCTCTCCTGCTCCTGGAGGGAGAATTACCACACCACCTCATCCTCTCACACTGCTGAACAGCCTCGCTGGCTGTCCCCCAGTTACCTCCAAACTGGGAAGTCACAACAGCCTGGCAGCATTGTAAGATGATCAATCCTGATCAATCCTCCCACCCTCCATCACCAGAGAGCTCAGCTCGGGCTGCCCACAACACAACTGGTTCAGCCCTTCGCTATTCCAGGCTCATCCTGGAGTTTAAATGCATAAAATTAAGCAAATTCTGCATTTCTGGGGTGTTTCCCCAAAACCCCAGAACCATGCAGGAGTGCTGTGAGTCTGCAGGTGCTTTTCCAGACCCTGTTCAAACATTCCACATTCTAACGTGGCTAAAATCCTAAATTCACCTTTTGCTCTTGAACATTTATTATTTCATACCAACCAGTCGCATGCTGCTTGGACGCTCCTCCCGCCAGTCGATGCCAGCGCTTTTTGTCTGCAGAGAGAGCAAAATAAAAAGAGAATTTCAGTGCTGCTGGGTGTTTCAGTGCTATTGCTGGGTGTTGGGAAACCTGTGGGGTGCCCTTTCCAACCCTCTCACCCCTGAGCCTTTTTTTTTTCGGATGTCAAATCCCCATAAACTGAAGGGCAAAGCCACACAGCCAGGGCAAAATGTGAAATATGGACATCTGGGTTTTCCCACTTTTTCTGGACAGAGAAACACCAGTATTTAATGGTCTCTTTGCTGGGAATTTCAGCACAAAACCCCAAATGTTTGGGTCTGTAAGTGCAGGCGTTGCACTGAGGACGAGAAAAATTCAACTGCCACGAGAGGGCACAAAGCAGAGACTTTCCAGGTTAGAAAAGTTCCCTTCACTCCCAGCTACACTCAAAGAGCTCTTCTGCTTCCCTCCCTTCAGGATGACTCTAAATCCCTTTTCACTCCAGCTGGGAACACACAGGTCTCGGCTCAGCAAGTTTTCCAGAGCAGACCAGCACAAGTAACAGCTTTGGACATGGAATTGTGTTTTTCAAATGCTCAGCACCGTCACTGGAAAGCAGCTGTGGATCAGCTCAGCTCTGTGACACCAGGGCAGCCAAAGGGAGGGGATTCACCCAAATGCAGCAAGAATTATGAGAGAAGGAGGCAGAAAAGGATAGAAATTTTAGGGTCATGGGGCAGAGACAGGCTCTCCATTGGGGAAGGTGAAAAATTCCCCATGAACAGGTTAATTTCAGAGCTTCCTACTTAAGGAGGTGGAAGGGACCCTCCAGCTCTTGTTGCTGAGGGTGTTGTTGCCTTTCCCTGGTCTTAAAATTAAAACTAAAACATGGTTTATGGGAAAAGTGGTTTTTACTTAGGTTTTTATTTCAGGATCTTTGGGTGCAGCACTCGGTCCAGGTGGAATGCCCTGAAAATGCACACCTCACACTGAAATACACACAATTATAGGCTTTGCAAAATTAACATATTTATCAAAGATTCCCGAATGAGAGGCTGGAGTGAAGCCCTCGTTGTGAGGAACCTTCCCCCTGGCTGGGCCTGCCTGAGGTTCCAAAATGTGTTCTGGAGAGGCCCTTGGTGTCTGGGGCTCCCAGGATGTTTGCTCTCCTGGTTTAACGGTGCCGTGGGGCTGAGCTGAGTTATCAGCCTTGGGAACTCACAGTGTGTGGGCTAAAAGCACTGAGAATGCATCAAACTATATAAAAGGGTATAGAAAAGGGGTATGAAAGAAAAAGCAAAAATCATCCTGGTGTCAGTGTCACGGTGCTGGTGTCACTCCTTCTGTCTGCAGTGATGACTTTCAAAGTTCTCTGACAGCCATGGAGGACATTCCTGCAGCTTTACCCACCAGCCCCCAGCCATGTGCTGTTGACTCAGCTGTGCTTCAGCTCTGCCCTTGCCTTCCCCACCCCTTGAATATACACATTTTTGTTGGTTTGGAGGGTAAGAGGAAGGCAGAAAGATAATGCTGAAAAAAAAAAAAAAGGAAAAAAGAAATAAAAGGGATGTGTTGCAAATGTGTGATTATGAAAATACTTCCTCCTGAAGTGGTTTTGCTGCCCTTCTCTGCCAGCATTCCCTCGAGGTCAGCAGAGTGCCAGGCCCAGCACCTGCCCTCTGGGAGGATGGATTTGGGGTGGTGGCTGCTGTGGGTTGGTGTTTCTGCCTTGCTGACCTTGCTCTGCTCTGGAAAATGTTCTGTGCACAGCAACCACTGCTTTGCTTTGGAAAGCAGCTCAGGCAAAGGCAACGAGCTGAAAGATGAGAGGAACCTCTCAGGGAGCAATGCCTGTGGATTCTCCCTGCCCTGCTACCATCACCTGTGGTGCTGCCTTTGCTCAGTTCACCTCCCCTCCTGTCTGGGTTGCTGCTGCTCTTTGGAGAGACTCTGCCAAGCTCTGACTCTGTGGGTCAGAGCTGCCCTCCCAGAAAAGCCCTGCCCCTGACAGGAGCAGTTTCTCTGGGATTTCCTGTGCCAGAGCCCAGCACAAAGCTCTGGAGGAGCTGTGCACAGCCCAGCTTCTGCCACCCACCCTCCTTAAAGCCCCAATGATTCCTCAGAAGAAACCACCCAGAGGAGCTCTGCTGGAATTAACTGCATCTCCTCCAGGGCCTGGGGACCCCAAAGGGTGTCAGAGAACCTCAGGCTGGACCCACACACCTTTGTTCATGTGTGATTTCCAGCGTTGCCTCCATCATCCACAGGGACAATCAACTCCCAATTCAATTCAGTTTTCAGCGTGAGGAGGAAATGATGCATAAAGCAAACAAAGCCAAAGGATATTTTTATCCCAGGACCTCCAACTGAGAGATTATTTTCTTTTTTTTCCCCCTATTTTTAAATTTAGTGCAGGGTATGGTGCTGATGACTGACAAGTCTCTGCATCCCTCCAAAATCCCACCCTGGCCCAAACCTGGAGGACTCATCCTCAGCATCAGCTTTTCATAAGTTGAGTACTCAAAACTGGTCACAGCCATACAAAAGTGGCCTGATTTTCACAACTGCTGAGTGCAGTGGGAGCTGGAAAACATATCCTGCTCCTGAGAAAATCAGGTCACTTAATTAGGTGACAAATTATGGCTTAGGTGCTCAGATTTCCTCACGCTGGGTAGCAAGTGCTGGCTGGAGCATTAGACAAAATTGTGACTCAGATGAACCAGAAAAGAGGAGAAAGTAAGAAAATAACTTATTTTTTTCAGCATTTTCCAGATGATATCACCTAGTAACCATTTCTGGTCATGCAAAATGGATTCAGGTAGGGCAGGAGAAGCTTTGTGCAGCATTGCTGGACCCCTGAGCCGCCCAATTCCCTCATCTCTTGTCTTCTGCTGCCTCTGAGATGAAGTGCAGGGAAATCATTTAGCAGCATCCAGCACCATGATGAATAATCATTTTGAACAGACAGAGGCAGAGGTTCTGTCAGGTCTGGAGAATTCAGGGGAGGGGAAAGAAAATCCCAAAAGCAATGGCTCCCAAATGCACAGAGGGTATTTCATCCACTGCAACAAATCAGATGTGTTTGATTCTTCAGCCCCAAAGGCCTCCCCGTGACACTTTTCAGTGTCAAGGCCCAAGGAAAACCTTTCCCCACTCAATCACTGCTTAAACAGGATGAAATATTGCCAGGAAGCACCTCAGTTAGACAGGTGGCCCCTTGGGCCAAAATATGACAGCAGAGTTGGTGATGCTGCCCTGGCTCACACACAAATGTGTAAATGGTGCCTCTTTAACCCCAGCAGAGAGCTCTGAGTGCTGCAGAGCTTCACTCCTCACTGAAGAAGGATTTTTGGCTTCCTGTTGTTGCCTTTTCCTGCTCTTAAAATTAAAACCAAAACATGGTTGATGGGGAAAAGGGGTTTTTACCTCGGGATTTATTTCAGGATCCTTGGGTGCAGCACTTGGTCCAGCTGGAATGTCCCAAAATACACACAATTATAGGCTTTGCAAAATTAACATATTTATCAAAGATGCCCCAGTGAGAGGCTGGAGTGAAGCCCTCGTTGTGAGGAACCTTCCCCCTGGCTGGGCCTGTCTGAGGTTCCAAAATGTGTTCTGGAGAGGCCCTTGGTGTCTGGGGCTCCCAGGATGTTTGCTCTCCTGGTTTAACGGTGCCGTGGGGCTGAGCTGAGTTATCAGCCTGGGAAAATGACAAATATGTGGGCTAAAAGCACTAAGAATACATAAGACTATAAAAGAAAAAGCAAAAAATTATCCTGGCATCACTGTCACTTCTGGTTGGGGAAGAAAAAAAAAGGGAGGATGTCAATTCAGCTCGGAAATATATATCAATAAACATAAAATATAACAGCCAAATCCCATTTGCTTCAGAGGAAATGACTGTAATGGAGAATGAGGCATTAACCATAATGGCAGCCTTCGGTCTCAGAAGCACCACAGAGAAATTCTCCCTCTGCTGAGTGCTCAACCTTCTGTTTCTAGTCCAGTTTGAAAAGTGCTCAGCTTTATTCAAGCCCAGCTTAAAAAAGGAGGAGCTGCCAGTGGCAGTGAGCACTGCAAACAGAGCAAGAGCGAGGCATGGGGGGAACTATTCCGAGATAAAATAATAATAATGCAGATAAAGCCACGCCACTAAAAAAGTGTGCAAACTTCAGGGGGTTGATGCCCCCAGCAGGGATTTCCATCGGCTCTCCTTTAATTTCACTAATTGTGCCATCAGCAGAGCTGAGCTGGCTCTGCCTGCCACGGGGACCTGGGTTTATTCTGAATTTCTGCTCTGGGTTCATTCTGAATTTCTGCTCTGGGTTTATTCTGAATTCCAGAAAACGCCAGCAGCAGCCTCTGCCTCAGCCAAGGCACCGAGGGATTTGGGAATGAGCCACGGAAGGATGGAGGGAAGAGAGGGAATGACCAACTCTGCCCTTTCCTCCCATCCCTCAAACCCAAACAAACTCCTTCTCCCCAAGCCCCTCCAAGGGGTGAATTCACCACCTCAGTCTTCAGCCCAGCAAATATTTAGCTGTGTAAATAAAGATTTTCTTTTTTAATTTGCTGGAAGAACTTGGCTCTGCTCATCAGGTCCCACTCCAAGGCCTGCCTGACAGGGCATACAACAGAAATTACAGCTCATAATTTATGCCAAATGAGTTCGAAAGAAGGATGCTGTCAAACAGAGCATTTTTCCTAAGGAATATAAAATAAGCACCTTCATTTTTTTGCTCGTTTGTGCCTATAAAACATATTTATATAAACATATATTCAACTGGCTCTGTGTATCTATTTAAAGCTCGGCTTTTTCCATCTCTGTTGGTTTATGGTGAAAGAATAGAAAGCAAAATGCTGGCTGACTCCAAAGAATGGGAAAAAATAGTAATTTTCTGCCTGCAGGTGCTGTTTGGAGCACATGTGTCAGCCCAGGTACAGGTCAGGAGCCCAATATTTAAATTTCTCCTTGCCTCACGTGCCAAAGTCACGAGGTGGGAGGTCCCAAATTCAAACTCTGCTCTGCAACGTACAGGAAAAACTGTTAAAAATTCTCCACAAACACTAAAATTCCCAGAATTTTTTGTGTGTTTTTTTCCCCAAATTGCCAGTTGAGCGACCTTTACAGACTCCTGAATTTTTGCAGGTTTAATTAGTCGTTTATTAACAGCCCAACAAAGGAAATGTGTCTGTTCTAGGCTTTCAGTGCACAATTGCACATTGAGGAGCAGTTTTGCAAGGAAAATTTCCGTGCATTTAATGACTTGGTGATGGTGGTGTCGGGAAAAACACCTGAATTAAGCCACGAATTCCTTAATTATTCTCCAATAAAACACAAACAGCCCCAGCGAGGTGCTCTTCCCAAACGTGCTGTGCTCCTCTGAGTCCTCTGCATGCAGAATTCACTCAGCCACCCCAAAAAAAAAATAAAATAAATAAAAAAATCATATGATGCAGCTTCTGTTCTTATTTGGGTGACCTTCCTGCTATAAATAGGGACAGGACAGGAAGATCTCACCAGGGATCCAGTTCCTGTTTAGGGCAGGGGGTTGGAGATGTTCCTTTTCTGCGTTTGCGTGGGGGAAAAAACAACAAAAAACAACAAAAGCCCCAGAGGTGTTTTTGTGAGGAGAATGAACTCCGATAGGAGAGTGTGGTGGGATAATTAATTCTCCCTTCAGTGAGTTTTACCTGAACTTCTCCTGCTGTTTTCCTGCCTGGTGGCAGAGACACATCCCTGCTCACGTCGAGCTGAGTGACTTTAATCGCAGCCACATCCCCCTGAGCACGAGATGATTTTACACCCCAAGATCTCTTTTTGGGACCTTCCCAACCCCACATCCCCAAACTGAGGTCAGCAGGGGCCACAGGCAGATCCCAGCTGTGGAAAACACCCAAAAAACATCCTGCCTGGAATAAAGGGAATTTCCAGAGGGACCTGCGAGATTTCTGCATCCCATAAATGTTTATGGAAGGTGCCTGGTGGGGCTGGAAATTCCCTCCCTCCCTCTTCCCAAGGGCTGGCTGCTCATTCCCAGCTCTGGAACAGCAAGCTCTGCTAGCAGGGAAGAGAGGGAAAGGGGAAATGTGAAATCAGAAATAAATTTGGAATAATTTGCTGTGTATTTGTTGTCGCCGCGATTTAAAATGTTCCTTTCTTCAGAGGACAAGCAAACTGCAGCCTGGCCACGGGAGGAGGAGGAGGAGGAGGAGGAGGAGGATGAGATGATGATTTTTATGTGCAAAGAATGAGGGCCTGGGCATTTTCCTGCTTTTTAGAGTTATGTAAGGTTTTGAAGGCGGATTTCTCTCTCCACATGTGCGCCGAGTCATTCCCTAATCCCCTGCTCAGCCAGCTTGTTAAGGCAGAAGGAGAGGGAAGTACAGGCTCGTAAAAAGTGGCCGGGATAAAGGCAGGAATGTAGCAGCCATTTACCATTTTTAAAGAGATACGCAGCCCAAAGGGGAAGCAGGATGTTCCTTTCCTCAGAACAAGAACAGAGCAGCTTTTTACGAGGCGTGGGCTGGGATGTCCAGCTCCTGCCAGCCCCTCCGTGTCCCTGCAGGACGGAGGAGGAACGAGGCACAGGTTTTTGATTTGAATGGTCACACCTCATCAGAATTCCTCTGTGCTTTCATTCTCCCCCTCAGCTGCACAGCCCTGTCATTAGGTTTGCTTATAATCCTGATACTGGTTTTCTTTTTAATTTCTGGTTTGGATGACATTTGCTGTCTGGCTTCCTGGTTCACTTCCTTTAGCTTCTCCCCCCATGTGCTAATCTAGAAATGCTGCTCGAACAAGCTCTGAAAATAGCAGGAGGCTCGAAGCTGGGAATTTGAGAAAATGACGTCTCACAATTCCCTAATAAACCCACAAAAATTGGCAGCACTTTGGCTTCCTGGTTCAGATTCCAAACCACAATCACTGGAAAACTCAGGATTGCAGGGCAATCACTGAAAACAGGGACTCGGCTGAGGAAGGTGGGAAATAACTGCTGCTGGTAAAGGTTTTGCAGCATTGTGACCATCAGCAAACCAGCCAGAGAGAGCTAACAGAAATAAATTCACACAGAACGGGAGCACACTCAGCAGGGGCTCATCCCCTTCCAACACCTGATTCTAACAGCGGCCAGAAGGCTGCAGAGTGACCACGAGCTCATTATTCACACGGAGCAGGAGCTTTCATCTCGATGCTATTAATATAATTTTAGTTAACCAGGAAGACAATGTCCTTGCAAGGAGCCAAGCTGGAGGTTTAAGGATGCTCCAATGCACCATCTGGAGGCTCAGCGATAGCCAGAAAAGGAAGCAGTTGTCACGCTGATTGCAAAGAAATTAAGTCCCTCGCAGCTTTTGAGGCAAACACGGCGCTTTCTTCTCCCTTAATTGCTCTTCTCCCTATCCAGGAACGAGATTTGCCACAGCTCTGCTTTCGGGATCGAGGTGCCCTCATTGCCTTTCTCCCACCAGGGTGGGGTTTGGGCAGGTGGAGCTGCCAGGGGGATGGGGAGCAGGGCCAGGTGGCTGCTCCTGGCACCCCGCAAGCCACCGAGGTCCTGCTGCCACCTCCATCTGTCACCGCCTGGCTGCAGCATCCCCAGCGCCCAGCACTGCTCCAGGACCTGCTGCCCCAAACCTCAGAGCCCCACACGCCCTAATTCGGGGAGGTGGAACAGGTCAGGGATGCTCTGGAGCTCCCAATGCTCCCTTCCTGCCTCCAGTCCTCAAGGCAGCCCCACTTCTACTCCTCTGTACATCGAGTTTTTTAGTGGATCTTTAGGAAGGGAGGGAAAAATAAAAAAAAAGAAAAAGACAAAAAGGAAAGCCACAAGTAGCACTTTAAAGTGCCAGTGTTAACATTTTCCAGCTTCTTGGTGTTTCAAAACAGGAAGTTTGGGGGCGGTGCAGTTGCACAATTTGCCAGAAAGCTGCTGTTCTGTGAAGCTGGTGACACGGGGCCGTGCCGGGAACTCGAGCCCTGACGGCCACCAAGGCTGTCACTTTCTGGGACTAATTCTCGGTGGGTTTTGATGTGCTGCAGGAGCCGTGTTTGAGCTGCTCCTGGCTGCCAGTGGAGAGCTGATTTGTCCCCCAGAGCCCGAGCAAAGCTCAGGGGAGGTTTCCCAGGCTGGCAGAGGAAGCAGAGATAACAGCATTAGAGATAACACAGCCCCAAGGCAGCGTGGTACAGCCACAGCCTGAGCACAGCACTGAGCTGCTTGGCCTGGATCTTGTGAGGAAACCTCTGATGCAGAATTCCTCCTCGGTGAGAGTCCAGGTCCCTGTGTCCTGCACACCCTGAGGGAGAGTCAGAGCCTTGGTCTGAACCTGCTCTGCTTGACACCAATGGGGTTTGGATTGAGGAGCAAACAGGTTTTGGTCAAAACTTTGTCAGGTTGGGTCCTGCACAGCTAAATCATAGAGTCATGGGATGGTTTGGGTTGGAAGGGACCTAAAACATCAACTGGTTCCACCAGGGACACCTTCCACTATCCCAGGGTGCTCCAAGCCCCGTCCAGCCTGGCCTTGGACACTGCCAGGGATGGAGCAGCCACAGCTTCTCTGGGAAAGCTCATCCCGAGCCTCACCACCCTCATGGGGAAGAATTCCTTCCATAAATCCATTCACTCAGTCCCCTCCTGTCCAGTGAAGAAGGGAGAATCTCATGCTTGCCAGAAATGAGTGAGTTCAGCCACCCCCATCCCATCATCCCGACTCAGCTTCATTTGCTGTTCCTTGCCCTGATCATTTTTTCCATTATCCCCTGCAATGTTCATTCTGACCCCGTATTTTCTCCTCAAGTGGTGATTTTCCCTTCTCCAGCCCCCACCGTGGGGGCTCTCCCGGGTTCTGTGTGCTCCTGGGCTCGCAGCTTTGCTGAAAGGGCAAACCCTCGAGATGGAAAATGGGAAGTGCATGCCTGGCGAGAAGCTAAGCCTGCTCTCACACCTAAAATAGACCCAGGCAAAGCAGCAAGAAGGAAGTCTAAGAAATTAAGGAAGGTGGAAGGAAGAAGAAGGGTGGGGTGCTGAAATACTTGGGTCAAAGGCAAAAAGAGAGGCTCAAAATAACCTCCTGCTCTAGACAGCTCTGTTCAGGAAATTTTTGAAGCCTCGCTGCTTTCAGTAATATTCAAATTTCACAATATTCCAAATCAGTATTCCTCACGGGGTTTATTTTGTCATCTGGAGAGGACCAAGTTATGCCAGTATTTATTATGTCAGCATTCACATGGGAGATCTGACTGAGAAGCCCAAAAGGCTGTAGGAAAAGGGGGAAAAGAGGGTTAAATGAGTGTTGCTTTGGTTTTTAGTTTTCTGATTCTGTTTGTATTTTTGCTATGGAGTTTCTCACGCATTTCATATAAACAAAGCAGTGTTTCTGTAACTCTCTCTTGTTTTCATTCCATTCCTGATAGAAGAGGTTTTTGATGGACTTCTACCTGAAC
>VZRF01006916.1:36948-54349 GCA_013396875.1 Vireo altiloquus
AGAGGAGAGGAGAGGTTAGGAGAGGAGAGGAGAGGAGAGGAGAGGAGAGGAGAGGATCTCACTATCCAATCCACAGGGTTCCACAAAATTGTATATAAGACAGAAAATTAAAGACTTCCCTCTCTTTTTCCTTCCACCTCACTACATGTGTGTGTTCTTTTCGTGCTCTCTGGTGACAAATGAGGAGACGATGAGGGACATTTGCCACTGACTCAAGGCTAAAACTCCCCTCCCCAAAACAGAATTGGGGCTGGGAGTCCCCTGGTACCACAAGCTCCATTTAGGGGTGAGAAAACACGCACAGGGCTCAGCCTCTTGCCTCAGAGAGTCTGAAGTGTGTGGTTACGGCACAACCCAATAGCTAAAGTCAAAGTTTCCACCAGGGGAAAGAGTAAACAAGCGAGGTAGCAAGGTCTGCTCTGAATTTCAATTTGGGGGGCTAAATTTGGTCTCCTTCAGGTCACTTTGGAGTCCTCAAGTGATGCAGAAGTTATAAAAATGCACAATTATTTTGCTGTTATAACCATGATAAGTTGTAAACTCGTGGCCAGACTTTAAACTCTAATACCAGAATAAATATTAAAAATGACCCTGCAGTGTCTGGCTCGGTAATCTGGATTTTTTTATGTGAGGTCTAACCAAGAGACTCCAAAAAGTTTCAATCCTCACTAGCGAAGGGTTAAAAAAAAAAAAAACCCACATCAATAATAAATATGTTTGAAGTCTAAAAGGGAACAGGAAATGAAGAATTGGGATAAACTGAGAAACAATGAGATAAAGAAGGATCTAAAAATCTAATGAGAAAACTCCACCACAGACTGGGAAGATTTCCCTGCATACTTGCCCGATTTTGTCAGGGCCTGTCAGCTCTAAATGTAGAGCCTTTATTCCTCTATCTGATCCTTCTCCTGCAGAATATGTACGTGAATCACCAAAAAAAAAAAAAAACCCAATAGGAAGACTTTAATGAGACCTGGATTTAGTAATTATCCCTACACCAAAGAGTACTTATGCATCTCTTTAACTTCAAGCATGTACTGACAGACTCCAGCCCTGCTCTTATGCAAAGCAGGTGCTGCAAGATTATTGCAAATCAAGGCTTTGGGTCTCTTCTCCCTCCCAGAACAATTTCCGAGGATTTTAAACCAAGTGTTTGCCGTGATGAAAGGAACTTTGTTCAGCTCCCTGCAAACCTGGGGATTTGCTGCTGGCAGGTAACACAGGGGTGTGTTTTTGCCTGAGTGTTTGCTCACAAAAACCCCCTCAAGCAGCAAAGTTGTGGCAGAACTCTCAGCACAGCACATCCCCCGCACGGTCCCACTCCATCCCCTCACCACAGGATCCTCCTCGACCCTTTAATGTCCTTTAATTCCAGACTCCCAAGCCCAACAGGTATCACAAAGCACTTGTTACTCCAGGGCTTAATTCTCAGCTTTGTGGGGGGAAAAAACTTCACCTTCCCGTGCCCCAAAATGTCTGTTTAACACCAAAACACTTCTGCAGCTGCGTCAGAGCAGGGCACAGCCAAGGTATGGATCATAAAATACCAGCTCAGCAGGTCAGATGCCAGAATGATTTTTTGCTTTTTTTCTACACCCTCTCACACACTCTTTTATAGTTTGATGTATTCTCAGTGCTTTTAGCCCACACACTGTGACTTCCCAAGGCTGATAACTCAGCTCAGCCCCACGGCACTGTTAAACCAGGAGAGCAAACATCCTGGGAGCCCCAGACACCAAGGGCCTCTCCAGAACACATTTTGGAACCTCAGACAGGCCCAGCCAGGGGGAAGGTTCCTCACAANTTCTTTTAATTTTAATTTTAAGACCAGGGAAAGGCATCATCTCCCTCCATCATTTCAGTCTCTGCTGAACCACCTGGGTAAACACAAGTGTCATGTCTTAAAAAGTACCCAGCACAGGGTTTCACCTGCCCACAGGGGATGGGAATTCCTGTGGCTCAAACCCTGCTGAAACCCTGTCAGTTTTACAGCACCGACCATAAAGGTGTTCAACTCCAATTCTGCGTTTTTCATACCCAGAATCAATGTGATGTGGGTCCTGCAATCTATTTCCTTTTTCCCCCCCTCCTCTCACCAATGTCATTTTAATTTTTGACCCCTAAGAGGTGGCAGCAATGGGGTGGGAACACCTAAGGACTGAGTCCTTGCTCTTTTTGCCTGAGAAAAGCTTGTTCAGAGCTCAGAGACAGCCTGTCCTGCCCTCTGCATCCCTTCTCCATATCCTTTATTCCTATCCAGAATTCCTAGGGGTGCTCTGTGATCACTGGGGTCCCTAAAGAGAGGGAGATTTGGGGCTCCCCTTCACCCCAGGCCTTTCCCCACGAGGATTCCCAGCCGAGCTGCGCTGCCTGAGCCTCAAGATGCTTTTCCCACGGATTTCTCCTTCCTCCCCAGCTCACCAAGCACAGCTCACACCTCATCCTGGCGCCTCACCAGCACCGGGGACGCTTTTCCTCCCCCAAAGCTCGTGTGGGAGGCTTTGGATGCTGGCCTTGGAGCCCTCGTTATCCAGGCTGAGCTCAGACAGACACACAGACAGACAGACAGACAGACAGACACACAGACAGCCACACAGACACCCTCCATGAGCAGCACCTCCTTTCCCCAGCTCGGCTCTCCCCCGCGCCGCAGCCAGCGCTGCTGTGGGCGTGTGCTGCTAAAAGTGTTCGTGGGGGATTAAAAAAACAAAACAAAACACAAAAAAAAGCCTTTTACAACTGAGCCCCATCTTCTCTGGGGTGTTCGTGTGCGGCTGATGTCTGGAAAGCAGCCTGAGAAGTGCAGTTTTTTCTTTCCTGAATGCAGAAAGAGCCTCTCTTTCCATCTTGTTGTGGCCTCTCTTTCCGTCGTCCTGCTGGGTAGGAAATTCCTGATGGAATTCCCCATGGAATTCCTGATGTAATCACCGATCCAGGGGCAATTCCAGCCAGGCACTGGTGCTAGCAGCAGCATCAGGAAGTAGAAGGACACCTTGCAGTGTTGGGACTGCAAAATAGTATCTGTGCTTACAGCAATTCCCCTCCCTCTGCCTGTCAGAGTGAGTTCCTGGGGGCTGGAGCTACATAAATAAATAAAATCCATGGTGCTTAGAAGGGTTGGTTGTAAAGTCCTCTTGGTTTTTAGACATTAGTTTGCTCTGAAGGCTCCTGTGGTCATGGCAGAGGACCTAGACTCGTGTGAGGTCCCTTTTTGGTAAATATTTAAGAGCTGCCTTGTGTAAAGTAGGCAAGAAAGGAGAATGCATCAGGTCAGAGGAATTCTTTGCAGTAAGTTTCAGGGGCTCATCTAGTGAGGTGTGTCTGATAAACCACAGAATCGTGGAATCACAGAATAGGTTGGGTTGGAAGGGGCCTTAAAGCTCATCCCATCCCCTGCCATGGGCAGGGACATTTCCACTATCCCAGGGTGCTCCAAGCTCCATCCAGCCTGGCCTTGGACACCTTTCAACCTTTTCTCTGCAGTGAGACCTCTCTGGAGCTCGTTCAGTGCTGTTCTCTCATGCTCACACTGACATAACAAAGCCTCTCCAGCTCGCTCTCCAAGGACACCCAGACCCTCCTGGGCCCAACAACTGCAAACCTTCATCTTGGCGAGAGGGGGGCAAGCTTGGGCAAATTCCATCCTTGCCTGGCTTCTGCTTGGGCAATTGATGCTGATATCAAAGTGGGAAGAACTCAGGAGCTGTCATTGTCCATGTTGGGATGCACTGAGGCAGGAGCCTCTGGAGGCCAGAGTGTGACCTCTGAAGGCCTTTCCAATCAATCCCTCCTTTATTCCTTTATTCCTGTCTGCTCTCTGTTTCTAGGGAGCCATTTGAGGCATCACAGCCAGGCCAGGTTCAGACACCTCAGCAGCTCCACACATTCTCCTGCTGTGGATGCAGCAGGACAGGCAGGGCTGCTGTGCAGAGAGGAAAGGACTGAAGGGCTCAGATCTGAGAGCAGCACTGATACAGCCACAGCTGCACAGGGAGGGGGAAGGTTTTGTAGGAAATGCTATCCCAGGGAAGCCAGAAGAGCAGAATGTGTGTTTCCAACCAGAAGAAGGTGTCAGGTACAGCAGCTGGGGCTGTGAGTGAGCCAATCCTGCAGGTTAAGGGCTCTGAGCAGCTGCTGCTGAGGCTGGGCACAGAGCCAGGAGAGAGCACAGCCCTTCCAGTGCTGCTCTCCCAGCCTGCTCCCGCCTCCCTGCAGCCCCGGGAAGGGGAGGCTGCACGGAATGAGGATTGCTCTGTGTGTGCAGGTGTCCCTCCTGTGTCTCCCTGGGGCAATATGAGATTTCAGGCTGCAGCTGAAACACCAGACCCTTTATTTTTTTTTTTTTTTCAGTGCAATCCTCTTTATTCTGCAGTTTAACATTTTGTGCTTTCCATCTGCAAAGCACAAACAAATCACGTGGAGTGAGGCTGAGGTGAATTGTGAGGGTGAATTCTGCAGGTAGCAGACAGACCTCGGTACCGTTTGGGGATCTTTTTGGGATGCTGAGCCCAGTTCTGCCTGGATTCCTGCGTGGAAATGGCTCCATCCTGCCAGGCAGGTGAACGTGGAGCGTGCTGAGCTGCACAGAGACCATGAGGCTTTCACAAGAGCTCAGCATCAGCCTCATTTTGCTCCCAGTGGCATTGAATGAGGCAGAATGAGGCTGGAGCCGAGCTGCTGAAAGCTCTATCCTATCTTCCTCTTGCTGTAGTTGCCTAAAAATAAGGAGTCCAATTAAATCTACAGCAGTACAAAGTATGAAGGAATGTATAATTAATTTAAAAAAATCAAAGGCTGTCTTACAGCGCTGATCAGCATTTAGCAATGCTGCCACCAGCTCTCACTCTCTTCATTCTTCCTTTTTAATCAGTGATTATTGTTGTATCTCCTGACAGTGTGATCACATATTCTGGTGGTATTTCAACAACTGCGTTCCCCGGGAGCTGTAAACATACCCACAGGAGGAAAACCAGAGAGGGAAAAATTTATTATCCAGCCCAGCCCTGGCCTTGACATTTAACTGGAGCCCTGATATTGGTGAAGGATAAAAATTTGCTCGCTGTGATAGTCAAGGCTTTCATTTGCAGCGCAGCCCTGACGAGAAACTGAAAGCTGAGAGAGAAGAAATTGCATGTCCAAGGTCATGTCCCAGAGTTATCACTCTGCTTATTGCTGTTTTTCTATATCCAAGGCTCCCAAAAACAAAAAGGGGAGGGGTTTTTTGGCCTACCAAGAGAGTGTAAGGCTCTCTGTGAGCACAGGGCTTTGTCACCTCCCAAACAAGAGTCTCACACTCTGCCCGTGCAGCTGAGGGGAGCTGGAGAGGATCTGCTCCTCACAGCTCTCCTGGCAGGAATTCCCAGGAGCTGTGCTGGATTCACAGCAAATCTCCATCTGGGCCCCCAGAGCAGGATCTGGCTTTTATTTTGGGTGCCAGCTGCTGGTGGGACAACAGCGCGGGAGGGTTTGTGTCACTCCTCCCTGGGCTGTGCCCAGATTTCCCTGCTTTTCCCTTGTTTCAGGCTGAATCCTTCCCTTTGTGGCACAGTGAAGGCACACAAGGACAGACTGCAGCAAGGACAGAAATTCTGAGGGGAAATCTCAGGTTTTGGAAACCTCTCCAAGAGCCAGCACGGGTGGTTCTGTCTGTGGGGTGAACACATCCTGTGGCATCATTCCCTGGGAGCACAGACCTGCTCCAGGCTCCCCACGCTCCTCGAGGCACCCACAGGGCACCTTTGCTTTGCCCTGGGTGGCTCTCCCAAAGAGCTTGTTATAAATCTTACAAGAGTTTGTTATAAATATTATAATCTTGGCTTTTCACAAATATTAAAATGAATGCTGTATGTATAATGTTAAATTTGCTTTGCTGTATAGTTTTTATTTCTGTTAGTAACTAAACATAGTAGTGAAATAGCTGATATAGTTACATTTTTAGTAATTGAATTAGTTAGTTAAATAACATCCAATGAAGTTGTGATGGAGACCTCTGCTACTGACACGCCAGCGATCAGCACTGTCAGAAGAAAGCATAGCCCAAAACCCAAACTGGAAGTGATAATGAAAACTAACTAAAACTACAACTAAAGAATTCACATACTCTAAAAAAGCAGACTCGAAGTAAAACTCTGTTAAACAGCTCGGCACCGGCGTCGTTAAATTTCACTTTATTATCTTTGTCCCCTTACTGTCCTCTATTAAACTTCTGAATTTTACCCAGCGAGCGAACCTCGCTTTTTAGNAACCTCGTTTTTCAGAAATTCAGACGATTTATGGGCTGGAAGTGCTCGGAGAAAGAGTGAAAGAGGGAAAACCTGCTTGCCACGCCAGGTTATGTGAAATCCCTGCTCCCCTCTGCCTCTCTCCCTGTGCCCCATCCCTTTCTGCCGCAGCTCAGCCCCAGGATTGCCCCAGGATTGCCCCAGGCTTGCCCCAGGACTGCCCCAGGATTGCCCCAGGANATTTTTAGTAATTGAACTAGTTAATTAAATAATGAAGTTGTGATGGAGACCTCTGCTACTGACACGCCAGCGATCAGCACTGTCAGAAGAAAGCATAGCCCAAAACCCAAACTGGAAGTGATAATAAAAACTAACTAAAACTACAACTAAAGAATTCACATACTCTAAAAAAGCAGACTCGAAGTAAAACTCTGTTAAACAGCTCGGCACCGGCGTCGTTAAATTTCACTTTATTATCTTTGTCCCCTTACTGTCCTCTATTAAACTTCTGAATTTTACCCAGCGAGCGAACCTCGCTTTTTAGAAATTCAGACGATTTATGGGCTGGAAGTGCTCGGAAAAAGAGTGAAAGAGGAAAAACCTGCTTGCCACGGCAGGTTATGTGGAATCCTTCCTCCTGTGCCCCATCCCTTTCTGCCGCAGCTCAGCCCCAGGATTGCCCCAGGATTGCCCCAGGCTTGCCCCAGGACTGCCCCAGGATTGCCCCAGGATTGCCCCAGGACTGCCCCAGGACTGCCCCAGGACTGCCCCAGGACTGCCCCAGGATTGCCCCAGGATTGCCCCAGGATTGCCCCAGGATTGCCCCAGGATTGCCCCTGGCCCTGCCATGGCTGATGTGATCCCAGAGCTCCTTCTGCAGCACCCAAAAAAACCTCGTGCGAGGCTCCCCAATTAGCACAGGGGGCGGAAAATAATTAATTGTGTCTCTGCCCTCCCCAGGGGAGGATCTCTCACCTTAAGCAGCTTTTACACAAGGCTCTTTATCCTCGACTCAATACCTTCGGTGGAAAAGCTGATAACGATTATTAGGGGAAGATCAAGCATCCTTAAACTCAGTGAAATTCAGCGGGAAGGTCTATCCCTGCTGTAGAGCAGCTCAAGTAGGACAAAAAGTGATCTCAGAGTTCTCAAGGGACTTTTATTTGTACAAACATCAGCCCCGGGCTGCATTATAGTGTTTTTCTGTCTGTAACAACAACAACNTCGGAAAAAGAGTGAAAGAGGAAAAACCTGCTTGCCACGGCAGGTTATGTGGAATCCTTCCTCCTGTGCCCCATCCCTTTCTGCCGCAGCTCAGCCCCAGGATTGCCCCAGGATTGCCCCAGGATTGCCCCAGGACTGCCCCAGGACTGCCCCAGGACTGCCCCAGGACTGCCCCAGGACTGCCCCAGGATTGCCCCAGGATTGCCCCAGGATTGCCCCAGGATTGCCCCAGGATTGCCCCTGGCCCTGCCATGGCTGATGTGATCCCAGAGCTCCTTCTGCAGCACCCAAAAAAACCTCGTGCGAGGCTCCCCAATTAGCACAGGGGGCGGAAAATAATTAATTGTGTCTCTGCCCTCCCCAGGGGAGGATCTCTCACCTTAAGCAGCTTTTACACAAGGCTCTTTATCCTCGACTCAATACCTTCGGTGGAAAAGCTGATAACGATTATTAGGGGAAGATCAAGCATCCTTAAACTCAGTGAAATTCAGCGGGAAGGTCTATCCCTGCTGTAGAGCAGCTCAAGTAGGACAAAAAGTGATCTCAGAGTTCTCAAGGGACTTTTATTTGTACAAACATCAGCCCCGGGCTGCATTATAGTGTTTTTCTGTCTGTAACAACAACAACAAAAAAACCCCTTTTCTTTTCAGTTTGAAACATAACTTCCTGCATTACTTTAATATTCTGTTCAGTGCATTTCTGAAGAGTCACCCTGCCCGACAGATTCAGGATTCCAGGATCCAGCTCTGCTGCTGTCAGATTTAAAAATAAAGAGCTCTCCAGGAGGTTGTTTTTTATGTAAGGAAGAGTAATTTTTACTTCTCTGCTGCCTTTGCTGACTGGGCACTGGTTTCCAGCTATAGGCTGCTGCTCTGAACTACGCATTTGAAGTTATTTTTGAAATGTGTTATTACCCTGAAGTTGCATCTCTCCCTTTTTTTGATGCATAATTTAGATTTTAGCCTCTCATAAATTACATGCCTAAGGAGCTGCTGATGCTTCTGGGAAAAGGAAAAAAAAAAAAATAAAATCAAACCAACCCAACAATAATAAGTCTGTACAAAGTATTCTTTGTGGAGCCTGTTCTGGATATGAACACATTTATGCTTCTCTGAGTTTTCCACTATTTTTGTCTCCGGGACATTTACACAAACACAGAACCTCTATTGTTGGGTGATTCACCAAGATCAGTGAGATCTCATGAATTCTCCCATCGAAATCACAGCTCTCTGTGGGACCCAGATGGATGGAGGGGAGAAGAAATTGAAGTAAATTTGCTTTTTTTAATGGAGGAGCTTCTTCTGTGCAGAGCAGGAAGGCCAGGCAGCAAAACTCAAGATAAAACAGGATTATTAAAGCCGTGAGGGGGCTTGAGTAACTCAATCTCATGCTGGATTTGGTTCTGTTCTGCTGCTTGATGTTGACAAATCCATTTATTTTTGGGTGCATTTTATCCTCTGCCCAAAATAGAGGTAAGGAGGTCTCTGCCTGTTGCTGCTTTTCTTTAGGTTATCACAGAATTTCTTCCGAAATCTGCTGAAAGAAATTCCCAGTGGCTTCCATTTGGCTCTGGCCTTAACACTGCTAATTAAAGGTGTGGGACATTTTGGACAAGTGTATGAAATGCCACAGCTCCCTACTGAACCTGGCTTAAAATTAGTTATGCCAGGTCTGAAGGTAATTAAAATCAGGGAAAATAAAGCTCCTGTTGCAAAAAACAAACTGAAGATTTCTGAAGGCTCTGCGTTGTACCTAAATCATTGTGACTGAGTTCATCTGTGCTGCTCCTGAGGTTAAAAAAAAAAGAGATTATTGCCTGAAAGTATCTATGCAAGGAAAATTGAGATACAAGGGGGGGATGGGAAAAAAAAAGTCAAAAATGGGATGTTTTTCTAAGTGTTGGAGGCAACATCAGCAGGTTTTTAAGTGTGTCATTTATAAGGGAAGTGATTCAAATGAAATTAGGCACTTAAAAAAGTCAGCAAAGTGTTGAGGACATAATAACCTTTTAAGAATTCTAAAAGCCTTTTCACATTCGTTTTATTCGAGTTCCTCGCTTCTGTAATTTTACCTCTTGTTGTTGTTGTTGTTTTAATGGCACAGCTCCTAATATCAAGTGATTATTTCAGAGTTTCATTAGAAAGAGCCAATCCAAATCCTTCCTGTCTGGTGACAAAAGCTTAAAAAAACAACTTCAGTGTGTCCTAAATCCTTATAGGAAAAAAAACCCAAAAAACCTCAAATTCTAATGTTCTGATAATTAAACCTCACTGTCTTTAAGCCAGGCCCAGGAGCTTCTGTCCTTAGTCAAGTGCTGAGTTTTGCAGATTTCTATTGGAGTAGGTACAGGATGGAGAGAAAAAGAGCTCAGAAACTCCAACCCTCAAACTCTGTGGCAGCTCCCCGGAATTATTAAAAATCTCTGGCAGTTTTTGGTGAGGATGTGGCTGATTTTGTGTGTCCCTCCATGCCATTAACAGGGAGAGCTCCAAGAGCGTTTTTTGGGGGCAATCCACCACCATTTAAAAACCTCCTCACTACGCTGAAGTTTTTCCTCCTCTCAAATCAAGGTGGTTTGAATTATTCCAGACATTTCCCACACCGAAAACTCTTCCTTGAGGGTTTTTAAAGCCTTTGGCCTCCTGCACCAGCTGCAGGACCTCTGCTAAAACCAGGAATACAAAATCCTGGATAAAAGCCAAACCAGTGACAGCCTCACACCTTGTCCAAATCCACGAGGATTAAGCACTTTATGTAGCCTGAAAAATCAACTTTTACCCCGTCCCAGAGCTACACATTTCCAAACCCAACACGCAAATTTTTGCCAGGGTTGAGGAGAGGTGAAATTTTCCAACTGGGATTTATTTTTAGGGAGCGGGGAGGGTTTTTGGTTTTTTTTTTGGTGACGGTAGGAAGTTCTGCCGAGCGTTTCAGCCCTGCCTTGACTTTGTGATGGAAATTTGGGGTGGCAGGGAGGTCACCTGGAGCCAGGTTGGGTTTATCATCCCCCAGGCTCCCTCCGGGAGAAGAAAGGCACCAGCACTGCCCCGAGCTCCGCCCGACACCCAGCACAAAGGGGCTGGGATTTGCTTCAAAAGCACTCCAACAATAACCTCTCAATGGATTCCATCACTTCCGTAATGAACAGAACATGATTCCCCTCTCGGCCTGAGCTGGGTGCCAAGTCCTGCGCCCGCAGCACAATGCCTGCATTGTTCCCGCAGCCTGCAGGCGAAAATGTATTTTGGTAACTGCTGCTCTTTAGAACGCGATTGTCTGCTGACAGTTATTCCAGCCGAGCATTAACTCCTTCCAGCCACAGGAAACCTTCCAAGAAAAGGTTTTTTTTGGTTGCTTTTTTTTTTTTTCCCCTTATTAAAAGGAACCTAAACCTGGGGCTCTCAGTGTTAGATAACATGTAAATGACGGTGAGTCATAGTGGAAAACTGTAGATAAAAATTGCACAAAGGCTTATTTAAGCTCCATCTCATGATTTCTTCCCCCTGTGCATGAGCGTGTGAGATGTACTCACACACACACTCCAGAATAATGCTACTATTTGTCCATCCCTCTGCCCTGCAGCTGCCTTGGAAGAGATGAGATCCAGGATAAAAATGTGCTCGCATATTCATATCCATATCCATATTCATTTCCATCTCACATTCCCCCACCGAGGCACGAATGAACCCTGAACCAGCTTTAATCACTGGTGACAAACACCCCAATTCCCACAGTTTTTCCCCTCATGGAAAAGCTTGCTGGGATTTTGCTGGGTCACTGATGGGATATTCCTGCAGCTGCTGGGTGATCCCAGGAACCCAAAGGCTGGGGGATGGATTCCAAGGGATGGTCTCACAGATCTCATCCCTCGAGCTAAAAAAAGGAGCACAGGAGGCTCAAGAACTGCTTGGAAAGGAAGGTCAGGGCAGGGAGAAGATCTGACTTGTGGCAGGAAACACTGAGAACAAGGTGCTGGGTTTATTCACTCTGTGCCTGTGGTATTTCTGTAATTCAAGCTCCAGCAGCAGCCAAGCTCTAAAAACAAACCCAAAAGAAGAGCCAAATGTGTCAGTAGGAGCTGGAGAGCAATTCCAGCAGTGAGTGAGGGTTTAAGGATGGGAGATTTTCCTTTCTCCTGAATCAGGAACCTGCGTGAAGCCCTCTGCTGAGGGAACGTCCAGAGAGGAGAGACAAAACAGCTTGGCCAAAACAACCAAAGAAGATTTTCATTCCTGAAGGACACAGGTTGGCAAATAAGTGCCAGGAACTGTGGCTGGATTTCTGGAGAAAGGCTGAAAAAATGCATTATATTGTAGAGAAGGAGTTTCCATCTTACTCATCCTGCTTAGCTCCCCACAGCCCAGAGCTGTTCCCGGTAGGATCCTTTTATTTCTCTCTCCAGCTCAGCGCTGGGAGGCTGAAGGAACAGGGCCAGGCGACCTCACAATTAGAAATGTTCTTCCTAATGCTGCCCCGTAATTTGTCTCTGCTCATTTTCGTGCATTAGCCTTTATGAGCTTCACGAGGCCACCTTAATTGCATTCCCTTCTGGCTGCTCAGGGAAGAGCTTTTTCTTTTTTGTTTGGTTTTGTTGTTTTTTTTCCAGTGGATTGAAAGCAGGGTTTGGAGGCAGTGTCCTGGGAGCAGAGAGCTCTGGCAGGGATCACAGTGATCATCCCTCGTGGGGAACAGCGCTGGGTGCCACAGGATGCTCCAGCCAGGGCTGGGACCACAGCCCTGTCCCTCACACAATGCCCATTTCATTCCTTTCACTCATTCAGGGCAGCTCTGCATTTCCCTGCCCACAGCTCCCTCCTGGAGGTACCTCAGCAAAGTCTTGGCGATTCTTTTCCTCCTGAGCACCTCAGCTGGGATTTTCACAGGCACTCTGAGGTGGGAGCTTTCCCAAATCCCGACCACTTTGCTTTGCTGAGCTCCACTTCTTCAGCCTCTCTGAAAACTCCATCCCTGAAGGAATTCCTGAGTCAGAGCTCATCAGTGATGTCTGTGCTGGAACAGAGCTCAGTAACTTCCAGAGGGAAATAACCAGTGTTGTGTGTCACAAGGGCTGATATTCCTGGTTTTTGGGAATATTATGGATGGACAGAGTGAAGCCCTGATGCCTTAGGTTTTAAACCTAAATTTCATATCAAACCTAAATTTCCCCTTTTTCAACTGGGGGAAAAAAAAAAAAAAAAAAAAAAAGGTCAGATTCCCTGCTAAGAATTTTTCCTAACAAATTCAATTCAATTTAGGAAAGGAAATGGAAGGTAGAAAAGTGTGGCAAAATGGGGAAGTCGGGGTTGAGGTTTGTGGTTTGCTCCTGCAGCAGGAAGGTTTGGTGCTGAGGTGTGTGATGGACGGGGAGAGAAATGGGCACCGAAATTTGGGTTCATTGAGGAACATTCACAGGGCTGGAATCCAGGACGGATTTTTTGAGTTTTGGCTGCAGACAGATGAAGTTTCACGGGGAAGAAAGCCACGAGGACGATCTGGTTTGATGCTTAAATGAAAAGTGGAGGAGCCAAGAGCCTGACAAGCTGCCTGAGGGCTCTCAGCCACATCTCCCCAGCCAGGGCCAAGCTGCTCTCCTGTTGTCACCAAGTGCCACTTGCAGGGTGCTCACTTTGATCAGGACCCACTTCATTGTCTGCATCAGGCTCAAAAGACCCAAAAAGTGCCTGTGCAGAGCTGGGGGAGATGTGAAGGCTAAAGGCTGCTCTAAACCACCAAGCACCAACTTCATCCCCCACCCACCTCCCACACACAACTAGAAATAACCTGAAATAATTTATTTAAGTGTGTCTGTATTGCAGTTACGTCTTTAATGACTTAAAGGGACGGCGTTTCACTTCGGGGTGAAGGTGAGTTTTCCATCCTTTGAGGGGAAACATTGCTCCTGCACCCGATTTCCTGGGTTTTTCAGGATATTTTGCAGCTCTCGGCAGGTTGAACTCCAGGCTGCTGTCTCAGGCAGTCATTACCCTCATTAATAGAGAGAAAAAAACCACGGCACAAATGGGTTCAGCAGCTAAACTTAGCACACGGTAATTCAGCGAGAGAACAAGGAGAGAGGTAATTCTCCCATCCTGCTCGCTCAGTATTAGAAGAAAAAGGAAAATTCATCTCATCTTCCTGCTGCTCCTGCTGTTTGTGGCCTCAGGCGTTGCCTTCTTGTGGATAATGATACAGTCGGGGCAAAGAGTTCAGGAGAAATGTTTATGGCAGTGCTGGCACATCACTGAGGAAGGAGGAGTAGAAGGAAGCACACAGAGGAGAATTTCACGTTGGGATTATCCAGGCTCATTGGGGATGGAAGGATCTGACCGAGGCTCCTTATGAATGTCATTAACATGAAGAATTCACATCCCTGGAATTGTCTCTCCTCTTCCCTAAAGACTTCTGCCTTGACAAGAGCCACAGTTTGGTCCAGCTGCTTCCAGCGAATTCTGATTTTCATGCATTTAGCATATTGGTGCGTCTGTGGAATTAATTTGGGTTTTATCAGCAGAGGACTATCCTTGAATGTGTTTTGCTTTTATTTTAATGGGCTCCACTCATTTTGACCTTGCAGGTGGGCAGGAGAGCTGACAAAACCAAGCTTTTGCTGCTTTTTCCACAGCACCATGACTGAAGTGCAAGACACACAAAGATCTGCAAGACCCAACTAAGTTGTTTGGTGGTTTCTGTGCTCACAACTTGGTAGTTGTGCACTCCCCAGCACCAGGAGAGGATTTCAGCTCATACTTTTGGCATCATTTTCCCTGTGCCCCTGAATCATTGAGGTCGGGAAAGACCTGTGAGATCAGCGAGTCCAATCCTCCCCCCAGCACTGCCAGGCCACCCCTGACCATGTCCCCAGGTGCCACATCCACGGTGGCTTTTACAATTCCACAACTCTCCTGCCTCCCTAACTGGATTAAAACCATTATTTACTGTGTGGCATCCATCCAGGGGGTTGGAAAAAACGATCTTTAAGGCTCCTCCCAACCCAAACCATGCCAGAATTCCGTGATTCTGGAGCAGGCAGAAGTCTGGGATGCATTGGGGCTGTCCCCATGTGAACATAATTCCCCTCAGCCGTCAGGTCTGGACCCAAAATGTGACATTTGGGGAGTCTTGCCCTGCGAGTGTTTCCTCCTTGTAGCTGGGTAGGAAACACTCAAAGAACCACTTCCTGCACTCTCAGTGGGGCAGGATGAAAGTCGCTGTGAGTTTTGCATTTCTCTGAGCCCTGAAACCCTCAGCAGAGAGCAAACAGCACGTGGCCCTAACCTTTTTGTTACCAGAGGGAATCTCCTGATCTTTAAAGCACCATTTCCCTCTGTTTACAGAGCAGAAAAAGCCAATTACAGCCCCCAGCCCGAGAATTCTCAACAGCTCCCTCCCCCAAACAACCCCCAGAGCCTCTCATTTTCGAGAGGTTCCAGAAATGCTCTTTTGAAGGCACCACACCTGAGCGAGGTGTGAGCTCACATTTCAGCACAGCAGAGAGCGGGGAGGCAGAGGAGCCCTGGCAGCCTCTGAGTCTCCTCCTGCTTCCCTTCCCCATTCCTGGTGGCAGATGGCAGCTTCGCAGGGGTGTTAAATCTGCTCACAACTAACGGGGTGTTGTCTCTTCGAATGCTCCATCCTTTTTCCACGGGAACGAACCCATCCATCTTCACTAAAACGTGCCACAACCCAGCAGCCAAGAGACTAAATTAATGTGACTCGGGGGGGTAAAAAAAAAATAAAAATAATTTAAAAAAATTTTAAAAACTCACACCACCTACATCTCCCAACCCCCTCTCAAACAAACAGGGTTGTTTACTATATTTCCTCATGTCTTGTGTCAGTTTGAGAGCTGAACCCCGCGTGCTGTTCACAGCCAGGCTGCCCAGGAATGCTGAAATATTCGAGCTGGGAGATGCCCTGGCTTCCTCCAGCCCCGGAGCTGCTGTTTGTTCAGAGGGTAAGGCACAATCCCTGCCCTGAGGTGCTCACAGCTGAAACAGAGGAGGGAATGAACAGCCCATGGCACAGAGGATGGAATAAACTGTGCAATAAACAGCCCACAGCACAGAGGATGGAATAAACTGGGAGAGGGTCAGGTGTGTTGTGTAGCTCTCAGACCTGGTTTTGTTAAGTTTTCCACTCCCAAACCAGCGTGGTTTCTGCAGCAGCACCATCATTTTGGATTTTCCCCCTTTCCATAAGTTCTGGCTGTGTCTGGGAGGCTCCAGCTGGCTGAGAAGCCACCAAGGAGGTGACTCCAGACTGGCTCCAGCTGCTGCATGGAATCCAAAGTCAGGCTTGATCCAGGAGCTTGCAGCACTCTTAGGATAGGAGGGATGGGGATTTGGAGAGCAGCTTTTCCCAACCCCAGGGTGTCCCCCCAGCATCTCTACCATGCAGTGCTGTGGAATGCCCTGAGGTTTCTGCACCAAACACGATATTTTTTCAGTGGAATCGCTGTTAACAATAAGCAGAGGGGCTCTCTGTGGTGAAATGCCCTGAGCTTTTTGCACCAAACACGGTATTTTTTCAGTGGAATTGCTGTTAACAATAAGCAGAGGGGCTCTCTGTGGTGAATTCTGAGTACCACACCCCAAAGGCCAGGGTAAGACGTGCTCAGGATGTGTGCAGGGCTGGGGGTTGGGCGGGGGGAGCCAGCGGTTATAAAACTGCCCAATATTTGGTCACTCACATGACTCTCAGCTCTGCTCCAGAACTGAAAATCGAGACCTCTCTGTGTGACTCTTTTTTCCACCCCGTCAGCAGCTGAACCTTCTGTCACCTCTGACCGCTGCACCTGCTCGGAGCAGAGCCCCCAGAGCAGCCTCTGAGCACTGCTGAGCCCTGAGCAGGTCAGATGTGATTCTGCCCTCCCAGGCCTGCAGGGAGAAGTTTTGGTGTTGATCCCAGCATCTGGCGTGCATTTGGTCATGGAATAAAGGTTCATTTATCCCACACGTGTGGATCTTCACCATCAAAGCTCTTCTGCCCAAACCCATCTGGGTGGGGTCCTCATCCCCACGCTCCTCCAGTTGTCCTGGAATTTTTAGCCTCTCATGATTTTCTTGCAAGCTATGTTCACGTGGGGACAGCCCCAATGCATCCCAGACTTCTGCCTGCTCCAGAATCATGGAATTGCAGCGTGGTTTGGGTTGGGAGGAGCCTTAAAGATCATTTTTTCCAACCTCCTGGATGGATGCCACACAGTAAATAATGGTTTTAATCCAGTTAGGGAGGCAGGAGAGTTGTGGAATTGTAAAAGCCACCATGGATGTGGCACCTGGGGACATGGTCAGGGGTGGCCTGGCAGTGCTGGGGGGAGGATTGGACTCGCTGATCTCACATGTCTTTCCCAACCTCAATGATTCAGGGGCACAGGGAAAATGATGCCAAAAGTATGAGCTGAAATCCTCTCCTGGTGCTGGGGAGTGCACAACTACCAAGTTGTGAGCACAGAAACCACCAAACAACTTAGTTGGGTCTTGCAGATCTTTGTGTGTCTTGCACTTCAGTCATAGTGCTGTGGAAAAAGCAGCAAAAGCTTGGTTTTGTCAGCTCTCCTGCCCACCTGCAATGGATCCTCTTGCAGTGGATCTGTTCTGAGGGGAGAGGGGTAGAAGGGAGCTGGCTGAGCTCCCTGGTGGTCACAGCATGAGCTGGTGGCCTCAGCTGTGCCCACCTGGACAAGCCCTTGGAACAAGCTCTGCTGTCGAGTGTCAGGAGCAATGAGCCAACAAAAGAGGCACCACCAGGATGGAAGGAGCTTTCCCAGCCGTGCAGCAGATACAGCAACACCTTGATGTGCCACTGAGGGATGGCTCAGCTGTTTGTTGCTCTCAGTCACCTCTGGAAGGCTGCGACCTTCCCTTGCAGGTGGGAGGAGATGGGGAGCAGGGATCCCAGTGATTTCACACCTTGGGTGTGCTTCAGGCTCCATTTACTGCAGGGCTGATCCTCAG
>VZRF01006920.1:0-14078 GCA_013396875.1 Vireo altiloquus
GGAGTCTTGTATGTCACATCTCTTGGTCCCCATACAACAGCGACAGTACTTACAGCTTACTAGAGGATAGAGGAGAACAGTATATCACAGCCCAGCAAGAACTGCTGGTCACAACATGGAGGCTATACAGAGTATCAGAGGCTTTGTATTCTGTTTTAAAGTATTATTAAGCATGTCATGCAAAAGGTCATGCAAGCAGAAGGACATACCCAAAGTAGACTAGGAAAACAATGATATATTAGCATACTGTTTGCATCCTCTAGAAAAATTAGACAACTATTCTTCTGAAATACCAATATTTACTGCCCCAGTACCCTTGCAGGAGAGCTCTAGAAGATAGATACAGAGTTTATAGCAAGTGAATCTATATGGGATATATAGCTTCTGTCATATGAAACACCTCGCAATTAAAGCATTTTGTCTTTATCATGGTAAAGACTTGCTAAATACATAGAGTCATTTTATGTCAAGTCAAGAAATACATACCCCTACAGGTTCCAATCTTAGTCTACTGATATACACCAAGACAAGAAAGAGCTAATATTTTATTTCCGATTGTTTTCCAGCCAGCAAAAGGAAGAAAGCAGAAGGGAAACCCAGAGAATTTTGGAACTGCTCTAGGGAAGAAAATACAAGCAGAGGGTAGCATTAGAAACAAAAGGTGGATAGAAAAAACACAACTAAAGTAGTTATTTATTCAGATCATACTCATGATTTTCCCAAACAGCTGTGTCAAATCTTAAAAAGAACACTAGAACCATTATAAGAGCTTTAACACACTTGATATATGGAAATCATTAGTGACACCAGTCAAACCTAGTTTGTCCTATGATTAATACAAAGCTTAAAAGTAGTTGGGATGAATGTGGCTAATACAGAAATTAGGGTCATAAACCAGATGCAGTTTCTCTCCCCTAGAAATGATTTTGAGTGTCAAGGCACTAAATGCCCAAAATATTCCTGTGTCACCAGATCCTCTTTTTCATAGAAAAACACACCTGTGATGTGATTTGATACTTGTGTTGCACATAATGAGCTTGCACAGGCATCTTAGTGGTATTTCTGTACAACATGAATGGAAAACAGATGGCGTTATACTTACAAACATAACCCTTGCTCTCGCACAGCAGTTGCTATGAATTAAGTTGAGAAAGACAAAGGCGTAGAATGCAAGTTATTTACCTAAATGCATATACATATCAGGAGTGGAAGAGCAGTTATAGAAATACTCCAAGTTATTAAATAAAAAAGCATTTACATTAACCAATAACAAATAATTAAAATGATCTTCAGAGTCTGCCTCCAAAGACAAAACTTCAAAAGGGAGAATGGATACAGATTGTACAATTTAACTGAAATTACCAGGTACAACAGAAAATAGATTAATGAAGTGTTGACCAAGGGAAAACTAGTCTTATTTTTAAAATGAAAGTTCAAGTATGTCCCTCTGATTATAGACAGGGTTATTAAATAAAACCATAAGGCAGTGCTACAAACTAAGAACTGTGCTAGGCACCACCAGAATACACAGAATTTAAGTAGCAATGAAAACTGAAACAAAGATATTATAAGAAATTGTAACTTTATAAAGCATGTGATTCAGTTATAAGCAAGCACTATATAAAACCAAAATAGGTTTTAAAGAATTTGTAAAGAATCAAAGCATGCAACTGATTTTTTTAGTCATTTGTTCAGATAGCCTAAACATCCATTTACTTATTTCCTAAGTAGTTGTAACAATTTCAAACACAACAGCACTTACCTTGGAATCGTCACACATTTTGTACTGCAATTCTGAGTGGTAATTGCCTTCTCAAGCTCATCCAGCTGTCCTGTTTTCTTTAGCTTCTTGACCAAGCTTTTCACTGCTTTTTCACACCACTTTTCATCCTGACCATTCTGCTCACTACCAGCAGCCCCTCCAGAGCCACCAGCAGATTTTTTCCACCCCAGAAGTCTCTTCACAACTGGTGGAGTGAATGGCAGTATGGATGACATGATTTTCACCACAGAACACTCAGCAAGCAATAAATTAGAGATTCCCGTCTGATCCCTAAAAACACAAACCAAAACAGACACATTAGCACTGAGGTTTCACATGAAACAAATACATTGCTTAGGATTTTTTATTACCAAATGCCATAGGACACTGCATCCTAAAATAAGTCAGATAAATCTGCATAAAGGTTAGGTACTTCACCAATAAAAATCAAATGCAAGTTTGCAGCACTCTTCAACAGTTAGCACAGACTAAGGTTACTGTTGGATTGGACATTTAATATTTCCTCAAGTCTTTCCTGGCTAAATCAACTCCAGAAAAAAACCAAGTTAACTTTAGTCTAGCTTTGCACCTAGGCTGGCTGGGTCTATTAATTTATTAAAATTTTCCACAAGTGATTGACTAATTGTATACACATATATGCACATTCTGTCCATCTCCAAATTAATTTAGCAAGCAAAATTGTGTTTGAAATGTCATTTAGTCGTGACAGCTTGACAGAAGTCTTCCAACAGCCAGCCATTTCACAAGTCTTTTCTCCTTGTTGGTCATGCTTTACATAACTACCAATTTTTGTTCCACTGGGGACACCAATTTGAAATTCACTTATAAATCTGGTAATAAGCTTATTCTCATCTTTCAATCTAGAGTTCAGTGGAATACAGGTAATTAATCTTCTCAACTGGCAGTGCTCAAAATCATCAAGTCTTTCAAAATTTATTAAAGGATAGTTAAAATCTTAGTTTGTAGATACATGGGTAGTAGAATTGTCCATTTTCAATTTTGATCGCCTTTCAGTATCAGCTACCTAATCAGGATGTTTATATGAAATGAAATATTAGAAGAGATGCTGAAAGTTGGGCTATGTTTAACATTCACTACAACTTGCACTTCAAATCATTTAAAAGAAAAATTATAGCCATTTAGAAAAAAAATCTTGGTTTTGGAGCTTCTATTAGACTAGTTTTATGTATTAAAATAGAAGCCCCAAACCAACCACATTATTTCAGGCAGACAGCTGTTAGAAATTGCTCAAGTACATAATGGTCTTATGGATAGAAGTATGGCATTGAAGTCAAAAACAATCTTATTTCCAGGCAACAAACTCCAGAAAGTTCCCATATTTCCAAGCTGTATAAATTAGTTCAGTCAGCTGAAAAAACCTTGGTTTAGCTAAAACTTAACACTAGGTTCAGTCTACTCAATTTGAGCTTTCAAGGCAGCTTATATGTCTCTACATCCTGTACAGGTACACTCCTCACTTTTATTCAAAATACACCAATTTAATCTTACTGAAGCTTCCCATCTGTAAAACAGCATGGTTGATTTGGGATACCTCAGGCTACAGTATTTATGGTTAATTTATGCCTTGTCACATCTTTGCAGTTTCACTGAGAACCAAGTCAACAGACACTAGATTATATTCTACAAGTAACATTTAATCATAACTTTTCAACTTCCACAAAACAGAACATTCAGTAGGCATGACATTTCAGTTTCAACTAAATTATACCTCCATAAATCAGCTTCTGAGAGCACCTCAAAACACAGATGAAGCAAGAAATGTAGTTTTCTCAGATCTGGGAGACAGGTTCCAATTAACAGGGACTCAAGATTAACACTGGTAACTTTATGCAAGCCATTCAAAATAATCTATCCTAAATAAGAGAATCAGAAATTTTCAAATTAAACACTGACTAGGACACTCAGGGTACAGTTTCATAGGGAGGCAAGCCAACCCAACAGCTTCCTGCCACAGGAAGTGCAGTCCTCCTTTTCTTCCCTGTGGCACCACCACTACCACCTCTATGCTAATACCCTTCCACAGACTCAGCTAGATAACCAAGTAAAAACTGATCCATTTAGGGGTGTTTTTGGATTTTTGGGTTTGGGGTTTTTTTTTGCTGAGTTCATTTTCTTTCAGGTTAACAAGTTGCAGCAGCTCACACGGAGTACTGTAAGTACTGCAGCTGATGTCAGGGGAGTTACAGGAGTATATATGAAGGACTCCAGTCCCAGCCTTCAGCAGCCATTGTAGCATTGACTGCTTTGCTGGAAATGCAAACCTGGGCATGTACTTTTAACTCAGATCATTTATTTTGCTGGTAAAGCCAAATTGGCAGTCTTATACTCCCTTTTTCGCATGTTCTGTTCACAAGCTTGGAAGTGAAACATATTAAACCCCTAATGCAGTATACACTGAGTAACTCCAGAGATGAAACAGGAGGCTTGTATGGCCTCTACTGTTTTAACAAACTCTTGCACTAGGTTTCTGAAACAGGGAATAGCAGTCACTCTGAGTGTTATAAAAAGACTTCAGTTTTGAGCAAGGCCAACGTTAGATGCTTCAGAGGCATATGCAAGAAATTGAAAAAGACCAAATCAAAGAAGAGAACCTCTTTTGCTATAAGGATCCCATTTTAAATACTAGCAATTGATGGTATACTTGAACATTAAATTCAGTGCTGAAAGGTGTGGGCAACCAAATACCACTCACTGCTTATGCACACACCAATTCTTCTCCCCATCTATGGAGTTCACTGAGATATAATATATGTATTTTCTGTTTAGCTTCAAATTTGACACCTTTCATTGCCCCAGAATACCCCTTTGATTGTCAGCCTTATAAAACACATACTTCAGTATGGTCTCATTTACCACCAAGGTAAATTGCCTATTCTTCTAGGCCCTCTAAACATTCTCAATGCTTTTATTCAATTTTTCAGCTTTACAATACTTCTTGTGATGAGGTGTCCAATTCTGTAGTATTCTCTCCCTTAAGACTGATCTATGTATCATTTTCTGTATTCCCTGGTGGTTTTTTTTTTAAACTAAGATTTGCCTTTCTGCTTCAAATGCACCTTTGAGTAATTTAAGTTTTGCAGCAGGAAAGAATTTAGAAGCCACATACATTTCAGTTTTTCTGTATATTTGAACTCTCACTATTTTGACATACTCAGATGGGAAAAAAATATAAATCATTCTTTTCCCACTTCCAAGACTCTAAGATCAGACCTAACTAATTGGAAATTTCCAGATACTATACTTAGTTTTAACCAGTTCCCTTACAGACGTGTGCTCATCCAGCTTCTCTAGAAGCTGTCAGTGTTTGATCTGCTACCCCAGTGAAAAGTAAAATATAAACCACAAAGGGATACACTTAAAGAGTCCTTTATTACAATTACTATTACAGCTTAGCATCTGTTTAAAAAAAAAGACACAACAAAAAAACCCCACAACATACACCACAGCTGCAGACTAAGTCTGGGAGGTTTAAACTAGCTTCTTCCTTCTAGCCATTGTTTTGCCATCTCAGGGATTTGCATCCATAAGAATTTCACTAAGCTATTCCAGTAGTGGCCCTGCATCTTTCAAAGGGTAAAGCAGAGAAAATATGACACAAGTACGACAGGACTTCATTCATTTTAATACCTCAGCCAATTGTGATGGCTACTCACAGGAGAGCAGCACTCTGCTCCGAGCCTAGAAGAGACTGTAAAGTGCAAGGCATGGTTAGGGTTGAATTATGAGCAATTTAGATAAATGCAAATCATACAAGGAAAAAGTAGCAATAAAGAAATTAATAAGAAATACCCTACTCTGCCAGGAGTGGTACATCCAGGTCCATCTCCAAAGGTGGCAAAAGGACATGCTACTCAAGGAAAGCACAAGAATCTGGCTCTTTTCTGAGCCTGTTCTCATAATTCTTCAGCATCTTAAACTGTTACAGCAGTAAATTAAAAGGTACGTGCCTACCCATTCCCTTTAGCAGCCATTTATGGACCTCCTGCCCAAAAATTCATCTAACCACTTTCTGAACCTGCCTCTACAACCTCGTAGCAGACTGCACCAGAATTTAACTGCTCACTGTTTAAAGAACTACTTTTAGCTATTTTCTTTATCATCTTAGTTTCAAAAAGTGCCTCTCGTTCTACTGTTGCAAAATGTGGAATATGTAAAATTTTATTAAGAAGGAATGTTCTTTGATCTTTATATACTTTCAAGCCTAATCAACAAGAAGGGAGATTTAATCCATGAAACAGAGCAGCTAACAAGCTCTAAGTAACGTCCAGGTGTTAGAAAGACAAACTACTTCTTGGTAGAATTACCTTGTTATGGTTTAGGGCTCAACATGTTTCAATGATCTCAGACCTAGAGGGAGGTTAACAAAGCTTGGGAAGAAAGATGTACCACTAATAGTGGACACAAAGAATGCAGAATTTATGGGCCACAAGAACATTTGGCAGACCTCCCAAGATAAGGGAGTGTCTCGGTTTGAGACAAATTCAGAGGAGGAAATATCCCCTGATGGAAACCAGGCCCCTCCTCCCCACCAGGTTCGGGACAGGAAATGTCCCCGGAGGAAAGTGAAAGGGAAAAAACAAAAAGAAAAAAAAAAACTATTTATTTAACAAAACACACAGGAAAGGGACAATAATGCTAGACAAATAAATCTCTATCTGTGAGAGAAGACAAAAACCTGAAACAAAGTCCTCCTGAGTGTGGCCTCTGGGGAAATCCCCCTGCAGGCCGGTGAAACACCTCCCAGTGGACCTCTGATGTTCTGATTCTCCAAGTACAGAAGGGAAAAAAAAACAAAACCAAAGTCCCAGAGAGGAAGGAAAAGANTAAACCATCAAAGGATAAACTCCAAGACAAAAGTCACTCCAAGACAGGGAGAAACTAATAAAGCCAACTCAGCAACTGTGCTGAATCATCTACGACTGGGTAAAAGGTAATTCCGGCAGGGGGAGCTCACAACCACAGACTTATGAACCACTGACCCAAGAAACCCACTGACTCAAAAGAAGAGAAAGACTGAGCATGCAGAATAATTAGCATTAGAAGCAATGGAATCATTAACCAATAGAAGATAGAAAATTAATAAGAGAACGAAGTAACTTGTACCCAATGAACACTAATTCCTTTGTTTACTAAAATGTATAAATAGTAAAAAGTTTTAATAGTTGGTGTGCTTGATTTGTGGAATACCACTGAGCACCCAGGTTTGTGCAACTCTGAAATAATCAGTCCCCCTCGAGTGTGTAATTATTGGCTTGCTGCACGTCAGGTAACGAATCTGATTGTTGTGGACAATGCTACCACTGCAAGCTTTGCTGAAGAACTGTTTGTATTCATCTTGCCTGCAAGCTTCATGATTCTGTACATTTGTATCACATCCCTCCCTCAAATGAAGGGTTATCATCAGCCTTTTGTGACAAAGTATCTGAACACAACTCACAGTTTGGGATACTTCTCTGGAGAGATGCCAAGCCTGAAAGCTTTACTACTTTAATTAAATTACAAATACTCAAAGACATTGCCTAAGGACTGACCTAAAGACCACAGAAAAATTGTATCAGTCTATGGTTATCTTCTCACTTATATTTTTGGTCATATCCTAAAACTCTCAACATTATAATTTAAATAAAAAGTACAAAGAAATCTACATCTCATGAGGAATTTGGACATAGAAAGCAGAGTGCATATCTGATGCTGAATATCTGGCAGAAGCTCAAATAAAAATGAGGAGCCGTACACCTGTGTTGGGTTCTAAATATCTACCCAGTCTCAGACACCATGGTTATGGTAATAGGTTTAGGAGTCACTGTTGCAGCTCATTTTTGGCCAGCAAATCCCATTTCAATTAATTAACTGTAATTTTTGCCTTCAAATTGATACAGTAATATAGGTTTTGATCTTTGTTCCTAAAGAATCATCCTCTTATACACTGGCACTGTTGATACTAGCCTCTTGCTAAAAACATTCCTCTAGTTCTTTTGCCTTGTACAATTTCTTCATTCACAAAAAAAGTATAAAATGCTTTTTCCCCAAACACACCCTGAAAACAATCTTTACCTACAATGCAAGAAACATTTCCACGTTGCTAAACTGGTTGCAGATTACATACATGCTAAATATGTAATATCCCCTCTTCCTTGCAATATGGTTTTTGTGATTTCCTTGTAGTCTACAACCAACCATCTCAAAAAAATGAGTACTCATTTACAGCCTTTGCTTTTAAGGACTTGAAGTGTGCTTCACAATCACTTATTCTTTTCATATCTTCTTCCTTTGCTCACTCTCTTCTACTGAGGCCCAACACCACAGCCCAAATCTGTTTTTTAATTCCCATGTACTATTTCCAATTTCCACTACAACACACCAACATACAAGGACTCTGAGTAACTGCAGAGATTTCTAAGATCCCTTTCTGAGCTCAACTTAAGGTGAACTATTAGTATCAAGGCAGCAGTGCAATACATAGCCAAAAACTTCCACTATTTTATCCCTTTCCACATTCTCTGGATTGTGCCTTAAAACTGCAGCTTTGAATACTCAAGGTGCACTCACTGCTGCCCAGAGAGGTACAAGAGTTTCTTTAGATTGATGGAACACAGGGAACACATGCTGTTATTCCCAACAGATTAGTACTAAAAAAGCTACAAACTGCCTAACTCTTGTGAGATTTATTTCATCTCTGCCTCCATAGTATCTCTGCTTCCTGATGCACACATTTCTATAGTTGGTCAAACAGTGTCACAGTTGGCAGCTTCTAAAGTCACAGCTTGAGTTATGTCTGCTATTTATTTCATTCTATTGTGGTTCTCTGGAACAAGTATTAAATATTAAGCCCATTATCCCAGCAGTAACGAAGCATAAAATACAAAGTAAACCTTAAAGACAGTATGCTATCAGACTAACATCTTCAAGAGAAATTTTCCTTTCCTGAGTGTCTGGAACATACTATAAACACACTGGTGCTACCAAAAATATCAAGTGATTTCTGGCTAATTTATTCTAAAGCCTTATGCAACATATTTCATATCAGTCTGCTTATTCATCTTAAACTTGAAATAAAGAAATCTGATCTCTCCTGGTTTTACTAGAAGTATTCTGGCTTAGAGAAATTTCATTTGCAAGAGCTCTTCTGGAATAAAGAGGACAGAAGTTATGCATCTAAGGAAAGATCAAGGAAAATAATTAATGGTATTTGAGATAGTCTACAAACTCATTTCCTCACAATTTAAGTCCCATTTTTGAGATATTTTTAAGGCAATTTTTTTTCATTACTCCTGGAATTTGGACAAGATTTTTTATCAATTTCACCAACTGCACAATTTTTCAGATCTTTCAGAAGACAAGGGTATAGCCACTCTTTCCCTTCACATGTGCTCCTGTGATATTACTGGTTTCACAATAGTGACATTAATTGAAGCATAGTTTATTTAAGGCAGCATCAAGACCTTAGGTTAAACAATAGTGGGAGTTGAAGTTTTAAGACATAGCTTATGCAGTACTTGCATATCTCCTATATTAAGTCAAAGTCATTAAGACTTCGAAAAACAATAAAACAAGTATTTCATCTTGCATTGAACAGAAGAAAAAACAAAACTAATTTATTGTCTGCTTCTTGATCCTTCAGGCTGTGTTATTCCATCCAAGAAGACAGTTTATTCTCTGTGGAATCTGAGAAAGTTCTCCTCCATGTTAATGATCTCAATGTGCAGAAAACCTGAATTTTGCATGAACTTCAAACTAAAATCAAAGCCAGTTTTTTCCCTTTCAGATAGAACACACTAGTTACATTACTCAGTATAACAGACATTTCACTTCTATTGCAGCCACAATCCTCCCCAAAAACTGCCTTTTGCAATTCCATAAGGGCTAATTCTTTCTCTACAAACAAATATTAGACACCTGGTTTTGTCAAACTGGAGAAGTTCAAACCTACTGTCACATACATACTTTTCTGAAAAACAACCACACAAGAAAATGAGATGGTGCTCATCTCATATTTCAGTCATAGTAGGACAGCTTCAAGTATTCCCTTACTGGTTTTGGGGTGTTAGGATTTTAGGGTTTTTTGCTTTGGAGGAAGGGGAATGCAGCCCTACTGAGCAATACCCTCAAATCCACCTCCCAGTTCAGCTTTTTCAGCCAATTAGGCCAGCAGTGGGGAGTGGCTCTGACGAACTCCCTCCCAAGGGGCTCCATCTGGCCAACTCACAGCCCAAAGTTCCAAGGAGTAAAAAACCAAGGTCCTGGTTGAGCTTTGACATAAGCCAATGAGGCAGGCTGCTTGTGATCTGGGGGGACAGGAGCAAGGAAAATTCTTGCTCTGGGTCAGCTTTAGAATGAGAATTTCGAACATGCCTACAGAGACTCAACATGCACAATTTTTAAGTATTCGATGCTCTAGTATTGCAATGCATTTGAAACTGCATAATTGTAGTACCTTTATATAGCTCACTGAAAACAGAATTACCTACTTTGAAAGTAAACTTTTTTCCTCTCACTCTCTTCATGAAGTTTGATTATTAATCAAATGAGAAAACTCATATTTCTCATACACAGAGCTAAAATAAGCACAATCATAACATTAGGAAATATTCAGAAGTTGTATTTTTTTTTTTTCAGTTACTAAGGACTACTGCAAATGACATCCAAATGTAGTGACGAAAAGCTGTATTGCTATTAGAAAATTGCACTCTATGTAACACATGCATTCATGGTATACTAAAATTGCATGCAACCGGAGACACAAGAAGAGATGTTAATTTTACTAACCTTTGATGAAATTACTAATAGAACCAATGTATTTTAGCAACTGTCCTAGAATTGCAAATGAGGAAAATTACAACTGCAGTCAGCCAATTCACCTGTCTCTGCAAAGCAGCAAACTTCTTCCACTTAGTGTTATGAACAACCTAACAGTATTGCTCCTTAAAACTAAAAGGCCATAACAGTCCCACAATAGTACCAAAGAAGCACTCCAAACCACAGCAGTTTAAGCCCTTACCTCATTAATTCTGACTAAAATTTTTCATGTGTAACAAAGTGTCAACTTCATTATTTTAGAAAATAAATACTCCTGGGCTAAATTTGACAGGAATGTTCACAGAACTGATTATCAGGTACCTAGGTATCTGTTTCAGTTTTTATCTGCATAGCTTAGCAGCTTTTCCACTTCACTAAACCCCAAACAATTGCATGTAACAATTAGAGCAAGATCACTTTCAATACAGGCCAAACATAAACATTTCTCAAACAATTCCCCTTGTTAAGCAGAGTTCACTTTGCATAAACTCGTGTTGCTCCAGGGTAATTAAATCTAGCTTGAGTCCCAGACTAAACTGATAGGAGACCCAGAAACTGCTCTCTCTCAGTCTCTTCTTGGTCTTACTTGACCACTTATGGCTGGCACCCATCATAATAATAAAAAGTCATACGGAATGAAGCCTGTTTGTAACAGTTTCTCTGTTGAAAGAGGAGAGGAATATTTAGGAAGGTTTTCTGCAGTAGCAAATTTCTTCTAGCCCAGAGTACTGAACACAGGGTTGCCTGTACTCTCCATTCTATTACAAAAAAATCTAATCCCATTGCATGACCTGCAGCAATTCAGTTTAACAAATCAACAATTACAAATATTTTGGCAAAGTAAGCTTAGGTATTGTTTGCTTCTCAGTCAGTTCACAATCAGTTTATGGCTTTATGATAAAAGTCATTAAATCCAATCTGAAAAGCAGAATTCACAGCTCACTTAGCAAGTCAGGCCCATAAATAAATGCTTTCAATTACAGGGCATTTACATGCAAAAATCATTAAGGCAGCATTGAATACATTTGAAAGCTCAAAAATACTTTTGATAATAATTAAAACTTTTGTGCACTGTTCTTTATACAAACAAGACTTAGGAATTCATTTCAGTCTCAAGCAGAAATCAGTCGTTATCCAGGACCTACTACAAAACCTCTTCTCACAGTACTTTTGTGGGAAAGGTATTAGAGAGGTGGAAACAGGTTTTTTAAGTTGTGTTTAGTAGCAAAGATTATTTTGGAGCTCAAATAAACTCAATTATATCAACTGGTGCTCAACTCTTCTGAAAGATCAAGTGGAACAGGAAAACAGAGGACCCAGAAGGGGCTTTCATTTGGAGATTCACTGTAATTATTTGATTTTGTTCATTAATCTAGCTTCTGGGTGGAATAAAAGAAGAGATTGGTTAAGAGACCAATTATTTTAAACTCATTTTTTCAATTGTGGTGTTCTTTTTAATTATCAAGCAAAACCTCAGGAAAGCTGACAAATCCTTCTCCAAGATTATATTACACACACTCAGCTTCTTCCATAAAGAAAACTGGATCCTCAAACACTCTCATTCCTTTTGGTGACTATTAGTGTAGTCTGAGTCTGACCCATACAACTGCAGAACAACAATCAACTACCAGGTTACTCTATTAAAAATCCCAATATGCTCTTAAATATGTGCTTAGACTTGTCTTTGAGTTAAGTTTAAGCCACCCCTTAAATGAGACCCTCCCCTTCCTCTTTTTAAAGGCATTTGTAACTAATGCTATCTTTCATCATGATAGTGCTAAGCAAACAGGGGGAAGGGACCTCCTCTTTACTTACATTCTCATTCTCCTCTAATTCACTAGAGTTTGTAAACATTTAAGTTTTAAAGCTATACCTCAGAACAAACACGCAGTCAATCTACTAACAACGCAAGCTCCAACACTGCAATGAAGCATAGGAAAGAACAATGTTGCTGTTTAGACTAAGGGAAGCCTCTCACTTTAACAAGAGGGGGTTTTATTGGTTTGGGGTTTTTTTCCAGTGTGGAGAACAGAGCAGAGACTAATCAATCTCTCACTAGAGTCCAGTCTCCACAGAAATAATGTCACAAATCAATCTGAAAGTACAGCTCTCCAGGCTAAGAGGAACACTTAAGAAAAGACAAACCTGCTGTTATGTGCAGTCTCCTAATAAGTTATTATTATAAACTTCTTGCTACATATGGAATCTGACTCATTTATAACCATGAACTGTGATAACATGAGCCCTACACAGGTTGCAGCATTCACTAGCGCTATTTTCAGAAACAGTTTGATGGTAAACCCAGCAAGCAAAACTTTTTCTTAATGCTATCCACTTATTTGTAAAGGATTTGAAAAGAGCACAACACCCCCGTTGGGGTTTTTTTAGTCAAAAACTGTGACAGACAAACAAAAATACATGGGACTAGGCTGCAGTGTGAATTCCAGCTATACAATTTAACAGCTCTCCAAGACTATCACAAAAGCTCTTCACTCACACACTTTTTAGCCTTCTTTTATTTCCCCAGAATGAAGACTTAAAAGACTAGTGTCACACTTCTTCTCTTCCCCTCTACCCCTCCGCAAAAAAATTACAAATAGGAACTCCACGAAATTACAAAAAGGAACTCTGCAGTAGCACCAACTACTTGCATTTAGCACAACTTTTCCTGTGTGCTTATCTAGGTAGATGACATACTCAACAGATGATGTTTGTTTACATCTTACAATGCATGGATAACCCCAGCATTAAAACTAACACCCTGAAGAAAACCACTAATCAATTCGCATGTACATGTCTCATGTAGACTATGTATATTTCACATCCATGGCTCTGGAATACACAAAAGAGCACTGGCTGAAGTGAAGCCTTGCAATCCTAAACACTTCTTTGCAACTTGTTTCTAGCTTTCTCCACCACCCCGGCACAAAGTCTTGCACATGTAACCTCTGTAAGAAAAAGTCCGGGCAAGAGAGGGAGGAGAGAAAAGCATACATTCTTTTTCCCCCCCTCACCCCTCATACACATATTGAGGGCGCAGGCCAACCCTTCCCACCTTTCAACACCCCGCGTCGAGGGCTATTCCGGCATGTGAAAAGCGGAGGGGGTGACAGCGACACTCCCCGCCCCGGCCCTGCTTCCCTACACAGACCCTGGGAGCAGCCAGCAGGAGCCACCGCCCCCCCCATCACCCCTCACCCCCCGCGGCCGTTTCCTTCCGCCAGGAGAGGCAACCTCCCGAGCCGCCACCGCCACCGGGGCCCACCGCGCCTGTTTGCCGCCGGCAGCGCCCCACCACAACAAAGGGGGAAAAAGTGCGCACGGAAGAGGGCCCGGGGAGGAGTCCCCGTCTCCCACCGGGACCAGGCCGGGCCTAGTCAGCCCATACACCGCCGACGGGGCACTCCTTCCCACAGCGCGGCCGAGCCGCTCGTGGAAACCACCCCAAAACCAACCTCCCCCTCAGCAAGCAGCACAG
>VZRF01006946.1:0-46793 GCA_013396875.1 Vireo altiloquus
TATTTTACAACCTAGGACAGAGCCGCTTTCCCAAAAGGGGAAGCAGAGGGCAAACAATGAGTCTGCCTCTCCTCCCTTGTCCTTAATGCACATTGTTCCACATGTAGCAGTTATCCAGTCCAGCCCCTTAAGGATTTGTTTCCAAGAGCTGGAATCTCTTTGTCAGAATGAACTGTGAGTGGGATGTAATAAAGGCTGCACTGTGACTTTATCCCTCTGTCACAAAAATACTCCCTCCTTTCTATCTGGCCTTGTGCTTTCCTGGCTTTTGCAGGACAACCAGTTGGAAATAAATGTGATGGAGATGCAGCAATGAGTGACACAGGTTGTTGGGTGGAGCAAGCAGACTTTGTGGTTGCTTAAACCTTGTTTCCCTAAGAAAACAAACCTAAAATCAAATGCCTCCCAGTATGGGAGAACATATGAAAAATATTTACATAAGGAATATACAGTTCCCTAATTGTGGCATTTTCCATGTCTCTCAAAACCATTTAAAAGCTCCTTCCTAACCACCAGCTCTGTGACTGTGGCACACTGGCTGGGATTTTTGGCCAGCACTGCTGCTCTGCCTGATGAGGAGGTCAGGTTTCATTCCCACAGCAGAATTACCCATCCTGAGAGCCTCCAGAAGGATCCTGACTCTGCAAGCCTCTCTTGGCTTCTGAGCTTTACAGAATCCCAGAATGGGTCAGGTTGGGTCATCAGGTGCCACCTCCCAGCTCCAGCTCCATGGTTACCATACCATGTACAAGAAAATTCTGAAGAAATCTGTGTGTATTTATACACCAGATATCAAGGATAATACTGTAAAAATGCTTCATTTCAGCTGAATATTGTAAGAACATTTTGACAAAATTGGGTGCTACAGCTCTTGCTTGTCTAAAACTGTTCAAGCATCTTTTCCTCATCCTTTGTTCCTTGTGAGCCTCCCAGCTGTTGATGTGAGCAGGACTGGGGGTTCCAGAGCACTGACACCGACAGAAGGACTCAGTCTGTGGGGGTAAGGCAGCTTAACCATCCTCTGAACTGTCCACAGTGCTGCAGAGTATCCCTGCACAAAAACATCTCCAATTCTTTCATACTCGAGCCCCCAGTTTGCCCCTGAGCTTGCAGGGAGCACAGGTAACACAAAACTGCAGCACAGGTGTGGCTGTGAGGCTGGAGGTGTTCTCACCAGGCTGGCTTTGGGGGAAGTCCATGTTTAGCTACTGCTCCACTATGTGTGAGCCATGGGAGGCACCCTCTGAAACAGGAGCATTTCACAAGTGCAGTGGGGTCTGTCCCAGGCTGGGGAAGCTCTCTGCCTCCCTTAGATCCAGTCCTGTCAAAGCTGGGCCGAGTCTCATTCCTGGAGAAACCTTCCTGGGAATACAGGGAGGGAGAAATGACCACAGTTTGAATTTTCAGAGCAATGCTTTGAGCAAAAAAATCTGCTGGGGTTCTGCAGTAAAAATAGGATTTAGACAGATTTTTAAGAGGGAGGATAATGGATATATCCATTAACCAGGGAAAGATCCATATGTGTCTATCTCATATATAAAAACACAAGCTGGAAGAGCAATAAGAACGTGCCTAATACCTTGGTGTTAGACAAATGAAATGAAATGAAATGAAATGCTCTGAGCTAGAGACACCTTGGCTGCAGCTCTTGCCAGGGCATCAGAGTGGCTCTGCCAGCCCAGCTTTCCTGGGAGAAATTGCATTTCCTAATATCAGCCCATGGTGGTGCAAATAACCCAAAGAAATGAGGATGTTTTTTGTAATTTTTCATACAACTGGGGGATTTTGTCTCCTCTGAAGCACAGCACACCTTCCTTACCTGCTGAAGCTGAGCCCTCACTGTCCACTAGAACTCTGGAGCAATTTCTATGTCTGCAGTGAACTGCAGGAATGCTCCTGTTGGCAGTGGCTCTCTCGGGCTTGGGCAGACACCAGGTGGAATTTGCTGCTCTAAATAAACCCTTTCCCCATGGATGAAAACGAGGATGCTGCAAAGCACATCAGCCCCGGTTTTGAACCAAATCCCTGAGGTGTTTCTCAGGGAGGCACCCCCAGCTGCTGCACCAGCCACGGTTGGTAGCAGCTCTGTGGCATCACCCCGAGCAGTGCAGGATGGACACAGGGAATTCTGTGCAGGTATCACAAGGATGCTGTGTCACCCTGGCTTTCTCCCTGCAACGCAGCCTCGCTGGCAAGGCCCCCGTGGAACAAACCTCCCTGGGCTGTAAGTCACAAATATGAAGTCTAGGAAAGTTGGAGAAGTGCTTTACAAGAACCTCTATTTTTCCTACCATGGATGCCTTTCCTCACAGAATTCCTTTATGTCACTGTGCTCTGCTGAGGGGAATAAAGAACTCACTGTGCCTTCAGCTGGGTATGACATTTCGTAGAAATTTGGGGGTGTTGCTTCAAAAGAGGCAGACTGAAGAAGCACCAAATAAAGTATAAAAGCTTAATTAAAATGAATGGGGTTTAAATTTTGCTGAAAAGAAAGCATTTAATCAACTGAGAGCACAGAGAGCTGGGATTTATTTCTGCAGCAGATGTGCCTTGAAATCCCCCTGGGGTTTGCTGCTGTTTTACAGGTGGCAGAAGACAATGCCCAGAAAGAGACAGTGCCTGCCTGGAAGAGCTTCTGTCTCACTGAAAGGAGCAGGAGAATGGGATGACAATACTACACCTGAAACACAGCAGGCACAGGCCTGGAGGAAGTACATGAATTAACCAAAGTTTGTAATCAGCAAAGAACTGGGAGCAGATCTCCTGCACCTCAGGATGCTTCACTGAGCTTTGGCCAAAAGCTCATTCTGCCCCTCGGGAAAGGCATTTTGATCACTGGGAGAACAAAACAAACCTCAGCTGTCATTTCTAGAAGATATATTTTCGGTCTTTTTAGGAAGTTAATAAACCAGACTTCTTCCCTATCCAGCCTTGGCCTTGGGCACTTCCAGGGGTCCAGGGGCAGCTTCTCTGGGCACTCTGTGCCTCACCTCCTCCCAGGGAACAATTCCTTCCCAATACCCCATTTACCCACTCTCTCTTGGTTTGAAGCCATTCCCCTTGTCCTGGAACTGCAGGCCCTTGTAAAAAGTCTCTTTCCATGTGATGCCAAGTCCTGAGATCAGGGTGTCCATCTGTCTGTTTTGAAATTTGTTCCTTTCCTTTTGAAATTTGTTCCTTTCCTCTTGAAATTCCGAGTATTAATTATTGAGCAGATCAGTGGAGAATTTTGTATTAATAATTTACTTTTATCTGGAAACCAGCTTCTCAAAAAAACCCCATCACCTTTGGACCAATCACCTCTAGAGCTGATTGAAATACTCAAACTAAAAAATGCCCACAGAAATTTGAACCTTGTGTAGGTATTGGGATCCTTTGAAAACCTGTGGCTTCTCCTGCTTCACATCAGACAAGTGAGATCTCTTTTTAGGAGCAATGCCTCCTGTTGCTGAGGGCTGATGCAAAGAACTGCCTTGGAGTTTTGGCCAAGTTTGTCACAGACCCCAGACTTACAAACAGTCTGAAATGTAAAGGTATATAAGAAGGTTCAAATACTTATGCACAATATTCCTAGAAAAACAGTCTTAGCAAAGCCAGTATGAAATTTTAGTCTAAAATGCATTATAAATGTTGCTGGTAGTGCTGCCTGTAATTAGCCTTGCATCACATTTCCCATTATAAGCCCCAGTTTTCAGTGGCATAAATCTGTGCCAGATTTTAACTGTTTGAGCTGAAACTTTCCATGCTGAATGTCTGCCTCAGATGAATTGTTTGGAAAGCTTCAACAAAAAATGGTTTCACCATTTCTGGGAATGAAATTAAGAGAAAAATATTTTCTTTTGCCCATGCAAACTTAATTCTGGCATTTCCTAGGCTTTGAGTGCTGGGGCTGTAACCTTGATGTTTTTATATACGTATGTTTATGTTTCCTTCAGAAAGGGAAAGTTTATAAAATAATGCCTACCTGGGTATATTTGGATAGCCAGGCAACTTTGAACTCAATGTGAAAACTGTAAATAATTTAATGAACTTGGAAACAATCTAATTACATTGATTTATTGTTTATCCTTGGGCAAATTGCTTGAGGCCTGACTTCAACAAGCCCATCTTTCCTTAGGGACTATGGGTTAGTTTTAAGATTGGTCTCCTAATTTAACTTTTAGTTCAGTTCTTAGATATGCAGTGTGGTGAATACTCTCTTCCTCCATGGCTGTCAGGCTGATTTGAAGTTTACAGGCCATTTTTGATTTGATTTGTTGGAATGCACCCTCAGTCTTTGGCTGTTTGAAGGGACATTGTCTCCTGCATCACCCTGAGCGTCTGCAGATACAGAACCCAACCAGAAGCCTGATTTTACCTGGATCTCTGATGATTTCTAACAGCCAAAATTTGCCTTGCTATTCCCCAAGAGAAAGAAGACTACCCCCAGTAGTCTGGACTATGAAAGAGGAGTTTTGCAGCTGGCAAAGTTTAGGGAAGGACCAAAGGGTGAGGAGGGTGAGCCTTAGAAGGGCAAACCTAGCTCAGCGTTGGGGTAGCAGCATCCCAGGGATGCTGTCCTGTCCTGCCTGTGCTTGGGCTGAGGAGACCCAGAGGGCACACAGGGGTGGAGGAAAGGCTTGTGCAGGTGTGTGTGGGTCCCTCCTGCTGAGCAGAGACATTCTGGGCTCCTCGTGGTGTTGGCAAAGAGTTCAGAAACTGTGGGTGGAAGCTGCACCTCAGGGCCACTGACTGCCAGGGGATTTAGTTAAGGACATTTATTTCAGTGCTGCCCTCAAGGTCACCTTTTTTTTCTTGCATCTTTGACTTCACTTACTGGATAGAATTTTTTTATGGAAAAAGGAAACTTTCATGTTGAAGTGTTCAAAAAGTAATTAAGATGGATTGTGTTTTTTGAAGAGGAATCAGACAGGTGTGGAAATTATATCACTTGTTGCATTAATGTTATTGCCAGGGATTTTTAGTAGAACTGCCCAGGAAACTCTTTTGAAAAAAAAATGGTGCCAGTTTGATCCATTTTTCTTTACTATTGGCAAGACCTGTGACAACGATGAAATAATTTTCTGTCTCTGTGCTGCAGGCCCAAGGCAAGACTTTCTTCCTTTTTCGGCTTCTCGTGTAATCACCTTTAAGTAAAATTAACTGTAAATCGCTGTGTTTTGAGAAAAAAACCCCATTAATTTCTATAAACAACCTTATCTTCCCCCTGACCTGATAGCAGTCCTCCCTCTGCTAATGGGGGCCATTGTGCATTAAAAAAAGAGGAAAAATCCTTTGCTCCAGCCTATGGAGGCAGGAATGACCAGGACTATAAACAGCATTCCCAGTTCAAAGGCTTTGGAGCTAACTGAGATTGGAGTCCTGTCCTGACTGTTCTGGGGAAGGGCTTTATCCAGCAAACCTGGCCCAGGACGTCTCTGAACTCGGAGCTGGGAGTGGTGGGATATTCCCAGGGGAAGTCGTTCACAGGGAATTTCTCTGGGGATGTCTCTGTCTCTCCCCGTTCCCAAGCCATGGTGCATTCCTTCTCCTGGCGTGTGTGGTGTTTCCCTGAGCTCCCTGTGCTCCTGGGCTTTGTTCTGCTCCGGAGCTGTGGGTCCCATGGAGCAGCTGCAGCTCCTGGAGCTCTGGGATTGCTCGGGGCCAGACCTGGAAAGGTTCTTTGTTGGGTCCCTGTTGGGTACCATGTCCAGCCAGTGCTGTCACAGCTGAGGGCTCCCTCCTGCAGCTCCTGTTCCCCATTCAGCAAAATACTGAACCAGTTCGATGCCTTTACTTACTGAACCTCGATTCCTTTTGCAAGTGAGAAGTTTTGCTTTGGATATGGTAAAATACATCACTTGAAGAGTAGCACAAAATGCCTCACAACACTCAATGATCTGTTGTGGAAGAAAAAGTGAAGAAAAGTGATCTTGTAACAGAAAGAAACGTAGGAAATAATTTTCAGCTCAACTTGAGGTTCATGTCCTTAACTTACAGCAGACCTATAACCTGAAGTGAAGGGAAAGGTCCTTGCTCTCCTGCTCACCTGAAGGTGTTCCTTGCTGGAGCCGCTGCTCCCATTATTCCACCCACATCCCAGCAGCAGCTCACTCGTATCACAGAGTTGTCACCCCCCAAAATTCCTCTTGTCCATCTCAAACAGAGCAGGAGGTCCCTGCTGCAGCCAGGCCATGTCCTGAAGTGTCACTGATGCTGTTCCATGCAGTGACAGCCTGGCTGGGGCAGGACAGGGTGGGGCAGGACAGGGTGGGGCAGGACAGGCTTCCACAGCAAGTGGGCGTTTCCCATGTGTTGGAAGGTTTGGTTTCCCTCCTGATGGAAATCCCTGCATTGCACTGTGGGTCAGTCCAGTGCAGATCAGCCTTTGCTTGTACACCAAGATGAAGAAATACCCTGAAAGGCAGCATCAAGCCATTACTGTAGGAGGATAAAGGCTGCCGGAGTTCAGGGGGCATTTGGACAATGCTCTCAGGGATGCACAGGGTGGGACTGCTGGTGTGGCTGTGCAGGGCCAGGAGCTGGGCTCGGTAATCCTTGTGGGTCCCTTCCACTTCAGGATACCACATGATTCTCTAAGGTAATCCCACTCCTGTCCTTGTGGTGTGTCCATGGCTTTAGGGAATTTAGGGCACAGACTCCACGTGCTGCTCTTCCCCAGTGCCCATCCCCTGCCTGTGTGCTGCTGAGGGAACTGCACTCCTTGACATGATTTGCTCTTGAGAAATGCCTGTTGGCCATCAGTCATCTCTGCCTCTGGCTTCAAATGTTTGTGTAATGATTTGTTCCAGCATTTTTCCAAGAACTGAAGCAAAGTGAAAAGGCAATTGCAGCAGTCTCTGGAATCTTCAGATGCCAAGTGCCCTGTGACACGACGCATCTGGGGCGGGTCAGCTCCAACACTGCATCCATTTATGTACTCGCAGCTCTTCTCTCCAGTGCTAAACTGCACTTCTCGGCCTCTCTCCTTTCTCAATCTTGTCACTTGAGTGTGTGGTAAGATATTTAATTAACTAAAATGTGTTCCAGGCAACAAAACTCTGGGACTGATCGGAGTAATTCAGTGTTCAACATGAAGTGTACAACCCTTACTGTAATTTCAGCTGGTGCAGCTTTTGGCCTCTCGTCCCTGCTTATTATTGTTGGTTTGCGTTTAAAAACAAAAGTACAAATTGCAAACAGAATGGGCTTGTTAATTAAGGATTGTTTTGTGGAATTAAACATCAAATAGCCTCCCTCTCCAGGCTGTAGCTGTTCCTGAAACCCATCCCTGTCATATTTCTCTGCAGAGGTTGAAATATGTCAGGCAGGTGTTTCAAAAGTCCTTCTGCTTCAGGGAAATACACTCTGATGTAATCTGCCTAATTTGACTCTTTGAATTACTTTCAAGCACACTTGCTGTTTGTAATGGAAATAGCTCCCCAACCACTTCAGAGAGCACTTTGTAATGTGAGCTGGTAAAACTCTGCAGGTGTAGTGGGTTTTTTATTTTATTTAACATCTTAGGTTTGTTTACTTTAATGTGTTACTGAAAAAGTGACATAAAAGTGGTTTAACAAGTCATTTTTCATTTGAAAAATGTTTTCTTATTAACAAAGTTAACATCCAGTATTCTGCAATAGAACTACTGACTCCAGGAAATCACATTTTTCCCAGGAGAGTTTGCTTCCTGAGGCTGAAATTCCCCCAAGACTTTTGTTTGGGGTTGTACATACCTGAGGCCTTTTGGCATAAGCATCAATTACAAAATGGGAAATGGTATTTTCCTTGCTAATTCTTGGCTACTGAATGCAGGCTACTGAAAGCCCTGGGTTTAATTTAATTTATTTTTGTGTTGGTTTACTCCTCTCCCAAACCCACCCTTCACCCCCTCATTGATTTTATGAATGGACTGGGTTGTCTCATGGAAAAGATCCTGAGATGTCAGAGTTCATCATCTGAGCTATGGAGCTCAGGGAATCCCAGGATCACTGGGAAAGCCCTCCCAGCCCTGAGGCCTCTGGTGCTGAGCACAGAGGGACAACTGTTAACAACCGAGTCCATTGGTTGTGCCTGAACACAACTTAATACATTTGGAGCAAATTATAATTTAGAGCAGTAGAAAACCTCCTGTGATGTTAACTTGATGTTCAACACACAATCCCATTAGAGTATCAACACACAAATGTATTTAAGCTGGAAAAAATAAAATGAAAACTGATAATGAGCAGCCAGTGAAGCTATTGATGTCCAGGAATTGCTTCATCCTGCCAGTGGAAATGTATTCCTAGCATGGTCAATTCATTAACTTTATTTTCATTCACATCTAAGGCTGTTTTTCAGTGGAGGTAAAAAGATGAACAAAATAAAGTGTGGTGTTTCAAGGAGATGCTGTTTTCCCTAATATTTCGTTGTGGGCCTTACCATGGCACCAATTTCAGTACATTATTTTTTAAATGGTCCCTTGCTGTGTTTCATAGCAGGGATTGCTTTGAGCACTCCAAGTTCACACATCCAAATGTTAATTCAGCTCTTCCAATGCTGCCTTTGCACCTGCCCATGTTCAGAGCATTCTCCTTGGTGTCCTGTCAGGCTCAAGAGTCAGCTCTAAACATCCATAAGTTAGTTATTTCAGAACTACAAGCACTGTTCTTGTTTTTCAGTCAAGGTTACCATTTGCCCTTGCCAAGTCTGGAGTTTTAAATCAAAGCCATTTTTGAATTATCCAAGCACCAAAAAAAAAAAAAAAACCACCGAAAAATAAAGTTGACAGCTGTGAGGGTTTTTTTCCACATTCATCTACCTCAAACAGCTGAATGGATTTTATAAGACTTTCCAAAAATATCCCCCTCTACGCTAAGGGCAGAGTTAGTTAAACAGCAGAAAAACTTAGTAAATCTACTCCAACTCACTCTCTGTTTTGACAACTCTTGTCTCTTCCTCGTTTGCCCACTGAGGTAATTTACGCCGGCGTGTTTGGTTTGCTCGTGTTTCAGGGGTGGCTGCTCTCCCTCTGAGGATCTGTGTTTAGAAAAAGGTTCCCTGCAATTCATTATTTTCCAGAGCAAGGAGCAGGGTGTTAGTCAGAGGTCAAAGCAGTGACTGGAGCAGTCACGACTTGTGAACATTTTCTAGCTGAGGCTAAGCCTTGAGGTGTGAGCCACAGACTGAAAAAATACTCACCAAAATAGAAATTGCACCATGGCAGCTGGAGAAAAGCATTTGCAAAAAGGGTTCCCTTCATTTTGTGAACAGTAAGTACAGTAATTTTCAAACATGATGCACAGGGAATGAGGAACAGCTCCTATTTCTCCAAGAACAGATTGGCCAGCTCTGAGTGTGCCCAAATGAGGAACAATTCTGTCCCATCAATTAATTTAATGGGGAGTTTACACATGGGTCCCAATGAAAGCTCACTTTCTTTGTATCCAGTGACACTGTGGGGTGTGTGAGGACTGTTTTCACCCCTGGGAGCTGGGTGTGCAGAGCCCAGGGCTGCCTTGGGAGCTGGAATTAGGGGCAATGAGGAGTTCACAGCAGGCAGTGCCCCATCACCCTTGGGATGAGCCACGTGTGCCCCACAGTGTGAGCACAGAGCTGGGAAGCTCCAAGGAATCAGCTGGTGCTTGTTCCTGCAGGGTGCAGTTCATTACACCAGGCACATCTGGGGAGCACCTCTGGTCTGCAGCATCCACACAGGAGAATCTGCATTCCAAGGCAGGGCTTATTTTGACTTGTAAATCTGTTTTTATGAGGTGTATGTGTGTGCCTGTCCCGGGAGAGGGAATGCTGTTTCCAAACGGGCATTTGGATACCATATGCTTGGAAAATGCTGGCCAGGGCTCAGTAAAAGTGAAGTTCTTCCTCTGTAGACCTTCCTAGTGACAGGTTTATCTCTGGAACACACTTTTGAGGCATGATGAGCAATAGATTAAAAGCTTGAGTTGCTATCTGTGAGCTGTTCAATAGGTCTGGAAACTGAGGTTCATGGCTGAAGTATTGTCTTTCCACGTGTTCCACCAAACCCACCCTAAGGTCAGCAAAAACATTCCTGTGTGGTCAGGCGATGTGGATTTGGGCTCATATGGGCTTGGTGACTACATGGCAGCCTTAGTGTGTCCTTTATTAACTGAATGTAAGAGCTTCTTTTGTAAAACAGAACCCCAGCAGGTCTTCGGTTCAGATTCAGCTTGATCAGGGACTGTGGGATCTCAAAGAAAAGTCAAAGTAGGGCTGCTGGGTCCGTTGGGCAGCATGAACTTCTGGACAATAACCTTTGCAAAGTCTATAGCTCCTGTCATAGCTCCTGACAGCCCCCTCAAGAAACATCCAACACATTTAAAAGGCATAAAAATGATATAACAAAATTTATAGCATGGAAGAACCAGACTGGATGTAAAATTAGCATCCTTAGGACTGCAGAGTAAGATCTGGGTGGTTTTTTCCCCTTGTGGCTGAGTAAAAGTGCACAGCTGAGCAGGAGGAGGTGTGGGATGGACCACGGGGAAGCCCTAAAGCTCAGAGAAGGAAGTGTTTCCATGGGAGTTAATGCCGATGGGCTGGATTTGGGGGTGGAAAGATCTGCACAACTCTCCAGCCTGACTCTTCCCTCCTTCCTCTGTGTCCACATCCCACCCCTTGAAGAGCTTTGTGCAGGTGGCTCCAAACCAGGCTATTGAGAGGGGATGGCACAGCACAAGGCACCTTTTGTGACATTTTGGGACAGGTCCCCACCCCTGCTCGAGGCTCCAGGCTCAGCCAAGTCCCTCCGGCTGGGGAGGGGAAGGCAGCAGGGTGGGAACACTCAGCAGGATGAGCCTCAGGTCCAGGAGGGATGAATTCCTCAGATACTCCCAGTCCACGCCTTCAGTGCAGAGTGCTGGGGAGTCTTCTCGGTAGTGCCATGCGCACTGAGAATTCCCATACAGACAAGGAGGGAAAATAGAGTTTATCCTTAAAAAAAAATCAGAACTTTGAACATTATTGATTATTTTTCTGAGTGATGATCAAAAGCCCACTGGGTTTGTGTCTTCCAGGCATTTCTGGGCTTTTCAAAGCAATTTGGACTCAAAACTGTTCCTACGTAATTGCTCTGTGAATTTGATTTTATCAGCCTGCTTTTCCAAGGTCTGGTGTGAAGAAGACAGGTCCAGGGCAAGGCGGAGCAAACGTTGTTGACTTTCATGAATTTCCCAATTTTCTCCCACTCTCTGAAGGTCCAGCATGGAGAAGTCATGTGTGCCCCTGTTGTGCTTAAAATAAATTGCTGTCCCTCCAAAATATTTGAGAAGAAAAGCCAAGAAGCATCTTTGGGTTCAGCAAACAAAGGACAAGTACAGAAAGTGCAGTTATTGTTTTCCTGAAACTCATGACTAAAAAGACAGGGGTTTTTATGTTTTGAAACCTGATATTAACTAAATACTTCTGGTTGCCATTGCTGGGTGAGTTGCTCTTTCTTTTAGCGTCCCATCTGCAAAAAGGGGATAAATATTTTCCTACCACAGAGGAAAATCAGGATAAAAATGTACAAAGTCCAGAGACTGAGGTAGTGGTGACCATATAAATATCTTGGGTTAACCCAGTTTACACCAGGATTTGAAATTGCATTTTATTTCCAGCAATACCTTTTCTGTCTCTTTTAACAGACCTAGTAACTCACAAGATTTCAGCATTGAGAAAGTCATCAGAGCAGATTAATAACACCGTAGATGTTTTATTTTTGTCTGTGGGCAAGATAATATCATTAATATCTGTCTGCCTTTGGCTGGTTCAGTGTGGGTTTTGCACAGAGGACTACATTAAAAAGAGATTACCCTGCTATGACCCAATGAATTTCCCTTTCCACCCAAAAAAATACGGGAGAGAGCCAGTGCGCTTCAGTTCAGATAGGAACGGATGTGCTTCACCAGTGTCCTGGAATGCTTTGTACTTTTCAAAATAAAATCCGAGTTCAATGCAAAATGTCAGCTTTGCTGTGGCCCCAGGGCTGTGAGTGCCCTGCTGGAGGGGAGTGCTGGGCTCACCTCCCTCTGCCGAGCCATGGCTCTTCCTCATGGGCTCCCAGCCCTGCCTGAGCCAGCTTTAGCTCCTGCACCATTCTTGGAAAGGAACAGGCTGCTCCACAGCAGGGCAGAGGTGGCAGCATTCCCGTGGATTTCCAGGGGCTTTGCATCCAGTTCTTTCTGGGAATGCTCAGGGTGGCACTTTTGAAGGTTTCTGTGCCAAGCTGAAAACCACAGCCACACGAAGTTTGCTGTTTTCTCCCTGAAGCCCAGGGAGGGATTCAGCCCTGACTGCTGAGCAGATGAATTCCAGGCAAAGGGACACCGAGGGATTTGCTTTGGGCTGAGCTTCATTCCCAAATATTCCTGTGCAGAGGTGTCCCCTTGGTCCTCTGCAGCACAGGGGCTTTGGGGAAATCCAAGTTTCCCCAGCCGAGAGAGGCTCTGGGGCCTGGACCAGAGCATCTCCCACTGCCCAGTCTGCCCTGGCACTGCGAGCTGTGGCAGGAGCTGTGGGATGGATGCTGGGGACCAGAGCATCTCCCACTGCTGGGGCCACCAAAGCTCATCTGCAGGAGTCAGGAAGGTGCTTCCTGCATCTTTCCTGGCCATGGCAGCTCCTGGTGTTATGTGCTGGCTGCTTATGTCCTTTTCTCTTTGTGAAACTGCTCCCCAAATGGGCTAGGTTTGGGTTTCAGCTTCGGGTCTGTGCCAGTTTTCTTATTACATATATTTTTAGACATCTTATTGTTCAAGCTGGAAACCGCTCTGAAAATATTTTGTGTTTAATTAAAGAAAATTAAAATATGCAGGCTATGAAAAGGAAAGTTTTGGCACTCAGTGAGTGGCTCCAGCACGTTTTTCCTGCAGGAAACCCAGGAACTGCAGTGGGCTCCTGGTGAATCACAGAATCGTAGGATGGCCTCAGTGGGAAAGGGCCTTAAAGCTCCTCTGGTCCAAACTCCTGCCATGGCAGGGACACCTCTCACTGTCCCAGGCTGCTCCCAGCCCCAGTGTCCAGCCTGGCCTTGGGCACTGCCAGGGATCCAGGGGCAGCCACAGCTGCTCTGGGCACCCTGTGCCAGGGCCTGCCCACCCTCCCAGGGAACAATTCCTTCCCAAAATCCCATCCAGCCCTGCCCTCTGAGTTTAAAAAACTGAAAGAGAGGAAGATGCATCAAAATGGGGGCGAAGGTTTTGCAGGCAGGAGACTTGTTTTCCCCCTATATTACTCTGAATATCCAATTGACTTTTTATGATGATTATGGATATTTCACCTGCAGGAGGAAGTACTGAAGGACTCCTCCAAATGTGGTTTTTTAGGTTTTCTGGAATAATTTGAAGGTATTGTGGAAAATATCAAAGTGGATAATTGTGATGTAAGGCTGGGGCTGAAAATGACAAAGCAAGTGATGCAGATCCAAACAACATCCTGTGTTCCAATAGCCTGGACAGAAATGGCAGCAGGCTGAGGGTCTGCCATGAAGTGTTTGAAGAGCCATAATAAATCAGGGAGGATTAGAATTTAAAGTACCAAAATCCAGCAGCAAAGGGTGGATTCAAATCTGCTTTGGAAATAATTCCCTAAAACTTGTATTTTGTGTCTGATGAAGTTTTTTTTACACATGACATTGTGCTGCATTTCTGCCTCGGCTTTATAAAGAACAATCACCCAGCCTGCACCTTTCTGGGAAGCTGGATTAGACTTCAGGCATGCAGCAATGAATTCCAGTTTGGAGAGAATCCACTTCATAGTTCTTAAGAGGCAGTATACAGAACCCCCCCAGGGACTGAGTGGATTTCCCATGTAGGAAGAACACCCCAGATCTCTGCTGCACGGCTCGGGCCCCGTCCATGTTCTCTGATTTGTCTTGGCAAGGGAGTGGGGGGAATTTGAGAAGGTAGCAAATTGCAAGATTATGTGAAAAGCCTATGATTTCAGTGCACCAGAGAGGTTCTCCTCGTTTCCTTTTCTGCTCTACTCCAATGCCTGGTCCATGGCCCGAGCGCTGTGTTGGGGGATTAGTGTCACACACAATCCATCACAAACCCAACATGTGTTCATGGGATGTACCGCATTTCCTTGCTTATAATCACACTTTCATTGTGCTCTCGAGGCAGAGGAAAAGCTCTTCCTCATCAATATTTGGTTGAACAGACTTTTACCAGATGTAGATTAGTGTGGGCTTTTTTCCATCTGGGATCAATCAATAAGATACCAGTTTGGTTTTAAAGACAATGGACAGATTGTGTGAGGGTATTTTGTACCTGGGGAGGTTGTGAATACCTCTTGTGCTGTTAATTCATCTCATCTCACTGGTTTTCTCTCTGCAAACTGCTTTTCTGTCAGTTTGAATATTTTTAAGTGGATGTGGAAGAACAATTGTTTAACACTTCACAGGGCAAGTGAAAGGAACAAGCCCTAAAACCGCGCATGGAAATCACAATTCTGGTCTGAAAGTACAGCCCTGGAGATCTGCAAAAAACAAGGTGAAAGCCTTTGCTCTGTACTTGGCACTTCCTCGGAGCCTACCAGTCTTACTCCATGTATTTGCCAGTGTATTCTGAAAAGGCCTCAGAATCCAGAGCCCTGAAATGATTTGATTACCTGTCCCCTACCTCTGAGCCCATGGTACTTAACTTGGGCTCTTAATTCTTCACAAGACCTCAGAGCCTGATGGTGAGCTCTGTTCTGGGATTTTTTTAATTTCAAGGCAGTTTGTGTGGGCATTTCCACAGTTCTGGTGTAGCTGCTTGTCATGGTTTAGGAATGGTCCCCCCTAGTTCGGAGCCTGAATATTTGGGAACAGGTGATTCCTGCCTTGCTCCATGGGGAGCAGGGGCTCCATTCATGGCTGGAACTCCCTCACTGATACTTCCACACTGTGAGCTGGGAAAGGCATCCCTGGAGTGTGGGTGAGCGTGGCAGGACAGGCAGGACAGGCAGGACAGGCAGGACAGGCAGGACAGGCAGGACAGGCAGAGCTGTGCAGGGGCTGCTGCCCAACGTGCTCCAGGACATACCCAGACGTCCAAATTGCGTCTTCCTGACAAGGCCAAGTGCTCTTCCAGTGGCTGTTCTGGGAAGCCATGCCCTGGGCGTGTAATTCAGTCTGGAATTTCAGGATCAGACATAATGCTGTTATCCACTTCAGAGGAAAAGCCTTAGAAAAAAGGAGGGGGGAAAGCTGAGTTGATATTTGGAAAAATGAAAAATGATTAAAATACATTTTTTTTGGAGGAAAAAAAAAAAACAACAGCCCAAACCCTCAGTGAATTCCACTGGGCTTCTGGCCAGTCTTGGAGGCTTCTCTTCCAGAATGTCTGGGTATGAATGAATCCCCACACGATCCTGGGAACTCTGTAGCCACGTTTGGGGTTCTGTACATGGCACCTCCTGCAGATGGAACAACTGGAAAACTTCACAGTTCCTACAGCTCACCTTGTTACAGCACAAAGCACAATTAGAGCTGGACAGACAGTTCGTGGTTCCCAGGAGAGAATTCACACACAGCACCACTGGAGCTGTCCTGGAAAACTGATGTATGGAATGGGTTTTGGAAAAGGTCATGGACCCAAAGAAGAGAGAAGGGAGAAAAAAAATGTAAAATGAGTAGTAGTGAGCTCTGAGGGTTGTTGTTTTTTAAATAATCAGGACACAATTGAAATCAATTTTGCCATTTCCAGCATCTCATTATCTCCCTGTGGACAAACATCTGAATCTGCCTAAGGATCTTCTTTTCTAACTTTGAATGTCGAATTCTTTGGGTAAAACTGCCTAAATACAACCAAAAACATTTTAGATGTTGAGTTCTTTTCCAAGGAAAGCTTGAGCAAATCCCTTAGATAAAGGGAATTTGGCCAGGAGGGAGGAGGAAATGTGCTTTCCGGGTGACAGCATGAGCAGAAGGGTCGGGATTCCAGCCCTCTGCTCTTCTAAGTCGTAGGGTTTTTTCTGAAATAAAATAATTTCATGTGTCTGTCGTACCAGTCCCTTTGCTCTGAATTTGAGAGGATGGAAATGAATTCAGGAATGGTCTTATTTATCATCTGTTTAAGCAGATTTGAAATGTTTGGTCATTGGATAATCCCATATATGGCATTTTTCTGGATTATTGGAGCAAGACTCGGAGCTTTTTGTCTTACTGGTCTCACAGGCCTGGCAGCTGACTGGTGGGCATTGAAATGAACACTGAGGAGAATGTGAAAGCCTCAAGAAAAACACAGAGTGTCATTTCAGCCCCTCTTCATCCCCAGTCTAACTAAAAATCCTAACCAAAGCCTTTGGAGGAGACACCAAGAAACATGGAGATGGATATTTACAAGGGATGGAGTGACAGGACACAGGGAATGGCTTCCTACTGCCAGAGGGCAGGGATGGGTGGGATATTGGGAAGGGATAGGTGGGATATTGGGAAGGGATAGGTGGGAGATTGGGAGGGATTAGATGGGATATTGGGAAGGGATGGATGGGATATTGGGAAGGAATTGTTCCCTGGGAGGGAGGGCAGGCCCTGGCACAGGGTGCCCAGAGCAGCTGTGGCTGCCCCTGGATCCCTGGCAGTGCCCAAGGCCAGACTGGACATTGGGGCTGGGAGCAGCCTGGCACAGTGGGAGGTGTCCCTGCCCATGGCAGGGAACAAGATGAGCTTTAATGTGCCTTCCAACCCAAACCATCCTATGATTTTCTGATTCAGATGAAAGGGGGATGATAAATTCTAATCACACTATGGAGCTTAAGTCTGCCAAAGCATTTCTGGTAAGCAAATGCCTCAGGCTGTTATTTTAAGCCATTTCCAGTGGAACCAAACATCTGTTTGTTGTTTTGTGGAACAGTGTCCCATGAGCCTGGGTTTTGCCTGGAGAAAAGGATGTGTTTGCACACCTTGTGTGCTCTTCAGCAAGGAGTTGTTCGAAGTTGCTCCTGGATGCTCAGGGAGGGAGCAGCTAGTGAGAGGCAAGCCCAGCCCTGGTGGGTCCTGAGCCAGCGAGTTCCTATAGCTCTGTCTAGACCAAAGAGGTTTGGAAATTTTCAGATTAGCTTTGGAGGAGCCTCTGAACTTCTGGATGCTTCTCCCAGCCAGATCAGACCTCTAAAGAGCTTGAGGTTTGTCCATTGCTAATTTTCATGTGCATTACATTAGAAACTCCGCAGTGGAAATATTTCTTGTTTTAAAAATAGAAAAATAAAACATAAATCAGAAGGAAAAGCATGCTGAAAAATATTGTAGAAAACAGATGAAAAGCAAAAGGGGAAAGAGAACTTCTTAAAAATACCGTAAATGCCAGGCCCTTCAAATATGATTTCCTGCATATTCCACTTTAAAAAGCACGATATTGCAGCATGCTCTCACATGCAGGGCCAAAAATATGAAAGAATAAATCCTTGTTTGATCTCAAGAGTTGAATGGGTGTCATTTGACCCATCCCTGATCTGCTCCTAGAGCTGGGCCATGTCAGCTGATTTTCCACTCCCGGTGTCTGCACCACTCCCTGCTCCTCCCCACCCTGTTTTTGGGCAGATAGTGCTGACACGCTTCCTGCTCTGGGCTGCTCGCAGCATCCTGGCACCCGAGCGCCTGTGGCTTGGGCACAGCACTTCAAAAGCAGCTTCTGGCACAGCAAGGAAATATTTTGAAGTGAGTTTGGAGGCTTCCCAAAGCGACCTGCTCCAAGCAGACCGAAAGCTTACATTATCTCCTGTAAAGGACCCAGCTCCTTTATGGAGCCTGCCAGGGCTGTATGGAATAACGTGTGGCTGCTGAGAAACCCTGACAAATGCAGTGGCTGCTGACCAAAGTACCAGGCACAAACATGGTGCAGAGGTAGCAGCTCGGTGCTGTGTGGCTGCTCCCACTTGCTCAGGATCTGGAATACACTGGCTGTGTGTTGTGCAAATGGCAGAATGAACGTGTCTGGTGATAGTCAAAGCCAGTTGAGTCTGTGGTGGGAGCTGCAGAAGACAAAAGGGAGGGAAACTTTAAAAACAACATCTGCTTAATGTGAAGAAGTTGCAGCCACTACTAATACATCTTCTGGAATTAATGTGTCATCATTTCTCTCTGCTTAGTGAAAGTTTGTCTAATTAGAAGGACATTGGGAGCTCAAAAAAGGGAGAGAGGATAAAAAGCAGAAACACATTGTGTTTCAGTGCAGCAGCAGCACTTGCCAGAGTCCTTGAACACATAATCATGAAATGGAGTAGTAACTACTTTATTTTCCTCCCAGTGACTCTCCAGATGCCTAATTTGCAGTTGGTAGCTGATTGGTTTTCTTCTCCATGGCTCTGTTCCCACAGTAAATCAATTGAGAGGTGGCTGCTTATGACTCTGCAGTTCAGTGGAGTCAGAAAATACCCTGCACTGGGAACCATTGGTGCAAGGGCTCAGAAACAAACTGAGCTGCTTTCCTCCTCCTCCTCAGGCTGCAATGCCCCCCTGGGGCTGTGTTCCAGGGCTCACCATCATTCCTGCTTGTGGGAACTGTGAGATGGGGACAGGCCACCCTCCACTCACCTCAACTTGTGAGCAGCAGCAGGAGAACTTGACCCTGCAGGGCTGCTGCCTCAAGAGGTTAAGTTGGTTTCTTTTAAAATGCCTGAATACAATTCTTAGTTTGCCTGCTGTGGATTAGTCTGGATTAATTGTTTGGGAAAAGTTGCCATCTAATTAAAATCATGTAAAAAGCAAAGGACTTTCCTCAGTTTTCCTATTTTCAGTCCAAGAGTGGGAGAGCAGGTGGGGGAATGGGGCAGGGGAGAACCAAAGTAACATGTTAATGAGGTTCTCTAATGAAGGGCAGTGAGCAGTGGGTCAGCAGCAGCTCCAGCCCTTCAGGGCAACAAAGAGCTCTGTGAGGTGAGGGACCAGTGCCACCAGGTGCACCCCTGAGTTTGTCTGGCTGTGCCCCCGTGGTACTTGTAAAGAGGGAGCAGCCAACAGCTCGTGGTGCTTCGTATGCCAAGGAAAAGCACAAAAGGGGAAAACTGCAGCCAATGATGTCCCTGTTCTAACAGGAGAGATGAGAGTGGAAAGCTCATTAGATATCCAGGGCTGTGCTTTATCCCTTGATGTGCTGGTCTTGACTGTTCTTATTGCCAGTGTAGGGCTGAGTGGATATAACCAGGTTACCATGCTTATCTCTCTTTCCACTTCAGAATTTGCCCCAGCCCACCCTGTATGATCCCTCTCTATCTGCAAGATAAACTCAGTAGACATTAATGTATGGTGAGGCCTCAGTTGGGATACTGAGCTTTACCATGGTTTAAATAATAACTCCTTGATCACATTGCTGGTCAAGTGATCACTTGGCAAAAAAACAGTGTTTGTGGGAAAACTCACACTTCTCATTGTAACCAATATCACCAAAATGATCTAAAAATTACCTGTGCCTACAGAGCCTGTACTGATTTGTTTTTGCAGGGAACTTCAGCGTGGGAATGGCTCCAAGTGTGTGTGCACAGTGGTATCTGCTGGTTGTTCCTGGACTGAGTGACAGCTCCAGTGAACACTGCTGTGTTTCCTCACACAGAACCAAACCCTCTGAGAGCACAGAGTCACCAAAATAACCCTTCCTGACTATACTTCACACGCTTGGGGCTCATTTGTGAACTTGCTTTCTCAATATTCATGAAAAATTGTCATTGTCCCAGCACTAATAGGAGCAAACCACAGTGGGGAGTTTGTTTTTGAGCCTCGGGCAGTTTCCTGCACAACATTTACCCTCTGCTGACCTTCTTGTTGACACTCGTAATTTGTGTCTCTGCCAGGAATCCTCTCCCAATCTCTGCTGCACCAAATGCACCTTCCCAGCCTTGTGGCACTTTTAAATAGCTCAGCTTTGGCTTCCCTCCTTTAAATGGCATTTTTCCTTTGTTACTTGTGCAAATCTGTCATATCCTGCTGCTCCATTCATTGGCTGAAGTGACTTTAATATCCACCAGACCCTCTGACACTTTTTCTGTTTATGCTTCTGTTTTGACATGGGGTGACCAAAACTGGCAGAAATCTGAGCAGAGATGTGGCCAGAGAAGATTTGTCATTTTTATTCTTTATATACAGACAAACACCCCGAAATCTCTCCCCCTTTTTGAGGCTAACTGAGGTGTGAATTTTTTGCCCTATTTCACTGTTTCATTAAAACCATGGCCATCACTTATCTGGGATCTTGGAGCAGGCAGGAAATAGATGCTGAGCAGTGCCAGGTTATGCCCTTGCAGCTGGGATCCAGCTGGATGCTGTCCTGGTGGAACCCAGGCAGGAGCAGCACAGGCTGTGCCTGAGACCTGCAGGGCTGCCCCCGTCAGGGGAGACACAAATGAGCCCAGATTGTGTCGCTTTACCTTTAGTCACCAGTTTTGTACAGGGAAAAACATTTGATACAATTCAGTTGATGTTTTCTTCTGACTTTTCAAAGAGACTTTAGGGCAGATTAAATAATAACTTTGAAATTACTTAAGAATCAAAGTCTTATTTTTCAGTTGACAGAGATGAGGAAAGTATAATTTCACTTGAAAAATCAGTTTTGATTCTAAGGTCATGAGGGCACTGTAGAAAATTTTGCTGTTACTCTTTTCAGTGCACTATTTGTTCCTGCAGTGAAAACCACATTTTATTCTCTGCTATATACATTAGAAAAGTTTAATTGCTGCAGATAAGTACAAATTTAAATTCTCTCACTGATTTCTGTAATAATAGTTGGTCTGTCAGTTCTTTAGAGTGCTTTCTTTGGGTTATTCAAAATGTATAACTGATAGAACCCGCTTTTGTTTACTAATAAGAACATAATTCTCAATAAAATTTGTCACACAAACACTGTTGGTAATGTAAAATCCCCTTTCTATGGACACAGCAGTGTTCTTGTTTTTTAATTCCCTTAAATGTTTGTGCCAATAGAATACTGTGAAGAAACTGGAGGCAGAATTATTTATTGCTGTTTGATAGAGTCTGGTGAGGCTTTGTGGAAATGTTTTCTTCTGAACTTGTCCCTCTCTTCAGGAAAGCCCTTGATGGGCTGGAGAATGTGCAGGGCAGGGGCTGGAGCTGGGGAAGGGTCTGGCCTGTTTGCTTCATGCAGCAGGGAGGGGATTGGGACAGGAAATGTCCTGAACTTCTCCTTCAGCGAGAGCTGCCTGTTCTGAGGGTGACACCAGGAGGTGGAGGAGTTGTAGGGTTCTGCCCTCTGCACCCAGCTTTGCTTACAGATCATATTTACTCCCTGAGCGCCTGACAGGGTCTGCTCCTGCATCTTTTATGTTATCCTGCATTTCTTTCTAGTGAAAAAACCCCAGAAAGAACCCCAAAACCAAAAACCCTCTGCCATGCCGTGCCCAGTGTTCTCACAGAAGCTCAGCCTGACTTCTAAAGTGCCTTGTTAATTTTTTTTTCCCAACTCTCAGAGGTCTAAAATGAATGTTCAAAGGGCACAGCAATGGCTGGGAAAAGTGAGCTTATTTAGATAGTGGGAATGTCTTTCCTGTGCTAACAGCAGTGAAAAGCCACAGATAAGGCTGAAAGCCTTAATGTTAATTAGACAGGAATTTCCCTAATTTGTCAGTCTGTTTTAAACGTTGTAAATCCAAGAAGCAACAGATGGCTGAGGAAAAATGAGAACAGATTAAGACCTACATCCTCTCTGTAATGCCAGGTATTATGGAAAATATTTCTGAACACAGAACTTAAGCACTTTGATTGTTTGAGCTGTCGGGCTCTTTATCTGCTGTCTGTGCTGGAAGGCACTGCAGCACACACATCAGCTCTAAATGGATGTGTAATCCCATAACTATTCCCTGCTCTGCAAAGCTCTTAAGCGTGTCCTTCAGTCCCACAGAGAGCAGGGCTTTGAACGCGTGCTCAAAGTTAAAGCACATGTTGAAGTGCTTGTGAAATGGCTCTGCATCCCTAGCAGTGTGTTTATTCCTGCTGAACCTCCCAGCTTTGTGTTCCAAGCCAGCCAGAAAGAAGAAATAAAATGTTCGTAAATGTGATGTCAAATATTCAGTCTCTACCCCGAGATAAACAGGACCATCCTCTAAAACCAGCTCTGCTCATTTCCTTGTGCTGCTTTAGTGATTCCTCAATTTATGTCATTTTTCCTGTCACTCCATGAATTATGCGTTCACAGAAACTTAAAGGCCAATTCAGAAAGATAAAAAACAACTGTTGGGGTCAGTGAGGAAATCTGTGAAGTTTTGAGAACAGTTTCTGGGGCTTGCCAAATTTCCCACATTTGAAAAATATGGAGAAGGAATTTGAAGAACTTCTTATCACTGCTGCAATCAGAGTCCCTAATGCTGGCAGGTTTTTTTTAACAAGTTCTCATACGCTACCGAAGGCACCGAGAGAGGGAAACACATGGTGTGTTTTTTAGTTGGTGGGAAGAATGCCTTTTCTGGCACTCAAAAATAAATGTGAACATGATGAGAACGTATTACAGATTGCCAGCATCAGTGAGGAGCTGATAATGATCTCCACTGACTGAAATAATAAAAATAAAACACATAAAAAAGGGACAAACCCAGTACTTTATTGTATGAACAGAAGTCCTCTGACATATTTGTGTGCCATGGTGAGAAGCTTTTGAATCAAAATTTTGAAAAAGCAAAAACCTGCAATGGGGAACACAGGCAGATTTGAGTGGAGAAATACTTTGGGAATTTTTGTACACCCTCCTTGCAGTGAAGTGCTTCACTCTGAGTGCTTGCAGCAGGTCTCACCTGAGCGGGGCAGAGGGGCAGAATTCCTCCTCCCCATGCTCTGGGAATGCAGAGGAGCTGCCTTGGATCTCCTCAGTGTCCTGTGCTGCTCTGCTCTCGTGGACATTGCTGTGTGAGGCACCTGGGCTCTGTTAACATCAGTGATCGTTGAAATAGCTGAGCTTTATTCTGTGCTCTGTAGAGAAGCCCCTGTGGAAGGTGTGCATTGCAATAACTGACACTGTAATCCAGTGACATAAATGAAATGATGGAAGAGTATCAAATTTACCTTCTGCAGGTACATGTAACACATCTGGGAGCTGCAGTGATTACTGCCATTCATCCAGTGCCTGCAGCACTCAGGACCTCACTGAGGCCGTGGTTCCTGACACCATCCAGCCCTGGCAGAGCCATTCTCACAGCACTGACAGAGGCTCAGCTGCACCTCCCAGCTCTTCCTGCTGGTCCTGGGCAGAGCAGAGGGGCTGGGGGTGCCTGTGAGGGACAGGGTTTTTAATGACTGAGGGAAATTCTGCAGGTTCTATCCACAGATGCATTTTACTCCTGTAATAACCATTGCATAAGGTATCTTCAGGTTGTAGTGGAACTTTCACTGAAGGCAGGAGAAAGGGAAAATCACAACCTTTAAGTCTAAAACCCCAGCCAAACAGGAGGGTCTTTTAAAGACAACCCAGTTTGGCTGTAATGGTCTCAGAAACCTTAATGATGGAAATGTTATAAATGTATGGCTGTGTATAAATGCTTGAATGGATGGTTCCAGCAAGGATTCTTGTGGGAGGCTGTTCTCTCTAGGGACCGAGCCTCCAGCCAGGCAGTACAGGGACAACATCCAGACTCCTGTGGGATCAGTGCCTCGTATTTTGTCCTTTCCGCCTGCTCCGCCACACCCCAGCCTGAGGTGGGACTGGAAGCGAAACTTCTGGAATACACGAGGAAGACCATTCTTGTGGGATTGCCATCCCAGCCAAGACCAGCAAGCTTCGGAAAACTTGCCAAGGAGGAGAAAAAAAAATCAGACTGCTCGGGAGAGTTTGCCAGCCTGGTTTCCAAGCCAAGGGGATTTGGAGCAGCATCTGAATGTTTCAGAGGTTATCCAAACCAGGCCAGGAGACTCTCACTCCCTGCTCATGTAGGAGTTGAGTCCTCTGAGCTGGGCTGTCAGTGAGGATGTTCCTGGGTTTGGATGCTCAGCAGCAGCTTCAGCTTTCCAAGAGCAGTGACTTACTTCCCATGGCCAGAGGAGCTGCTGTCCAGCTGACCACAAACTGCAAGTTAAAAAGGCTTCTCCCTGAAAATAGAGGAAAACAACCCACCAAAAAGCCATTCTTGGCATTTTTCTAGAAATGTCTCTATGTCTCATCCTTTCCAAAGGCCATTTAAAGGCAAGCAGGAGAGTAGACAAGGAAGCTGAGCTTGGTGGGCTCCCAGGAGAGTTTGGACTTCCTGCATTGGAGCAGTGAACTCTTAGAACCTAAGACAAGGCCACTATTTAAGGCTCCAAAGGATGTACTTGGTTTCCTCATTATTAATAGAAGGTGTATTTTGAAAGCCACTGGGATACTCTTGTTAGTTTTAAGGAGCTGGCTTTGGAGTTCCAAGAAGCTCCATAGAGGTTTGGTTGACTTCAGCATGAGAAATGGAGCAGCCTGCAGACTTGACCTGGAAGTTTTCTCTGTGTCTGTGACTCAGAGATGGAAAGAAATCGTTTATGGTTTTATTTCCATTTAATGTTCCGCTGTGGTCCGTGCATGCTTCGTGGGCCTTGCGTTTGGAGTGGAGCACCTCTGGGTCCTTCAGAAGACTCTGCTGTCTAGATAAAAATGTGCATTTCGGGAGCAAAGCCCATCTGTGCTGCAGCCCGGCGAGTTCAAAGGCAGGGAGGAGTTTATGGGCAGCAGCTGCAGGTTATCTCTGGTAATTGGGAGCAGAAAGGACTGGAGCACTTGACACAGCGAGTTCACACAGAGTGATTGGGTAAAGAAACTCAATGTCTGCTTTTAATAACAAGAGCAAGTAGCAGAGGTGGCAAAGTATTTCTAATGACATCATTTGCCCAGCTGTTTTACACATCTGTAATGTACAATGTCGCTCCCATTCTGTAACACCTCATCCTTGCTCTTCCACACCTTGGGATGAAGGATAGGGTTACCTGTCTGGAAGGGAGCAGCCTGGGGAACGTTTGTATTTGTGGGGAGTTATCAGCACTGCTCATGTTCAAGCCTTGGCTGCAGAGCACTGCATCAGGTGTATTTTTTTAACGTGCTAATTACTTCACTGTGAATTTGGCACCGAGGCACAGGGCCCCGTGCTCTGGGCCAAGCTTACAGCTAGGAATGAAACGTTTGCAGCAGCTGCAAAAATGTTTTTACTTACATAGAGCATGATAATGTTTTATAGCCATGAATAATGACAAGCCAATAAATCATTCATTAATTTGTAATGCTGCAGCTTTGCCTCGCGACATCTGAGCCACGATGGCATGGGGAGGATGAGTTTGGTGGCTGCTCTGTCTTTGTGGGGGGGACAAGAATTGACTGCACATAGAGAATCTGTTTCAGCTCTGGTTAAATCCAGTGGGATTCCCTTTTGAGCTCCTTTCCTTTGTAAGGATGAAGAGACTATTTACAAGAACTTGCGGTGACAGGACAAGGGGAGATGGCTTCAAACTGAAAGAGAGTGGGGTGATGAGGCCCTGGCACAGGGTGCCCAGAGCAGCTGTGGCTGCCCCTGGATCCCTGGCAGTGCCCAAGGCCAGGCTGGACAGGGCTTGGAGCAGCCTGGGACAGTGGGAGGTGTCCCTGCCCATGGCAGGGGTGAACTAGAGGATCTTTAAGGTCCCTTACAACCCAAGCCCCTCTCTGATTAATTCTATGGTTCTATGAATAGTTAGGTTTCTAATTGTGTATTTCTCTTTTATAAACTTGAGCTGTTTACTTGCTCAGTGGAAAACTCTGGGAAATTTTCTTTCAAAATAGTTTTGGGATTTGCCATCTCTTGGGATCAGTGTTTCTCGTGCTCCTCAGCCCAGGAAGGGTTTTAGAAAGGCTCTGTCATTTGGGTCTGCTCACAAAGAGGAGTTTGAAATTGTTGGTGTCCTTATCTACTGATCCTTATGACAAATAGACCTTGGAGTGTCAGTGTTGCATGGAATGTGGATGTTTGGGCAGAGAGGGACCTGGAGGCCCTGGGGGACAATGAGCTGTCCCTTCCCAGCTGTGTGTCCTGAGGGCATCAGGCAGAGCATTGCCAGCAGGGCAGGGAGGGATACTGCCCCTGTGCCCAGCCCTGGGGGCACCTCTGCAGTGCCGTGTCCAGCTCTGGAGCCTCAGCACAGCAGGGCCAGGGAGCTCCTGGAGCGGGGCCGGCGGAGGCTGCACAGCTGAGGAAGAGCCTGGAGCATCTCGGTGCCCAGGAAAGGCTGAGGGAGCTGGGGCTGCTCAGCCCCGAGAGGAGCCCTGGCTGAGAGGAGCCCAAAAAACAAAGCAAGCAGTGACAATTTACATCACTGGGGAGCTGCCCCAGGATGGAGGCTGCAGGAGATCACAGGAGATTGCATATGCTGTACTCGTTTTAGAAGAGGGAAAATCTGGCCAGGTGACCACTGAGAGTTAAGGTTGCACAGTTTGATTCCCAAGGTAATTCCTCTGCTCTTGGAAGAGATGAGGATTCCCCATTTAATTTATCTGTGTTGTATTAGAAATACTCATACCTTGGTGAAAAATTGCCAAGCCATTTCTTCATAACTTGGTGATTATAATGAAGACTAAACCTTTTTCTGAAAACACATCTTACCTGAACCAAGAAGATTTGGCCAGAAATGTGAATCATACATGAAATCCTGAAGGCTGTGCTGTGCAGACAGATTACAGAATCACAGGATGGTTTGAGCTGGAAGTGACCTTAACGATCATTTAATTCCAGCTCGCTGCCACGGATGATCATAGGTTTTCCTTTTTGGCTTTAAAATCTGTTAATGTTTCCTATAGCTTGGAAATGTTGCAACCTCTAGTGAATCTGAGGCAGAAAAGGCAGGTGAAAAATGCAGCGCTGTGAAGCTCAGGGTGTTTGTGTGCAGCCCAGCAGAGGAGGGGTTAATGCCCTGGAGCATTCCTGCAGTGGTGCCTGGATCCATCCTGGGATGCAGAGGGCTCAGGGATCCATCCCGGGATGCAGAGGGCTCAGGGATCCATCCTGGGATGCAGGGGCTCAGGAATTTTTCTGCCTGGAATGCAGAGTGCTGCAGTTTGCAGAGTGGGGCTGCCTGCCAGGCCATTTAGCAGGCGGCTGTTTTTGTTGAAAAGGCAGCCTGAAAAGTTAAAACCTTCTGATTTTTGAAAATCAGCTGGAGAACATTACAGTCACGCAGAACTGAAGGCAGACAACTCGTTAAAATTAGCATTGGCCGTAATTAAAAACATGCTGGGGGAAAAAGACCCTGAGAAGAACCAGACTCTTGGAAAGCTCCTGACATCGCTAGATGTTGAAATGGAAATGAAGCTTGCTAATTGATTTCTGTAATTGCTGGGTTACTATGCCCTGCAGGAGGTACCAGGGCCCCTGGTCAGGTCCCACAGCCTGGGAACAAAGGGAGGACCTGGCCAGGGGGAGCAGGGACACAACTGGGGCCAGAGCTGCTCCTCCTTCCTAAAATCTTACTTTCTTAAAGTCTTCTGCTTTTCTGTGTGACAGCTTTGCTTCTTATGCCAGGCAGTGCTTTCCATGGCACAGGAATTTGCCTGGCTGTTGGCATCCCCCCTCCAGAGGTCCTGTGCCATCCTGGAGTGCAGGCCTGGCCCGTGCCATGTGCAGGGTCACACCTGGGGAGGGATGTTCAGGAGGAGGAATCTCAGACCTGAGTTCAGCTCTGCTGTGGGTTCATGTGCTCACCATGGGGGATGCTGACAGGCTTGAGGAAAGAAAGTAGGGGAAATCTGGGCATTCTGGGCCTGGACCAGCTGATACTGCATTGGGATGGGTCTGGGATGACCATCCAGCCTGTTTCCATCTCTGCATTGCTGTCTGCAACACTGGGATTATGGTTTGTCAACAAAATGTCAACCTGCTGCTCTCGCCCCATTTCTGAGGTTCAGTACAACGAGGTGTGAGGTGAGGGTAGCCCCTGAGCCCTCAGCAATGCCAGGGCTGCCAGGGGCCGTGGCATCGGCAGGCAGGGAAGTTGGCAATGCTGCTCATGGCTGCTAGAGGTAACAATGCAGATGCAGGATGGAGAGCCAAGGAGCACATCTGGGAGCACATCCCTGCTGCCTCTCCAGCTTCCCAAGGCTGTTGTAGCTCCAGGTGCATGGAGTACAGTCAGATCAGCTCTGTCAGTAGGTGCATGTGGAGTGGCACTGCTGAAATAATGCAGCATTCGTACCTGCATGAGGAGTTTCTTTGCTAGCCAATGTAGCATTTTTCCATTGGTTCTGGAAAATACACTTTTTTACAAAAATTGCCCTCAGAAGCGCCAGCAGTAACCTTCCCCCAAAATAAACACCATTATGGCTGGAACACTCCCTCAGATTCTCCTGCATTCTGGTGTCAGGTGAACAAACTGCCCCAGTGCAGCCCCTCCTGATTTTGGGTTGGATGGCTTGGATTCGATGCACAGGAGGGAGCAAAGGGCACCCCAGGGGTCCTCTGCTCAGCAAACGTTGCCCAGACCTCGTAGAAAATACAGTGATGGAAATGAAAAATTAGAATTAACTGCTGGGTAGTGTGTTCCTGTCTGGCTAATTCATTGTTTAATTGGAGATTTCTGGGACAATGATTTTTTTAATGGAAAACTGTTTGCCTAGAGCTGGTAGATTGAAGGAATCCAGAATGGGGACAATGCTGCTGCCCTTACATGGTTTGCACTGCATTTACACAAAACTTCTCAGTATGCTATAAATAGAAATAAATTCCCTTTATTTAGTGCGTCAGGACTGTGATATTGCAAACAATGGGTAAAGATATTGAAGAGAATGTTTGGATTTTCTACGTTGGAAAGACATTGTGTGACCTACTCAAGGTAGAGAGGGGTTGCTGTTTCACGTCTCAGCCGTGGTAGGAGGTTTGATGTAAAAACAGGTGAATTAAGCTTCAAAAGCCTCCAATCAGATAAAATGCGGAACAGATTAAGTGCAGCAGACTGGCACTGTTTATTAGAAAATGGCCTATGAAGGAAAATTGGCTAAACTTTAAAGAGGTGCTGGAGTTGGCTCGGGGGGGAGTGAATATAACTTTACATAAAACTAAACATAAAACTTTAAGCCCAATGTGGATGAGTGATAAGTTGTTAAAGTTAATTGTGAGTGAAAATAGAGCTCCAAAGCATGCAGGGAGCAGGGCAGCCTGGGGCTGGGGGTGGTTTGCAGGGACAAAACTGCTGCAGAAATGGAGCATCTGAGGGGCAAAGTGGAGAGGGAGCAGTTCAGGCCATTAAGCTCAAGAATATTCTGGGGAATGAAGATGTGAAGTGAGGCAGAGGGACTGCTCTGGGGACACTTTGTGTTCTAGGAAAAGAACCCCAACAGCACCCTAGGGATCCAGTTCATTTTAATGCTGTGCCATTACAGGGTGCAACTCTTCCAGGGAATTGTAAACTGAATAAATTCAGTTATTCAGTGTATACACAAATTGCTAGTAATTAATAGTAATTATTGTATCATAATATTTCTATAACTGTTCCAAAGGTCACTGTATGGTTATATACTGTGTGCTGTGGCTGTACTGATGTGTGTTGAGACATGGGCCCACAGTGTGTGTAGTTCTGTGTCTGTAGGATGTGGACACAGGTTATGAAAGGGCCTCGGTATAAAATCCATCCTGTGGGAGATGGTCACAGATGTGAAACCAGGTCTGGCCCTGGTGCTGCCCTTGGGACAACCCCCAGGGTCAGTCCAGGCTGGGGATGAGCAGCTGGAGCAGCCCTGGTAGAAGGACCTGGGGGTGCTGAGGGTGAGAGCTGGACCTGCCCCAGCCCAGATCCCCCAGCGTGGGCAGCAGGGGAGGGGGGATTGTGCCCCTGTGCCCCCTCAGGTGAGACCTCACCTGCAGAGCTGCCCCAGCCCTGGGGCCCAGCACAGGAAGGACCTGGAGCTGCTGGAGCCAGGCCAGAGGAGGCACCAGGATGGGCAGAGGGATGGAGCAGCTCTGCTGGGAGGAAAGGCTGGGAGAGCTGGGGGTGTTCACCTGGAGAGGAGAAGCTTTGGCCTTGCAGGGCCTGAAGGAGACACCAAGAAACATGGAGAGGGACTGGGGACAAGGGATGGAGGGACAGGACACAGGGAATGGCTTCCCAGTGCCAGAGGGCAGGGCTGGATGGGATTTTGGGAAGGAATTGTTCCCTGGGAGGGTGGGCAGGCCCTGGCACAGGGTGCCCAGAGCAGCTGTGGCTGCCCCTGGATCCCTGGCAGTGCCCAAGGCCAGGCTGGACATTGGGGCTGGGAGCAGCCTGGGACAGTGGGAGGTGTCCCTGCCATGGCAGGAGTACAAAAAAATGATCTTTAAGGTCCCTTCTGACCCAAACCATTCTCTGGTTATACAATTCTATCATTTATTTTACAGCGTTTTTTTTTCTTTTCTCATCCCTTTCCCATATTATGCTAGAAATATATAATTGCTAAAAGGATCCCAGGTCACTAATCAATAGTTGTTTTTCCTTGAATTTAAGACTCAATTTGTTGGACTCCTATATTATACTTAGAGTAATATGGGGTTTTTGATGTTAGGAGAGGGTACAGCCAGGGCCCAGAGCTCATGTTGAGCCACAGCTCTCCCTCATACCAACATTGCATTGAAATATCCATGGACATTGATTCCCTTGTTCTCTTTTCTTTGATAAGCCTTTGCTGCTATCACCTCTTGTGCCCTGGAGGAATTCCTTGGAGGTTTGCCCCAACCCAAGTGCAGCACTTTGCACTTGTTCTCCTTTAACCTCATGAAATTCCCATTCTGAGCTTTCCCAGGTGGGTCTGGACAGCCTCGTCCTTCAGGTGTGGCAACCTCACCGCCCAGCCTTGTAATTCCAGAGAGGATCACTGTCTGCTTCCATCTTGACAATCATTTGCTCTGATTTTCACCATAAAATTCAGAAATTGATGGTCATTTTCTGAGCTCTGGGCTTTGGGCAGCGTGAGTGGGTTTGGGCTGGCTGGGTGGGAGGTGCCACAGTTCCCTCCAGGGCACTGCTGGGGTCAGGGGGAGCTGCAGGCACATCCAAGCAAAGTCGGTTTATAACCTCCAGAAGTGACAGGATAATTTTATGGAACACTTGAAGGACAGAGGTCATAAAATGAACCATCTTCACCTCCCAACTCATAGCTTCTTTCTTCTTAATTAGACACGGAATCACCAACTTTGCAGAGCAGTTAATAACTCTGAGCAGTTGCCATGGGAGACCAGACATCCTCTAAATGCTGCAGCTACACAGAGCTGCCAAACACAGACCTGGCTGACATTAAAAGGTGCTTTGGCCAAGTTTCTGCAGCGTTACAAAAATGAGGAAAATCAAACAGACATCTTAAGTGAGGTTCCAGAAGGAGGAAGATGCTAAAACAACTGGAAGAAAATACATCTTTAATAGCAGTTTTTTTAAGAAATGTAGATAGAAAATAGCTAGAATATCATCATATTAATTCATTGCATTTTTCCTACCAGTATGTGATACTTTGTCAGCCTTTGCTACTTCTGCTGTGTGTTTTATAATTATTCCAGAATTAGGAATCCTTTTTGATGCGACTCAGTTACAGTAAATACTGTACAAGTAAACAGTGGAGATGCTCAGCAGTGGGGAGTTTCAGGGGTAGAATTTTTGTACTCTGAAAGCAGAGGAGTTCTTTAGAAATCCCTTCATTTGTGAGACAGAAAGGATAAAACAGAGGTGCCAGTATTTATTCAGCTTCATCCACAAACTTCATCCTTTAGCTGGAGCTCGTGTTCTGCACTCTAACTGCTCAGAGAAGTGCCTAGTTGGTATCTTGAGATGGAAAAAAGCTGTTGATAAATGACAGAGAAAATACCCTTTAAAATCAGGTTTAAAGCAGGGAGTGGTGCCTGCTCAGAGGCTGAAGGCTGTCAGGGGTTAAGGTGCATTTGGCACTTGGTCCTGTTCCTTGCAGTTAGACAGTAGTGAGAGCTGACAGCCTTCATTTCACTCACAATGGCATTCTTGGGCTTGCAGGCCTTTAAACAGCACCATTAAATACTGTCACCATGGCTTCTGCTCTGGAAGGGAGCAGGAGAATGGTTCTGATAGCTCAAACCTGCTTTAAATCACAGCAGCAGCAATGCCCAGGCACATCTCATTACAGCCAGCCCAGTGATGATGAAAACAGATCCTGGCTGCTTTAGCACCTTTTGGTGGTGACAAACCTGAAATAGATTCCCCCTCAGTGAGTTACAGCAGAGCAGAATCTGGCGTGTTCGTGGGTGCCCACGGCAGGAGCAGTGCCACAGGCTGATCCTGCTTTCTGTGGGAATGAAGCCACAGCCTTTTGATGTGGATGCAGCAGTCCCAGGGAGATGCAGTGGGACCTGTGCAATCTCCATTGCATTTCCCCGTGCAGGACCTGCCCTGGGGTTGCGGTGAGATCCTGTGCCATCTCGGTTGCATTTTCCTGTGCAGGACCTGCACTGGGGTTGCAGTGAGGTCCTGTGCAATCTGTGTTGCATTTCCCTTGCAGGACCTGCACTGGGGTTGTGGTGAGATCCTGTGCAATCTCTGTTCGTGCAGGACCTGCGCTGGGGTTGCAGTGGGATCAGGACCTGCCTAATCCTTTGGTTAGAATCTGCCCTCATCTCGGTTGCATTTTCCTGTGCAGGACCTGCACTGGGGTTGCAGTGAGGTCCTGTGCAATCTGTGTTGCATTTCCCTTGCAGGACCTGCACTGGGGTTGTGGTGAGATCCTGTGCAATCTCCATTGCATTTCCCCGTGCAGGACCTGCCCTGGGGTTGCGGTGGGATCCTGTACTATCTCCGTTGCATTTCCCCATGCAGGACCTGCCCTGGGGTTGTGGTGAGATCCTGTGCAATCTCTGTTCGTGCAGGACCTGCGCTGGGGTTGCAGTGGGNTTCCCGGGGCAGGCGGTGCCTGCAGAGCTGCTGCCGCTGGCTCTGCCTGCTGTGCTGGGGGCTTGGGGCTGGGCCGTGTATGGCTGCTAGCAATGCTGCTGGGCAGAGGGCTGCTGGCTCCGGACAGCAGTGCAGGGAGGGATTACCCAGCTCTGTGAGAACCCTAAGCAAAGCTCAGCTGTTAACCCTGGCTTTGGCCGGGTCTCGCTCTGTGTCACTTCCTTCGTTTGCACCAGGGTTGCTTTAGACATTATTTTCGTGTGTGGATCCATTGACTTTTTTTTCCCCCCCCTAATCCTTTGGTTAGAAATAATTTGGAGGGAGATGATTTAAATAAGGCCTGCTGTGTCCTGGCTGGGCTCGCTGTGGCTGAGGAACACGTTCTTGGGCACGGAGCTGTGTCTGCTCGTGGCCAGCCAGGACATCCCACAGCTTGGAGCACACAGAGCCTTCCCTGCTCTCCCTCAGGACACCTAGCAGCTTTTATGGCAAAGCCTTATCCCACTTTTAGTTCTCAGTCCTGTTTCTTCAAAGTATTCCAGGAATTTGACTGGGATAAGAAAGTGAACTCCAGTGTCTCCTCAAGGCTCAGCAAGCGAATGAATTTAATCCTGAGAATACACAGACTTGTTCATTTTCAGTCCTGTGCAATTTGTTGGTGCAGATTTTCCAGGCTTTTTATGAAAGGTGGAGAAACTCTGTGAGTTGGGGTGGGGAGAAGGAACTTTGGAAAAATGCTGTACTTTATAAGAAAACAACACATTAAGATAAGCAAATGGCTCCAGTATAGAGATGTGGCCTCAGAACAGGGTCCCAGGTTTGCATTGGTTTTTCCACCTTTGCTTGCACATGTTGCTCTGCAGAGCTGAACCTCTGTGGCAGAATTTGCTGCTCTTCCCTACAAACTGCTTTACTGCACAAACAACTCCCACTGCAATTTATTCTTTGAGGATACTATATATACATATATATACAACGTTTTAATAAAAATCAAATGATTTAACATAATAAGTGTATTTATGACATGTATTTCCTCCTGCTTTTCTCCTCTGTGGCATTTGTTGTGACGCCTGCACAGAGCACTGGTGATGCTCTAACGTGGCAAAGTGCAGGGGCCTGGTTTGAGGATTACAGAAGGGAATTTCTTTGGCCTCCCCCTATTTAACACTTCCTATTTTCTCAGCTCTCCAATTTCTGCATGTAATGTAATGTAATTCCCTTTCCAAGAAATTTTTCTCCTGTTTTTCTTTTTACTTCAAACAAGTGCAACTAGTGATTTTTTTTCTCTAATGGCAGGCACCCTGATTAACATTCAGAATTAACACATTAAACTGAGATTTGGTTGTGTTCTGGTGGCTGATGAGGCCTTGACTGGCAAGGGCTTTCAGTGGTGTGAACTAGACTGGAAGTACACTGGATGTTTCCTGATGCTCTTAATCCATCATTATTCTCCTTCCAGGTCTTCGAATCAACCACTGCCCTGCTGTTGGTTCTTTCTGCTTGCTGGAGATGAGGAGGCTACACCAGACCCTGAGCTGTGACATCAGGCCAGTGGTTTTCAGTAGTTCAGGTTCTCTCTGCATTTAAGGCAGGTAAGAAGGGACAAGCCATTATTCTGTGTTGTTTTTCTTGCTCTTCCTTTGTGCAAAGCCAAGGGATGAGGAGTGAGGTGCAGCAGGTTGGGGTGGCACCCCAGAGCTTCCCAGGCAGCTCCCGTTCCTTGTTATGTAACAGGAAATTCCAAAATATGGTAAAAAGCCACTTTCTAACATTCTGGCATATAAATGAATTCCCTGTGCCTCCAATCCTGGCAGTATGGTCTCACATATGTTTTTTGTCTCATATTGAAAGGATTTGTGCTGATTTGGCTCCATACCCCCACCCATAGTTTTGCACATTGTCTTTGTCTTTATGGTGGGGTTTGCCTATGAACTGGAAAGACAAAATAAATTTAGGTTGCAAGAGTAAAAACATCTTAGAGGCTCTGTACAGGGCAGGTGTGCTGAGGTTTGTGTTGGGGTGTGATGGTATTTGGGACTCGTGTGGAGCCAGACGTGGGTGGGGATGTTACAGACCAGGCTTTTTCCCAGGATTGTTGTTTACCTGCTGCCAGGCAAGTCCCCTCTTCTCTGCTCTCCTTTTGCTGTTCATACAAATCAGTAGCACAGAATTCCTGCTGATTTATTTATCTATTGTACAGCTCAAACACAGGTGTCTGTCTGTGGTCTGAGCACAGATGAGCCAGGAAAGGGGTGGCTGAGGGCATGGGTTTTTGGGGGGTTGTTTTCCTTTTGTTTAGGTGTGGGGCTTTTTTGAGGAGAGTGGGGTGCTGTGGTATTTTTCCCAACTAGAGAACCTTCTCTCTTTGTGCAATTTTCTTTGCTATGTTTCCACTAATGTGTAAGGTAAGATTAAATGACTTCCCAAATTCCTCATGTCCAATCCTTTGCTGTGGAAGTGAGCACACAACAGCATTCTCTACTTGAAATCATCAGACTTTGCCTTAAAATAAGTTGGTTTGGGTTTTTTATACCTCTTATTCTATTATAGCACCTTAAGCACAACAGCTTTGTAAAACCAGAGCCAGATGTAACAATTCATGTTGATTTTACCTTGTATTTGTTGCAGCCTGTCCCTTGGGGGTCTCTGCCACACGTGCTGGGACAGTGGGGACAGTGTTCACACTGCCTGGTGCAGGAGCTCTCACATCCACCATGTGTCTGCTGTGCTGCTCAGCTTTTATCACAAAATGAGGAAACACCTCCACAGGTTTTCCCACACCTTTCTGATCTCCTGGTGTCCCCGTTCAAGCTATCTGTTGTCAGGAAGGTTTGATTTGTTGCTGCTCCAGAAAACAGGGCTGTGCCCAGGGCATTCCCGAAGGATGGCAGTGTGCCTGTCAGGGGAAGCAGTGCCTTGGCCTGCCCTGCTCCGGAGCTCTCTCCTGTGGCAGGAGGTGGCAGGATGAGGATGCTCAGGCTCGGGATCTGCACTGTGGGAGCCAGGGCTGTGCTGAGGGGCAGCTCTGCTCTTTTCCCTCCACCTTCATCCCTGCTCCTTTCCTTTGGCCTCCTCCTCCCTGGCATTGCCATCCCAGTTCCCTCCCTGGCCAGGAGGTGTCCTGGGTGCCTTTCCCTGCCCGGCTGCTCTCAGGTGGGCACTTGCTCTGTAAGCTCTCCCTCTGCCCTGTGCCTCTGCTGACACCTTTCCACTTTGGCCCAAGCTGTGCCATTCCCTTCCTCCTGAGCCGGCTCGTTCCGTGCCTTTCCCCCCGGATGATAGATGGAGGAGCAGGAATGAGAGCATCTGGCGGGGCCAGCGCGTGCCCCGCGCCCTGCCAGGATTTGTGATGTGTCGGGGGGGTCCAGCTGCAGGGCTGAGCTCACGCCTGGCCCACGGCCAGGGCACAGCCCCGAGCAATCCAAGCAGGTGTCGGGGACAGGTTTGGAGTGCCAGGGGCCCGGGGCTGTGTTTGGTTTGTGCACCAGGGTTGTGAGTGGATAAAGCACCGTGGGCTGTGCGGGGGTTCGGCCCTGGCACAGCTCTGAGATGAGAGAGCTCCAGCCAACAGACCACGTGCTGCCTCTGCTCTTCCACTGTCAAAGAAGGGCTTCACTCAGCCTTGCTTGCTGAAAAAGTCCTCATCTGGTAATGGTTGGTAATTTGTTGTCTGGTTTGCCTAAATTAACTTCATCTCACCAAAACAAACCAGAGCAGTTATTTCAACAAAGCCCACAGAAAACACTGGCATTCACTCATGGAAATCTTCTCTCATCACATTGGATTTGAAGGTGATGTGATGTGATGTGATGTGATGTGATGTGATGTGATGTGATGTGATGTGATGTGATGTGATGTGATGTGATAGGTGGTTTTTTGGATCCAGCAGGTCCCCCCCAGCCTGTGCCCTCTGTCTGGGGTGTGAGGCACCTGCCCCATCCCAGCCTGCATCCTGTGGGCAGTGCTCCCTGGGAGATTTGGGTCTCAGCCCTCCTTCCAGGAAGGTGTCTACTCTACAAAATACCTTTTGTTCCCTATTTGAGAAGTTATGAAGACATTCACTCTAAACTCAGCCCTGTGTAAGCCTCATCAGTAGCTGAAGGCTGCTCTAGCAGGATTACACAAATAATTGAGGCTCCTTCATCCCTGGCACAAATCCTTGTCTTGGCTGAGGTCTATGGGAATCCTTTCTATGTGGGAAGGATCTGTTCTGTCGGCACAGACTGAGGGTCCTGGAATGCAGAAAGGACTTTGACCTCGTGGCATGATGTCCCAAGGGAACCTCTCCTCTCTTCTGTATCTTGAAGTGGTTGGAGCTTTTACCCTTCTGGGTGATTTTGCCCATTTCCTCAGACAGCATGGCTTGAATTGGTGGGGGACAAATGAAGCAGGAACTAAGAGCTGGGATGAAATTCAGCAAATAACATAGTCCACAGAGATGAACATGGTCCCAAAGGAATAATTTCCTAATGAGAAGTGGGAGGGATTTTGCCAGTCCAATGATTTGCTAAAAATCCTGTTTTTAAAATCTCCAAAGAATTATTTTTGCACTTTTCTTTATGCAGTTATAGTTACCTGTTGCTCGTGTGTGTAAATGTTCAGTTACTCAGCTAAGAAGCTGATTTTTCATGGAAAAACTCTCCTTTTCAGTCTCAGCTCTTAGAAGCAGTGGAGTCAGGGCCATACTGGGGCAGCCCCATGGCACTGGTATTTTCTGCCCCTGCTGGGGTCAGATTTTCGCTCTGTGCTGGCTGAGGGGCAGCTCTGGGCTGTCTGTGCAGTGTTTGCAGAGCTCTCCCAGCTCGCTCAGGAAGGTTTTGCTGCAGGCACAGCTCAGGGACCCAGAGCACTGAGCTCGTTTCATCCCAGCTCAGGTGCCCTGGAGCTGCCCCCTCCTCCCGAGGCTGCTGGGCTCTGGGAGCTGCAGAAGAGCCCAGCAGAAGTGAATCCATCTCTGACAGAGCTGGATCCAGCCCAGGCCCAGTTGGCTGCGTGGTTTTCTGGCAAAGGCTCCTTTCCCATCCCTATCCATTCTTACTTCGTGAGCTTTCCCCAATCAAATGTTTTGATCTCGCTGAAATGTTTCAGTTCAATATTTCTTTTGCAATGCCATCTTCTGAAAATCGGCATGCTCCCCTGGAAGTATTGGATCATGCCTAAAATGCATTCTCAGCTGGGAAATACAGGCAGAGAAATGACAACCAGCTTCTCTTCAGAGAGTTCCCATTCAGTGTCCGTGGTCTGCAAAGCCTTCTTCGTTCTCAGAGACGTCTGCTTTGGAAATTGGAGACTCCATCTCCGTTGTCACCTGAGCATCCCCAAAGCTTTGGAGTTTCCTCTGTCCCTCTGACCATGCTCAAATAAAAGCTCAGCAATTTGTTAAAATACATAAAGGCCTTAAAAAGACATCTGCAGATTCCCCATGAGGTATTTGCCATCTGAAAGCTCAGTCTCTGCCATCAGTTGGTTGCCACACAAACTGGGAGCTCTGGGATGCTGCTGGAAGCCTTTTCACATGGAAAAGTCACCATCCCTTTGTGAAGAGATGGGTGTCAGGATGGAGAAAAGGAAGGAGAAGGATACAGAAAAGGTATCAGGCTGAGAAAAGAAGAATGAAATGGGTCTGGGACAGAAAGCTGGGGAGGAGAGAGGGAGGAGGAAGCTCATTGAAGGTTTGTTGCACTTAGCATTAGGAACTGCTGCAGAGCACGCAGGTTGTAGTGATTTTCTAATACTGAGTAATATGTCAGAAGGGCTATTCTGGATTTAGACCAATATATACAGTTTCTTGTCTAAGCAGAACCATATGCTCAAATGAGAGATCATTTTATTTTACTAGGATGGACAGTAAGTAGAAACACATTCCAGATTTCAGGAGGTTTCTTTCCCCCATGGCAGCCACGGTGCTGCCTGTGCTTAGTCTATGGTTTTTCAACTGTTTGATAAGTGCCTGTTGCTTTGCAGGGTCCGAGCCCCCCCTGTCCTGGTGTCTGCTGAGCTGTGACTAATGACTGTGTCAGACAGCTCGTTCAGCAGGTCACCCTGCCTGGAGCTGGTAATTGTTGGTAATAAAACAACTCCAACTGATATGCACAATATGCAGTGCTGTACAGTAGAGACAGAGCTTTTGTGTCCTCCCTTCAGCTGAGACTTAATGTTCTGTGTTCGGAGACTGACCTCATCCAAATCCTTTCTGACAGCCCAGAAAGCAGGGGAGAAACCCCAAACCTCTTAGTGCAATGTGCAGGTTGGTGTTTAGTGCAGGAGCCTGTGCACAGCAGGTTGAGCAACCCAAGGCACACAGAGATTTACATCATGTGGCACAGGTAAGCAGTGCCACTCCCACAGCCACTCCTGCCTCTGGGTGCAGGTCTGTGGCTGTGCCTTGGGGTCCTCACTGCTCCTGCCCTGCTGCTGAACCATCCCTGGGCGTAAGGAGACACTTTGGGCCTGACCCAGGCTTGGGATGGACCCCCTGCTCCATCTGGGATCTCCTTATCTGGGATCTCCTGGGTCTCCCCAAGGAGAATAGGGCCTTGGTGCTCCCTGAGCTTGCTCAGCTTCCAGGGGCAGGAGATCCTGTGCCCAGGGCATGTCCCAGGGCTGCTTCTGCCTTCCTGCACCTCCTGGGGATTCTCCAGCAGGAGGGATCACACCCAGGGACTCTGCTCAGCCAATCTGGGGCATCTACCAACACTTTTTACGGAAGGATGGTGTCCTAGGGTGGACCAGCAACAAAGCAAATGGCTTAGCTGAAAAAATCTGATTTTTGTTGGAGGGTCTTGAAAACAAAGGCCTCATCTACCACGTGTGTTGTAAAGTGAATTCCCCACACACACTTGCTGGTCTCTCACAAGTAAGGATGGTGGTATAAAAATAGCTCTTAAAGGGATTTTCTAATTAAAAAAGAAAACCAAAATAAATCATGGACGTACTTACCTCAGTGAGGAGGACAAGCAGAGCTATCCACGAGGATACTCACTGTGACACTGGGCTGAGTAAAGCCCAGTGTCACATTAAAGCTCTTTTATAACCTATTGGCTGCTGGGTACCACCTGCTTTAGCTGTCCCAAGCACCTCTGAGGTTACTTGGATGATATTCTGTGGAGATGTCTTTTCCACTGTCCTGCTCTGAGGATGATCCCCTCTCAGCTGGGGGAGATGCCGAAGCCTGGTACCTGCTGATGTCTCTGCACACAAGCAGGGAGTGTCTGTATCTTTTTCTCGAGACTTATGGGCATTGGCTGCTGGTCACTGACAGCAGAAACACTCCAGAGGTCACTGCAGTCAATTTTTCACTGTCCCATCCTTCAGCAGCCTTTCCAATCCTGCCCTCAAATGCTCCACATCCTGGAGAAGGGTGCTGTGGAGGCAAATCTGTGTTTTAATGTTGCACCCACCTTGCTTAGGAGATGCCAACAGGTTAATTTAGAAATGCTGCAAACTCATTCCAGCTTTGGATTTGGATTGCTGGGTTACCCTGCCAGGTCCCAGTGCCTGGATTTGTACACACACACATAGCTGGGCATTAATTCTTGTACACAATGAAACACAACAGTCAGTGCCAGCACGGCAGAAACTCCCTGCTGATGTGGAGACTCCTCAGTGACAAAGATTACTGAATTTTTCTGAGGCTGAAGGGTTAACACGCGGACCTGTCAGTGCCGAGGGGTGTTCCTGGGAGCTTCATTACAGGTACCTAACACCCACTCGAGAAGTTAAGTGGCTTTGGAAAATGTGATGTGTTCTGTGGTGTGGGTGAGTAGTGGTGGTGAGCAGCCCTAGTACCTACTCAGGGCTTTGCTGCTGTCACTTGGGAAGTTCCCTCTCATCCTGTAGCACTCTGGGATCCTGTAACTGAGTCTGGGCTGTTCAGCTCTGTTCCCGGTCCTGAGCCACAACACAGCCCCTCGAGAGCGACTGGAATCCCTGGGAAAACCCATCCCAATGACTTCCTTGGGGCAGGGAATTCCGTGTATTCCAGCGCCGTGCTCTGCCTTCTGTTGTGGAGAGGTCCTGCCTCTCGTTGTGCCCTTGAAACCTCATCAAAGCCCAGGAATCCGAGGGACATTCCAGCGGAACCTTTGGGGGCTGCAGCGAGGGACTGACATTCCGAGCCGGGCTGTGGCCTTGGCACGGCGGTCCTGGCACCTCGGGATGTGCCCAAAGCCCTGGGCAGAGAGCCGGGGCTGCTCCCGGGCTCACCCAGCCGCCAGCAGAGGCAAACTGTCCCGGGAGCTGCAGGATACCTCAGGAAGTGACTGCTGAGTATTTCGGCAGCACTCCAGTCGGGAGGAATACTCTGTTTAAAATGGTTTCAGGGAAGATAAATATTTGCGTGTGCTATCTTGACGTATGGAGATAAACACAGTGGTTCTACACAAATATTGGTTTGACCTCAGATTATTTCATTAGCGGCAGCATGTGGGGCCCGTTCCTTGTTCCTGGAAGCAGCTGCCACCTGTTGTGAGCATCCCAGGTTTGTTGTAGGGCTGCTCTCAGGTGTCTGTCCTGCCTTTGCTGTGGGAGGAGGGAGCTCAGACCTTGCTGTCGCTTCCCCACAGCAGGGAATAAACATTCCATCTGCTTGAGAGGAAATCTCGCTGTGAGTTGGGGTAGTCAGGGAGATCAACAGTGCCATGGACTGTAAATGGTGCCAGTTTAGGTGCCTGGTCCTGCAGCCCACAGCAAATCTTGTGCTCTGGTCTGCACAAAGTGATGAGGGATGTACCTGCCTGTCAGCTCAGGCAAGGCAGGGACATGGGGCTTCCCTGTGGTCATAGAAGAACCCAAGGCACTGCAGAAATGAGAGGAGGTGCTCAGTTGTGGATTGGATTATCAGGTTCATGGTCTCGGAGATGTGAGAATGGCTGTGGTAAGAGAAGGAGTGGAGGGGAGGCTTCCAGAGCCTAGAGCACCTGGGGAGAGATCCCAGCTCGCTCCTGGCAGCCCCATCCCAGACTGCAGTTTAATTCCAGTCAGGTTCAGTGTTTGGCTGGCTTGCCAAGGGAGGGAGGCAGTGGCATTAGACCCTGTGGGTATGAAATACTGTGGGTTTCTCATTTCCAGCCAGCACCAGTCACTGTGGGGTCCCAGTTGAGTGTGCACAGCAGGGATGGGCCCAGTGCAATCTGTCCTGAGCACCACGGACCCTCCCAGTGTTTAAAAAGCAGAGCAAGATGCGCTGCCCCTATTTTATCCTCCTCATAAATTACCCCGAGATCAGCCCCAGTCCCTGACAGTGGGGCTGGAACCCAGAGTCTGCAGGCAGAATTGGCCAAACTTGACTGAGTCAGCACTGAGAACTGAGTTAACCCATGGAGAATCACAATCTGCACGGAATTAATTCAGCTTAAGCTTTTTCCCCTGGATTTTTATAGTAATACCAGCAGAACATTGCAGCATTTGGACAGCCATAAAACAGAAATGCTACAGCTTGAAAAATACTTCAGGCTGCTCCTGAGATGAAAGCAAGCCCTGGATAGCTGGGGAAGTGTCAGACAAATCCCAGCGTGGCACGGGGGGCTGGGGCTGTCCCACACACCCCAAGTGCTGCCCCACAGGTTCCAGGAGGCTGCTCAGGACCCTTGGGAAGGAGGGTGGGTCAGGAGCAGCTGTCCCAGAGTGATGGAGGTGAGCATGGACTGTCCGTGAGCTCCTCAGCACAGGGACCAGGGCTCCTTGCAGGGACCCATGGCCTGGCCCTCACTCTGTGATCAAGGCAGGAAAAGCAGTGAGGTGCAAATGAGAAATCTAAGCTGTTATTGATAATCTAAGCTGTCATTGCTAGGGCAGTGCAGTCCCCTCGCTGCAGGAGCCGTGTACCCCAGGGGCTCTGCAGTGCCCTGAGCCCAGGTGCAGGCAGGATGGTTTCCATTTCCAAGCAGGGCTCTCTGACCACTCAGGCTTTTGAAAAGCCAATACCTTGGCCCAGGAATGACTGCAGAGCAGAGCTGCTCTGCTCCTGGCTCGCTGCCTGCTCGCCCTCTCGGAGTGGAGCTCGTGCATTGTGATGGAAACATAACAGCTCCTCCTGCCAGGGAATGGGTCCTGCTGCTGCTGGGAACCAGGGATCCTGCTGCGAGCACGAAACCTCCACCAAATGGCATCAAAGAGGATGAAGTCAGGATAAATTTGCAATTTGGAGTTACACCTGAATTCCATTTAATAGCAAAAATCTTTTGACTCGATTTGGGTTCCTGTCCTGGTGAAAACATCCCAAAAACGCTCATTAAAAAGGAGATTAAGCCTTTTGAGGTCAAATGCACTTCTTAAGAAATGCTTTGCTGGTGTTTTAACCACGAACAGTTACACTGTGAGCATGTTCTCCCACAACAGTGGATGCTTGATATCCCTCAGTACCAGGATGTGAGGAATACTGGGAATGAGGCCTGCACGGCAAAGCTCTGGTGCATGCCGTAGAAAATGTAATTAATCACTTGATACTGGATAAGTTGTGGGTTTTATAAACCACTGGGCTTTTATCAGAGTTATACTTTTGATGTGTTCATGTGTTAGTGAGGGCAAAAGAGGCTGCTCCATCCCTGGCAGTGTCCCAGGCCAGGCTGGACATTGGGGCTGGGAGCAGCCTGGGACAGTGGGAGGTGTCGCTGCCATGGCAGGGGTGGAGCTGAATGAGCTTTAAGGTCCTTCCAACCCAAACCAGTCTGGGATTCTGGGATGATTCTGTAAATCTGGACTTGAGTGTAGGAGGAACCTTTCTAGAACAAGCCAGGTGTGGCCCTGGAGGGTGATTTGCTGAATGTTTGTGGCAGCAGCACCGAGGTGGGGAAGCTGCACAATGCCTGAGTTAGCTCAGCTGGAACCCAAGGAGCTGTTCTGCAGCCCAGGGTGAGACTGGAGCCCAGCAGAGCTGGTTGTTGTTCAGTTGTGACTGGGAGATGTTTTGTGAGAACCACACAAGTTTGGCCTGTGGGTTTGGATTCTTTGCAGAAGCACTTTGAAGCATTAAGGGGAGGGGAGGTGCTGGAAAATGTGAGCCTGGAGAATACACAGAGGGCAAGTTCTGCCTGTGTATCCTCAAGAAATGAGAAACCAGGAGAATGTATCTTTGAGTGGGGTCTGGAGATTTCGGTCCTGTCTAGGTATAAAACAGCTTGAGGAATGCCATGGACTTCGCAGAAGGGCAATGATTTGGGGAATCTACTTAAAAAAAAAGTATAAAGCGCTATAAAACATGCCTTGTTTCAAGAGAGAACTATGGAAATAGAACAAGATTCACAAGTAATTCATCTCAGGCTGCGGACTGGTGTGTATGACTCTGCAGCAAGAACATTAATATCTGTTAAATTCTCCAAATTAGCTTAAACATTCCAGAGAAAGGATGTAATTCTCAGTTGTATAGGGAAGGAATTCACCCTTCCCCCAGTCTTTCTGCTTCCCAGGGACTCGAGAGAAATGCTAATATCAAGTCAACCTATTTTTGTTCCCCCCTTTAGTAATGGGGTCCAGATTGGTGGTGACTGAAACCTGCCAGAGGAGTTGTGTGTGCTGGATCAGGAGGGGCTGATCCCAGCGGGGTGGAGGTGCTGAGTGTCCAGCCCGGGCTGGCAGCTCCCTCCCAGGCTGCTCAGAGCTCTGAACCCCTGATCACAGGAGGGTTTGTGGGGCACAGCTTGTGAGCTGCTTGTACTGCAAAGTAAGAGAGGTGCAGGGCTGCACTGAGTAAGCCTTTGGTCTGTCACTCCCTTTCTTCACATTTATCAATCAGGGTATTGCCAGCCTTAACTGGGGAATTATAAAATCTTGGGGAAGATTTTGGCCTGTTTTGCCCAAGGGGCAAAGCAAGAGGACAGGTTTGTGTCTGTGACAAAGCACAGCGAGGAGTGGGAGGAGAAGCAGTGGGAGAGGCTTTTCAGGAGCCTGAAATGAGCTGAATAAAGAGATCTGAACCTGCCCCGGGTACCTGGGCTCGCGTTCAGCCCTGAGGTGGTCAGCGGTGCCATCTTGTGTTAAGTGGGTGGTATGTTTGGGAAAAGATGGATACAGATTCCTAAAAGCCCTTGGGAAGGGGGTTTGGAAGAGCCTTTGAGCACTGCTGGTGTGAAGTGAGGAGAGCAGCGAAGCCCAAAGGTCTCTGAGGCAGAAAGGCAGAGGCTGATCAGCTGTGACACACACAGAACTGATCTGGGACACTCGTGCTCAACGGGCTTTACCAGAAGATTTTTCATTTAAACGGTGATTTTTTCATCCTGCAGTGCATGTGATGGATGCCTGAGGGCTTCCCTGAGCACAGTCACTGCTGTCAAGCACTGCCAGGGGCTGCCCAGGGAGCTTTGGAGTGCCCATCCCTGGAGGTGTCCCAGGAAGGGCTGGAGGTGGCACTCAGGGCTCTGGGCTGGGGACGAGGTGGGGATGGGACACAGCTTGGGCTTGGTGATCCGGGAGGGCTTTTCCAACCTCAGGGATCCTGGGATTCTCTGATTCCATATAGTGATGATTTTGCTGATGCTTCTACTTCCAGTGCTTGACAGAAAAGCAGGAAAACACTGAGGAAGGTGGATGCAAGCCCTGCCCTTGCCAGCAGCTCGCCCTCTGTGGCTGCCCCAGAGCAGGACTCTCATGGTTCCCAGTCTGTTTTCAGCCATCCCCACGCTGGAGCCTTGCCAGGGCAGCCTGGGCAGTGGAGAGGATCCTAGTCCTTCTGTTTTCTTTTCAGGTTCCTGAGGACTTTTTCCTGAGGTGCTGCCACAGCTGGAACTCCCAGATGTCATTGTTGATGAATTTGCATCCTCAGCAATGGGAATTTGAGTACCTGGTCCTTCTAAAAGTCAGATTGTTAATTTGCACACGAGGAAACTACACGGGAAAGGAAAATTGCTTTTTCTACAGTGGGAAAATCTTTAGTGGAATTCGTTTGAGCATCAGAGGTTGTTCTGAGGCATTTTGGGGGTTTAATAACCAAGGTAATTTTCAGGAGAACCAAAGTGAATTTTTTTGCTGTAGCTGTTGACCAAATTAGAAATACTTCTCTAGGCTGACCTGCCTTTGGCGTTAGGAGTCTTCTGACCTCGGAAAGGGATTTCAGAGCTGATGTCCAGTCCCTACAGTACCTTCCAGCTTGGCAGCTTCCCTGAGGCAAAGCAACTCAGCCAGGCTTCAGCGCCAGAGGTTTCTGCACTGAGATCAACCCAGGCACAAAGGTCTGTGCAGTGAAGCCTGACTGCAGCACGGGAAGAAATCCATGGAATAAAACCTTGGGGAACACGTCTGACCTTCACACAGCCAAGTGGGTCCCTGGGAAATCTGGAAAACACAGGACCCTGCAGGTGACTCAGGGTTTTCAGTTAAGTGGTGTTCTGGCAATGAAAGTTTATAACTGTTCAGGGAAGGCAGCTTAGGCCATGGAAGAAGTGGGAAAATCACTAAAAGACGCTGGGATTAACATTTCTGAGTGGGGAGGGTTATCCTGGACGCAGAAGTTTCTCGAGATACAAATACCGAGGCAGAAAACAAATCTGTTGGTGGGAGTTGCCCCTCTGGGAGCCCGGCAGGACAGGATGCAGGCAGGGAGTAAAAGCAAGTAAAGAACTGATTAAACCAAATAATGCTGTGATAAGGAATGACTGGGCTTGGGAAATGAGAGAGCCCAGTCTTTGCTAGCAAAGCAACGGTGAGCACTTGTTCTCTCCAAATCACTGACATGAAAGGCTTTATTTCCTGTGGCACATTTAATAAAATTTAAGGCCAAATTTTAATTTTGGGGTGCATGGAAGTAAATATTCACAGTACAAGGGGTCCAAGCAGGGGTGCTGCAGTATTGAAGACACAGAACTTTTCTTTGCCTAACACCACAGAGCATGTTCAGCCTCCCTGGGGACCTGCTGAGGCCTGGCCTGGGCAGGGGCTGCAGCTCCCTCGTGCTCCTGAGCCTGCAGGGACAGAGCAGACACAGAGCAGGGCTGGAGCACGAGGGTCCAACCCCTGCCCAGCTCCAGCCCTACCTCTCATCCCTGGGGAGCCCTTTGGGAAGGGAAGGAGTGACCCCAGCCCAGTGAGTGATGATCCCAGCCCAGTGAGT
>VZRF01006947.1:0-16740 GCA_013396875.1 Vireo altiloquus
GGGCGGGTGCGGGGAGCCGCGGTCCCATGCCGGGAGGCCGCGCCCAGTGCCGCCGCCGCTGGCCCCCCCTGCCGGGAGCCGCCTCGGCCCAGCGGGTCACCCGGATGCCTTTTCTCTGTTAGTGTTCCCTCCGGCTCCGGACTCCGGGCGGCAGCGGAGGCGCAGGAAGCGGCTACTGGAGTTGGCTCCGCTGCAGCTCCCGTGAGTGAACGCTGTGATCGCTGATGGGCGCAGGGAGAAGAGCCTCCCCAGGAACCCGGCTGTCGCAGTCCCTTCACCCGTACCAAGGGTTGGGACCCAGGCCCAGACCCTTCCAGGCCTGCCGACCGTGAAACAAGTCATCTGGTCATCAAACAGGTAGCGTATCCACAGCAGGGCTGCCAATTTGGATTAGTATAAACGACGTAAACTAAACCCATCCTGTCCCACTGAAAATGGACAAAGCTTAATGTGTATACAAGCAGCAAGACGACAAAAGTTAACTGGAAACTTCGTGAAGAAAATTGCAAAGCAGTGCAAGGTGACAGGTACCCCTACTCGGGTTGCCCTAAAAAGCTACGATGAACCAGGTCTACCTCACGTGTTTGCTGAACTTTTTCCTTGTTTTCCCATTTGCAGATGCTCACATACTGCCCCTGAGAATCAGTACCAGCTCCTCTGTCATTGGCACAGCTTCTATCTTTCAAGGAACAGAACCTCGACGGCACTGCTGCACATCTTTAACACGATTGCTGCAACCCACTGAGCAGCACTTTAATTCAGCTACAAATACCAACAGCGATAGAAAACTCGGCAACAACACCAATGCTTAAACTACACAAATGAGGGTTGTGCTACAGGGCATAGTTTAATCCTCCAGGGCAAAGATGAGGTTTTGCTGCATTTCATTATAAGCACAGAAAATTTTCTCTACGTGCTCTAAAAATTCGCATCTTTGCATTCTGCGGCTGTATCACACAAGTGCAGTCAGAAACACTTAGATCACGAAATTAAACATTGATTGGTAAAATCACCATCATGAAACAATCTCTTTATTGTACTCAGTTTCCCATGAAAGGGATGTAATCCCCAAGTCGAATTCATACTTAGGGGGTTTCCATCCAACGTTAAGGTTTAACCGTTCTAATGACATGCATGCATACTCGGGAACACTGGCTGGCACGGCCTCCAGGGTGCGGTGTGATCCAACTAAGAAAAGAGTATTCTGTCATCAACAGGCCCAGGTTCAGCTCTTGACTCTGACTGGACCTGGTGGAGTGATCGTATTGATTGGGCAGCATTCTGGAGGAAGAATAAGAAAAGCAAGAGACAGCAGTGAGAGGAACTGGAGTGCTGAAGTAAAGGTGAGGCATTTGCTGACCTTTTAGCAGCATGAGTTAGGACTCTGACTAAAGAGATGCAACAACATAAATTACAGTTTCTATACTATATTGAAAGTATGCTGGTTTGAGTTGTCATCTAAGAGTCAGGTTTAGATCAGGTACTGCCCAAAGCCAGGTTAAATAGTACATCCAAGAATGCTCATAAGCTGGTGTAATAACAAAAGTGGATGCAGGAAGAGAAATGAGTGGCTGTGGGGGGAGCTGGGTTTCTTGAGCCCATGACATATAACTGCTTACATCATGAGGCCTCTCATAGCAAAGGCCCATTTGATGCACATCCAGGTGCATATTCAGACAGATATTTCAGATATTTGTTAGTTATGTGTGCCCCATCAAAGAAAAGAGCTGTGCAATTCTAAATGTTGGTTTGGGTAAACATAATGATGAAAGCCTATTTAATTTGCATGGGGTGACATGCAATTAAAAATATTAATTAAACTATGATTGTCATTTTCCCATAAGTTCATGCATGTAATATTAAACACACAGCTCAGTTAAATACTTTCAAACATGTCTACAATAAAACCATTGCACACTGTTACCCTTATGGAACCATATCTTGTTTAAAATTAGCAGAAAGTTTCAGAGTCAGACTCAGCCAGGAAAATGGAAAAAGAGACCAAATTATCATATGGGAAAGGAAGCACCAAATAAGAAAGAAAAGGCAGCAATGTATAAGAAAATACCAGGCCAGGCAGAAGCTACTTTAGGGCAATGGTGATGACAGTTGCTTTCTGGAACATCTACAGGAAGCAGATCACACTGGATGTAGAAAGCAAAGGTTGCCTTTTGCTGATTCTTATTTGATAGTGAGAGTCTGGCAGAGTGGTGAAACAGAATGCTTTACTGAATGCTTGGAAACCCCTGAGTTCACCAAAGGACACCTTGCAGCACACTGAGGTATTGCTTTAGGCCTTTTTATTTCAACAATATAGTGTGGCTATAGTAGTACATCAGGGGTTGAGGAAATCCTTACCCTCGTTGAGCTACAGACCTGTGCCTTATCTTTTCCTTATCAATTCCTTTGTTGGAATAATTATAATTGTAATTCACATTTGCCTATCTCTCTGGCTCTTAATGAATGCCTAATGGATGACTGGCCTGAGCATCAATAGTATCATGTTGGGTGTACTTGGGATGAGAGAAATGGATGTCATAATAAACACTTCTAGTGTGCTAAAGATGCAGAAATAGTTAGTGGGTCAGTACAAACAAAGTTTACCTGTAGGTGAGAAGGTCCCACATTCAGCACAGTGATGGCCTGCCTGTTCTGCAGACACAGCCTATTTCATGTGTCTGTGCAATTTTAAATAGCATCATAAATCACACTACATTTTTTCACAACTAAATTCTTCCTAATCTAACCGGACAATTCTTAAACCTTTAATGAACCCAGGATTGTAAAATCGTTTCATCTGGGTTTTTGAGCAGTAATCCTCAAATTATAGGTCTGTAAAAGCAATAATGGAATGTTTCATAAAATAATTTTTCCTCAGTGAGTTTATTATTGTAATTTTAAAAATGTATCTAGTCACCTCTACATTCTACTTTAACCCTTTTTATGATAATTATGAATAAAGGGCATCTCTCATTTTCATTAAATAATACCCTTGCATCTCACCAAAACAGTAGACTGTGTAGGATTGAAAGCAAAATTATGGATGCAGACTCTTTTTTAACAGATTCTATCCATGCCACTAACTTGTTGTTAAAATAAAATCCACTCAGTTTAGAGTTACACTTTGATGTTCCCGTACTAATTTAAAGATTTGAGACCTGATTTTCAGTGACACACTTTTGTGTTCACCTAAATATATGTATACATTAGAAAACTATATGTGAAGTTACATATGTGTATGCTTCAGCATCTGCTGGCCCAGGGGAATTAATTATCACATCACAACATCCACCTTGAAAACATAACCAGCAGAACCCATCCTAGGTGTTTTACTTCAGGGTGATTTGCAGATTATTCTAAAATCACTTTCAGAGAGTTGAGCCAAACTCAGTCATTGCTTGGGCCAAGTGTCAAGCCTTCATATCCCATTTCAAAGTATATTATGGCTCTAGGAATCTCATTTTTAGACGTTATACATTATGTACACTGGAGCTATAGGTATGTTCATTCATTTTAATGCTTTTGATAGAACTGGATCACAAAAAAGTCATCTAACCCCACCAAAATAAAGTTTTGATTAAGTTTTACTGATTGTAATCAAAAGATATTACAATTTTTTAAAATATGCAGTAGAAAGATGAAGACATAGAATGAAACAGCAATATTGACAAAGGTTATGGGTTCTGTCAGTATTAGTACTAAAAACGTTAAAGTAACTTGGAACCTTATCCTGTCCGTGTGTGTAATACCTGATTTACTCTGGTTACATGTAATTTTATTCACATCAGTTCCCCCTGTATCTAGTTTTTGTAACTAGTAAAAGCTTATGCTTCTTGTCCAAGCATCTCTAACTATGGATTAATTTGGTTGAGATTTCTTTAAACTAAGACCATAATTTTACCTGTTCCACAAGTAATTTATATGCATTTCTCTCTTTTTCAGCATATATCAGTTTCAATGCATGTACAGATTTGTGCAGTCAGCAAGACTGCAATCCCATGTAAGCACCACTGTTATCTTTTGACACCTGGCATTAAAGAAAAGTTAGTTAGAGGGTATTTGGTTGGTAACATGCATTGTTTGTCTCAGCCTCACACTGTTCATCTCTAGTTTTATTGCATCACTGCACAGCACTATCTGGCTGCATTTAATAAGGTTTACATTTAATGACAACTACACTCTCCCTGAAAGAGAAAAAAATTCTATTGAGATCAGATTTTTACCAACTTTAACACTATTCCTGCCTTGATCCATTATAAATCATTACTAAACTTCACAGTGATCTATTTTCCTTCCTCTTCTTTAGGAATTTGTTATGCATGAAATCTGTGTAGAGCTGAAAAAACCCTGTTGTAATTCACATTCATTTTATGAAATGTGATGAGAATAAATATGAGCAATTTGGTATTGCAAATCCAAATTGTTTGATGGAGAAATACTGTAAGAACATCACCAATGTATAGGCATTTTTCCAAAGAAAGTGCAAAGCTGTGATATTCCTCTATGACACTCTGAACGTTCAATGAAATCCTGAGTTTGTATGAAGCAGACCAGATTATGAGCAGCAATTACATTAGGATAATTGCTTGAAAAACAAAATAAAATTATTGTCTCTTGAAAGGGTTCAGTTGTCTCTGTAACTACTATCAAGGCATCATTAATTGCATATTAGGTTTTTTTATACTTGTAACTTAGCTCTCTTAACAAAACTGAAGGTCCACACAACCTGCTCCATTAAGTAAATTGTCTCGTTTTTGTTATTGAGATCAGATTTTTGAAACATGCAGCATAATTGCAGAAGAGGATTAGACTTGTCTGCATTTCAAATACTTACAGAAATAATTGGAGGAAGTTTATCAGGGTTCCTTAACAAAATTTTTAAGCTGCACTTTATCAATAAGCTCAACTGGACAAGTCATTTCAGACACCTGAAAGAAAAAGCCAGGCCACAACCAGCATTGTTTTCTCTCTTCTTTTTGGCTTTAAATATTTTCAGTGTGATTCAGTTTTTGAAGTATAATCTCAAGTTGCTGCTTTATCAGCAGTTATGTCAGCTGTTTCAGGAGGCTGCCATCCATCGCAGGCCAACACCCACACTCGTTCCCTGCAGCACCTTCCCAGTCCCACTGCACAGCACAGAGATTCTGCAGTTTACACCAGGACAATGAGTTCCTACACATTTATTTCACTTGTGATGCCACAGTGAAAGGCTATTTCAACATCACACCACATCTACCTCCCTGATGACTTTATCTTTTAATAACTGTATCTGGATTGATTTAAACTGCAGTGATGCTGGGTTTTATTATCTACACAGTAGAAAAGCACTGCAAGACAATAGTGAGACCCCATATCGTCAAAGATGCTAAACTGATTTCTCTCTTCTGCCTGTTCCTTCATACCTATTGATGAGATAAGTTTGGATGATTTAATTTAGTTTATGATAAATCCTTTTGTGCTTATGTTAGGGGCTTACTCTCTCTGGTAGCTGAAGTCTCAAAGGATTTACCATTCTCCTTGACACACAAAATGTTTGGTAAATGAGGGCTAAAGTAACTCAAGAAGTCTCTGCTTGTAAATGATAGAAGAGCAGTACCAAAAAAAGGCTGAATTGCATTTCAGGTGAATTAATGTGTTTCCAGATTCCCCTTCACCTACAGGAATTCAGAGAAATAACAGGCTCAGTGGGGCCTGAGGTTGTTTTTATTACTTTATTACTTTACTTCTTTTCTCCAGAAGGAAGTGGAACAAACTATCAATACGTTCTTAGTCAAGATATACTAGCTGCATGAATTACTAGACTTATTTTAGAATTCAAGTAGGAGATCAAACAGATTGGATTTAGAAGCATGAAAGCTCCTCTAAGTCACAGCATGAACACAGTGAATGCGCATTAAAGCTATCTCCTAGGGAGAGAACAAATATCTTTGCTCAGGATACATATTGTTATCAGAGTAGATGAAAATAGCCACCTGAGGTTGCTCAGCAATGTGCTTCCAGCCTCCAATTCTGTTATAAAGAAAGAAAAAAAAATAGAAATTAATTAAAGTGTTACATTCAATCAGGCTTATCTAAAATGGTGCATGCATTGAAAAGCAAAACATACCATTAGGACTGAACAGACACCTTCAAATGAGTTCAGTGACTGGTTTTTGTACTGTGGAGAAGGGCTGTAAACCACTGCAGTGCAGATGCAGAGGCTGCAGAGCAGCTCCCCTGTCACACCACCCTGTTCCCACTACCAACGCAGAAAATGCTCTCTGGTATAATTCTACCCATTAGTTGGGAACACTAATAATTTTTAGAGCTGTCTTCCATCCATTCTTATGACTGGGAAACTTGTGCAAAGACTTATAAGTTAGCCAGAGCATGCTGTTCAGCGAGCTGATGTCTGAGGAATGGTGCAGCAAGTAACTTGGAGCTGGTGCTCTGCTGTTTCACCAATAGGCACTGGGTTAAAAATCACAGCAATACTGACAGTGCAGTTGTGAACCAGACTCCATTCACTGCAGCAATTCCACTGTAAACTGAATAATAGTTAAAGTCTATATTATGCAGTATATTTATAATAGACTGCCATTTTACTTGCATCCAATTACCAGTTGAGCAGGAAAAGCAAAACAGAGGGTAAGGACAACCAGGCTTCTCCTGTTTCATCGACAATTAAATTTTTTTTTCTTTTTTTATTTCCTACTGGTCATGTTACCAATAAGAGAAACATAGTGCTTCTGGCTACTCTTCATTAAAATTTGCCCCAGATACTTCCTTAATGGTTTTATTTTGTCCTAGAAAATGCAATTTGTGTTTCACCTGTCTCAGGGGTTGTCACTAAGACTGGTGTATGGCTTTGCTTCCTTTATTTGTCTACTATAGTTATATTTTTAAAGTTCCAATGGTATGTTTTAGAGTATAAATTTCTCTTAGACGTATTCTGCATGAAGTCATACTGATTTTACATACTGATTTTACAGTATGAAAATATCCTTGGAATCAACTAAAACCATTATTACTGACAATTCTTCTAAATTTTCTTCTTGGTGTTCTCAGTACCTCTTCATAGTACAGTGGTTTTTGGGTTCATAAAAGAGCAAATTCCAGCTTATTTCCCAAAGCTCTTCTTAACATGAGTAGACTGATAACACAGCAAGAATTTGGAACTGGGCCTCAGTGAAGCTGTTCCACAGAAAGAGTGAAAAAGGATATAAATGAACACACAAGCTCACCTAAAAAATCTACCTACTTTTCCCAGCCAGACTCTTAGTATTGTATTAAAAAGGACATAATGATGACAATGTATTGGTGCATCAGGACAATAATCTGTTCAGCTAATTTCACTAAAACACAAACCAAGTTTAAAGCACTAGGAAAGAAGAAATGCCAACCTGTGCTCAGGTGTGGATGCCAGATCCTTACACAGGCTGTGAGCCAACACCTACCAGGAAAAGAACACAGAACATGTCAAGTCCATCACTACTAAGTCATGAAGTGGATTTCCATGACACAAAATGCTCTGCTCTCTTTGGTTTGTCACACTGGATAAACAAGCATTGTCTTTCTGCATCTTCATTGATTCTGCCAACTATTGACAGTAACAGCTAGAATGGTAAAAAACTGGTAGCATATCATCAAGGATGGTGGGCTCACAGCTAGGGATAGGAAATTATACCTGCCCTGAAGGCATAATGTTTTCGTCTCTGTTCCATGCTGCTTAGGCTGTTTTTATTATTGCACATTGTACAAAATTTCTAAAAAGTAAAATCTATCCGAAGTGGAAGTGAAATCTGATTAATATAAAACCTACTAATGTTTTCACAAATGAACATGTTAATTCAGACCACATTACAGAAAAAAGAAAAAAAAGAAAGGAAAAAAAAGGATAAGCATAAACAATGGAAGAGAACTAATGTCCAAGATTTGTAGAATAATCAAAGCTGCTTCAATCTTCAGTGGAGTTTAAAACCATGAAAAGTCCAATTTTATTTTGCATAAAGAAAACCCTGTAATCCAATATACCCTTTAACTAAGACACAGTCTGTGCAGCAGAGCTGTGGATCCTAGATGTATGTTCTAACCAAAGCATGAAAATAAAAGGAGAGCCTGTGGTAAATGGGTGGAAGAACGAGAAGGGAAAATTATTTCAACAACTGAACAGTGAGTGAACAAGACTGGCAGCCCTGGGGATTCATACACACACAGGCTGTAAGTATGCCTAGAGAGAAGAAAAAAAAAAAAAGACAGTGAGTGTAAGGATAATCACTGATTTAGAGGATCACAAGTGTTTTAAGAGAGCACTGGTACTTGTTTTCACAAGGCTTTAACTATACATATTGTTACAATACAACATCATATGTAAACCTGATGCCTGAGCAGTAAGGTTTTTGTCAAAAACTGAAAGACAAAATTGAGACAATTTCTGCCCTTGCAGAAATGTTTTTGAAGGTTGAGTCATCTGAGATCCTCTTTCATACACATCAACCTCTCACACAGGATCAATGGTGCTCCCCTGAGCTGACATTCATTTATTTATCTTTGAGGGCAGCAGTAGCATGGCTGCATGCATTACTCCCCAAGAGGGCATCCCCTCTCAGAGTATCCATGTGGCTGTCAGAACATTGAAGTTGAAGATAAAGGTGCCAGATAAAGAAGCTAACTAAATTAATGAAAAATATTATTTTAATAAAAATTAGGAAATAAAATCAAAGAAAACTGCAGTAAAACCACTTCAGGTAGTATCCACCAGTGCCTGTCATGGCAAATGAACAGGAATGTTGCAAAATGGTACCTACTTAAAATCAGAATTATGTGAAGGTAACTATAACTTTTCTAAAGAAATAATTTCTGTACAGTGTTCTCACTCTGAGAAATCTCAGAACCAATCATACTCCAGAGGGCATAGGGGAGAATCCTGCAGCAGGCAACAATAATACAAGACAATTTATTCATACATTGCTCTATATTTATATTTTACATGTTTTCTTTTAAACAAAAAGCAATCAAGCTGATAGAACCAGTGGGGTCACATATTCTAAATTGAAAGTAGCTAACAAAAGTTCTTTGATCATGTACAGATTTGAGGAGACTCCAGGGTAACATAGTGTACATAGCACAGAAAATCCCATGATCCCCAGATTGGTGGATACATCTACAGCAATCATTGTTCAAATACCCTTCATCAGAGCATCTTTTCCCATGGCAGCATAGTATTTGTTTTGTCCATGTCAGGGGAAGTGCTATGAAGATTAAACCAGTTTTAAAACCTGTTTGAATAAAATAACCAAGTATTCATTTATACTTAAATTTGTATTCAAATTGTCAGACTTACTTACAGACTTTTCAGATGTTTATAGATTTTTCACTTACTATCTCACCCAACCAGTTGTTTTGGGAGGTAACTGTCATTAGCTTTTATGAATCTATCATTATTCACAGACACTCTTGGAACAAATGAACAAAAATATGTGTATTCACTTGTGTTGTTGAATACCAGAAATATGGCAGCTCACATATAATTGTCATGTAATTTAGGAAAACCTACTCCTTTTAAAATATTCCTTTACTGTAGTAATTTGCCAGCTTTCATAGATGACAGTAATTACAACAGTTATTTTTTAATCTTACTTATTCCATGCTCTTCTTCTCTAACTACAAAAAAAAAGTAGAAGTTATGTCCATAAAAATGGCATTGTACTAACTTGAACAAAGATAGTGATTCAAGGAGATAATATTTAATACCATTGTTTCATTAGACAACATGGCATTGGTCCATTTCCACAGCCACAGGTGCAGCAATCACAAATTCAACTCTTCTTGCCTCCCCTATTGCAAAGAACTGGTGTATAGTGATGAGTTAATTTGTTCTCAATCCTACATTTGCTGAACTTAAATGGCAAAGCAGTGTCCATTGATTATAGTGACACAGAAGAAAGATTCACAAAGGCTTCCTACTTCTCAAAAGCAAGCCACACTAGCAAATATTTAACTGTCAAGCAATTTTAAGTATTTCATCCAGTGTCTATACATCTAGTGCAAGTACATTAATCCCAGTTGGAAACAATTATAATAATCATTGCAGAGCCCACATTTAGTGGCACTAGTTTCACTGGTTTTGCTGGTAATTTACTTGAAGCATCCCAGCACAGAAGGGCTCAGTAAGATTTCTGCAGTTCTATCTAGAGTCAAGGGCACAAAAAGTTAACACAAAACCCATCAGTGATATGTAAATCTTGATGTGTAAGCATTCACCATCTTAACATTCCCACAATGTAACTTTGTTTCAGAAATATTTGTATTTACTGCATAATGTATACTCTTCTTCCTTATGGGCACTTTTCACTCCCAAGGCCATTACTAATATTCTTCCTGAAGTTCTTCACAGGGAAGAGCAGATGCAGAGCAAATATGTGGATCAATTTCAGTACAGTGCAGTACCAACCAAGAGCTCTGCAGCCGCATTAGCTATGATCACTGTCAGGCAGGCCTAAAACCAATAGTGCCAAGGCAGCCCCAAATCTATTTTTATGCTCTCCTGAAGGCCTCACATTTAGAGCTGCTGAAATACAGAAACCAGCAGCAGCTGCATAATCAATGTATGTGAAAACATTTGGAAACTATTAAGTCAGAGATTCAACAAGACAGCATCAAAAGAAGTGACTAAATCCTTCTGTTATTTCTGGTTATGTGACACTGAATTTGGACAATAATATCTAAACAACAGTGTTAGGGATCTTACTAGCACCTTTTTTGAGAGATGAGCTATCTCATAACAGCCTTGGGCTCTAATAATTCCAAATTTGTGTTTCCAACTACTAATTCATTGATTCTCCCTTGATCTTCCAGGTTTTGTTTCCGTGGACCACAGCCAGAGAGAATACCAGAAGAAATCACAATTGACCTCATGAGAAACAATATTAAGGAGCACATGAAGTTCACCCTGTTCTTAGAAGGGCAGCAGGTTCTGGCCGTGGCAACCAAGGCAGTTTACTCATTTTGACCAGGTGTCCCAGGTTAGCTATTCACTTCCCTCTTTAGTTTTCTGAGTAGTCAAAGAACTGTAGACCAGAGATCTGCATCTCTTTTCAGCTGGTTAGAGTCGAGAAGTAAAAGTCTTGAGGGTTTTTTTTTCATTCAATATGCAAACCTTACATACTGAAGATTCATTTGAGGAATTTTCTATAAATACTTTGGAGACATTTTCTGAGGCAAAAGAAAAAAGATGTCATGTGATAATCACACCTGGGCAGTCTGCATAATCCCAGTCTTCATCACGTGTGTGCAGTCATGGTGGTTAAGAACAAAGAGCTCTTGCACTTTAAAGGACATTCTATTACAGAATACAAAAGAACAAACTTTAGAACTTAGCCAGTATAGATAATACAGTATTAGAATTGGGTTTGCTTTGCTTTAAAAGTAGGGAAATAATAGGATATTGGTACCTTGATCAATTAAGATAGTGCATCAATACATATTTGTTACATAAAGATAACTCAAATTACCCTGAGAAGCACATAATAAAAGAGTGTAACCCATAAGAAGAAAAAAAAATACTGATTTTGTTCTGCCTGAAAATGACATGCAAATTAAAATGTTAATTAAAAAAAAAATTTAAGTCTGGTACTGAAAAAAATAGCCACTCAGAGCTGGCCACACAGAACTGAGTTAGCATATTATTTGACAATTTTTGTTACTGACAGTAAGTATTTATTTTAATAGAGAAGCACTATATATAGTATAATTCATCAGAAATAAACATGCAGACTTAATTGTATAGTTGATATCTGTAATTTTTTCAAATATTAAGCCATACTCATAGTAATTAGGGATACTGCAATAATTTCTGAGCTATGACCTTCTAGCCTGTTGATTCAGCTATATGTGTCAAATGAAATAATATGGATAGATGGTCATATTATTTGCTCTTATGATAGTTATAACTGTTATGATATTTTTAACTATTTTTTTATCACTGGACAAAACGAGAGAAAGGTTTCTCATATGTATAGTATACATACTAAAAACCACATTTGTTTAAAAAACATCTACAAACAATACCTGCTCAACCCTTAAATAATTTTTAAAAAGCTGTAATTCGGGCAATTTCAAAGTATTTCTCATGTCAAAATATTAACAAGGGTTTTTTCAGAAAAAGTCATCACTCAGTTTCCTTTGACAACAAACAGCTAATTATAAGGGCTAATTGTTTTTAATCATTTGTAAATAAAGAATAACCATAAATACTACAGGAGATAAGGACAGACCTTGTTGTTTTGATGGCACTGCACAGTTAACAGCACATGAAATAATCTACCCACACAGCTTGAATTGATTCATCTTTTCCTCCCTTCATTATGAATTAGATTCTTTATTGCCTTTTTATTGAATGAAAACCTCACTACAGCACAGTCAGTGGGAGTTTTGCCATCGACATCAAGTGAGGTCACTACTTGATTACCTCTCCAAATAATACTAAAAATAACCTTGTATATTTAAACCTTAATCATATCTTAACTACAGTTTTTTGAAAGAAAGAAAAGTCCTGTTGCAAGAAAGATGCCTCCCTCAGGTGTCATCTTTCAAATGGCACAAAACAGAGAGAAGCTGCTGGCTTTCCAATGGTTGCTGAAGGCATGGTAACGTGCATGCTGGTCCTTGCAGCATGTGAAACAGAGCTTCCCACCACCACTCTAGCAGCAGATGTACACCCTTGCAATCTGTGCAATCTCACATCTCCAGAATTAGAAAAAAGCCCTAAATCTGCAAGAATTGTGCTCCACGTTCCAGTGCAAGCCTATCTGCACTTTACTACCTTTATCATAATGAAAGAGATGTACAGAGACTGCAGAGAGACCATAGCCATTAATAAATCCCTTCAGAATAGACTAAATTTAAACTCATTTGAGGATTGAAAGGTTCTCTGGCCAAAAATGAGTGCTACAAGGAGAATTCCCTATGTCATGGTTTAGGAATGATATTCCCTAATTTAGTGTTCCCAATGAAACACCCCAGACCACATATTGCTTGCTCACTTCTCCCTCCCCCTGCAGTGGGACAGAGAGGAGAATTGGAAGCACAGAAATGTAAAGATCATGGGTTGAGATAAGAACTATTTACTAGAGAGAGAAATGAAATAAGAAAATGAAGAGTAACAACAAGAATACCAATAAGAGCATGTACAAAACAGATGAACTATTCACACACAATCACTTACCATGCAGAACCTGTGCCACCCAACCACACACTCCAGAAAACCGGAAAGACAATACCACTGCACATGGTGTGGGGTGGCATTGGATAACCCCAGGGTCCTGGCTGTGCCTCTCCTGGCTGCTGCAAAAGTTAAGTCATCCTGGCCAGAACCAGGACATTTTCTACAGCATCTTCATCATGCCCAGATGCTACACCTTCCAACTATATACGTGTGTGTGTGTGTGTGTAGTTATATGCATAAATATGTGGGGGGAAAGAGAGACAGAGGGAGAAGGGAGAGAGACAGAGGGGTAGAATATGTGCTGTCCAGTGGTTGCAAGGTGCATCAGGACTGGTATCATACTCATGACTGGTATTTGGTGCAATCCATACTCACTGTCCGTGGCAGTAATGGCACACAGTGACGGTATCATTCAGCAGCCAATATTATACAATTCAACATTACAAACTGTTCTCACCCAAAAATCAAATCCCCTCGAGGTGCACATCATGTTTCCCCACCCCTCTGCATCACCCACCAAGTGCACCCAGGTCCTGGAGCAAAAGCAATCCCACACATGGGTTTGCCTTTGCCCGAGGCAGGATGAATCCACACTGCCCTCCCTAACACATTTCTCATATGCACCACAGGGACTTTATCCCCTGCTATGGTACATGGAGATTTTGGCTGACCAGGGCCAGCTCCATTGGCAGAGCCCCTAGTGAAAACTAACCAGATGGCCTTTGCTAAACACAGATCCCAGTGTCCAAAGGTCCCAGCACCTACTGCTTTCAATGTGGTTTTTCACAGTCCATTGCACTGCTGGACTTTCCCAGAGGTTGGTCTGTGACAGGGAATATGAAACACCNATGGAGATTTTGGCTGACCAGGGCCAGCTCCATTGGCAGAGCCCCTAGTGAAAACTAACCAGATGGCCTTTGCTAAACACAGATCCCAGTGTCCAAAGGTCCCAGCACCTACTGCTTTCAATGTGGTTTTTAACAGTCCATTGCACTGCTGGACTTTCCCAGAGGTTGGTCTGTGACAGGGAATATGAAACACTCACTCAGACCTGTGCTCTCTGGCCAAGGCTTCTGTGTCTGTTTCAGAAATGAGTCCCACTGTCGGACTCAATTCTTCCAGGGCTGCCATGTCACCACAGGACTTGTTTTTTGATGATGAGCATGATGTCATTGATTTGCCAGGCCTCCCCTTATTTATGTTTCCCCCACACCACAGACACTCTACCCATTTGGCCCTGCTTGACTGCAGTACATGTTTCACAGCCATGGATAACCTGGGAGATGTGTCCGTGGTTAAATCCACCCCTCGATCACAAACCCATCTGGAAGCTGCATCTCTTCCCTGATGACCTGATGGGCCCATCAAGCCCGAAATAACTCAGCCTTGTGTTGCCAGTCCAGATCCACCTGANGACTCAATTCTTCCAGGGCTGCCATATCACCACAGGACTTGTTTTTTGATGATGAGCATGATGTCATTGATTTGCCAGGCCTCCCCTTATTTATGTTTCCCCCACACCACAGACACTCTACCCATTTGGCCCTGCTTGACTGCAGTACATGTTTCACAGCCATGGATAACCTGGGAGATGTGTCTGTGGTTAAATCCACCCCTCGATCACAAACCCATCTGGAGGCTGCATCTCTTCCCTGATGACCTGATGGGCCCATCAAGCCCGAAATAACTCAGCCTTGTGTTGCCAGTCCAGATCCACCTGAGACTTTAATCTGGGCAGCCCAATCCCCCTGTCTGTGGTTGGTGTCCTTCAGCAGCCCCACGTGAAGGACTTTGACAGCCATGTTCTCTACCCAGGCAGTGATGTCTTGCCACAATTCAGCAGCCCTGATGGGTTCCCTCTGTGCTGCCAATTGATCTTTTCCCATCAGTCCAGCCATCTCCACAGGGCATCTGCCAGCACCCACGAGTCAGTGCAGAGGTAGCATTGGCCATTTCTCTCTTTCAGCTATATCCAAGGCCATCTGGAGGCTTCCACCTCTGCAACCTGACTTCGTCCACCTTGTCCCTCAAGAGCTTTTGCAANGGGCAGCCCAATCCCCCTGTCTGTGGTTGGTGTCCTTCAGCAGCCCCACGTGAAGGACTTTGACAGCCATGTTCTCTACCCAGGCAGTGATGGTTGCCACAATTCAGCAGCCCTGATGGGTTCCCTCTGTGCTGCCAATTGATCTTTTCCCATCAGTCCAGCCATCCCCACAGGGCATCTGCCAGCACCCACGAGTCAGTGCAGAGGTAGCATTGGCCATTTCTCTCTTTCAGCTATATCCAAGGCCATCTGGAGGCTTCCACCTCTGCAACCTGACTTCGTCCACCTTGTCCCTCAAGAGCTTTTGCAACTCATAGTGTAAGACTCCATACAGCAGCTTTCCATTTTCAGTGTATCTCTATGATACAGCAGTGAAGAGAGCCCATTGCTTTTCCTTTTCTGGTAGCTGATTATATGGTGGGGCCTCCTCAGCATGTCACTGTCTCCTCCTCCTCCTCTTGTGATGATTATCTGAAACTTTCAGCTTCAGGCCAGTTCATGGTAACTTGCAAGATCCCTGGGCAATTGGGGTTCTATGATACAGCAGTGAAGAGAGCACATTGCTTTTCCTTTTCTGGTAGCTGATTATATGGTGGGGCCTCCTCAGCATGTCACTGTCTCCTCCTCCTCCTCTTGTGATGATAATCTGAAACTTTCAGCTTCAGGCCAGTTCATGGTAACTTGCAAGATCCCTGGGCAATTGGGGTTTCCTATTCAAGCTGACTGTGTGATCAGAGCAAACCACTTACTCCACATGGCATTTGGGGCTGGGATGTGTGGAAGGCACTTCTCCTCTGAACATCCAGCCCAGACTGGCAGTCAGGGTGCCAGGAGGAGCTGTGCTTCAGTGCCAATTGATTAGGGGTAACATCAGCCCTTCTGTCTGAGGACTTGCCCATTGGAAACTGGAGCTGCTTTTATCCTTGAAGAATTTCCTGTGGGGGTTGTTCTTCCTCTCAAGTCACATACCTGTGCTCCCAGGGCAGAGGTGGGATTTCCATCCCACTTCTTCATATCCCCTCTGTGATCATGCAGGTAAAGCCACAGGTTACATCGTGGTGTGTCCCCTCTCTCTGGCACAGGGGAGCACTGGCTCCCAATACCAGGGACTGGTCTGTACTGGCAGGGCATAGGACACGTCTTTAAACTGCTGGACATACTTGGACAGTCTTTTCACAGCTGAGATGCAGGCCCATAGGAGCAGAGAAACTTTCTTCATCTTGCCAGAGGTGGGTAACCAAATTATTCACTGTTTGTTCTCTTTCTGTCTGTGCCATCACTGCCAATGAGTTGGCATAGTGCACTCTGTAGAAATTTACATCACATGAGTTGTGTACCCTGGACTTCATCTGGATTTATAGGGGACTGCTTGTTATTTGAATCCTGATAGAGTACTTCCCTGTTGGAAAAAAAAGTAGAAGGGTAAACTGAAAATTGAATTGTAATGGCTTTGCCATCTAAAAAAATACAAATTGCCAAGACAGGCAACTAG
>VZRF01006947.1:18193-104429 GCA_013396875.1 Vireo altiloquus
AAACTGGAGCTGCTTTTATCCTTGAAGAATTTCCTGTGGGGGTTGTTCTTCCTCTCAAGTCACATACCTGTGCTCCCAGGGCAGAGGTGGGATTTCCATCCCACTTCTTCATATCCCCTCTGTGATCATGCAGGTAAAGCCACAGGTTACATCGTGGTGTGTCCCCTCTCTCTGGCACAGGGGAGCACTGGCTCCCAATACCAGGGACTGGTCTGTACTGGCAGGGCATAGGACACGTCTTTAAACTGCTGGACATACTTGGACAGTCTTTTCACAGCTGAGATGCAGGCCCATAGGAGCAGAGAAACTTTCTTCATCTTGCCAGAGGTGGGTAACCAAATTATTCACTGTTTGTTCTCTTTCTGTCTGTGCCATCACTGCCAATGAGTTGGCATAGTGCACTCTGTAGAAATTTACATCACATGAGTTGTGTACCCTGGACTTCATCTGGATTTATAGGGGACTGCTTGTTATTTGAATCCTGATAGAGTACTTCCCTGTTGGAAAAAAAAGTAGAAGGGTAAACTGAAAATTGAATTTTAATGGCTTTGCCATCTAAAAAAATACAAATTGCCAAGACAGGCAACTAGACATTTAAAATATAAGAAGTGAAAACATCTGCACAAAGGCAAAATTCTGCACATGAGCCAAGAACAGCTAATGAAAAAACATTTTTCAAAGAGGTCAGAGAACACCTCCAAAACTGCCTCACTTCTCCCATCAGTCCCACAGAACCCCGTGTTTTGTGGCTATGGATTTCAGCCTTTTGGATGAAAAATTTTCTATTTTGCTGCAAGAAGGAACACAACTTGTAATTTACTAGCCAGTTACACTCCCTGCTTGAACAAACTTGTGTTTCATTATGGACCAAAATACAGTCAAACTTTCAAAAACTCTTTCTTTTAATCCGGTGTACTTACAAGCTGGGCTGCCTGGAGAATGGAGCAGCACAGGCCCTAAAACAGGAAGAATCTAAGCTCCTCAGTGTCCTCTTGCTCTCTCTCCTCCTGGCATCTGTTGCATTTTCTGTCTTTTAAATGACACTGTGGGATATCTACCATATCTATCTCCAAGTTCACAGGTCAGTTTTATCTCTGTAAACATCTAGGCTGTAAACATCAATAGCAAAATGCATCAGGGACTTCTCTGCTGAGTGATGAAGGCAAGTCACTTTCTTCATGATAAGACACTGATGTCATTGCTTACTTTGTAAGAACAGACAATGAGAACCTTAAAACAAGCCTACAAGCAATAGATATAAGTTCTGCACATTACTTACAAATTAAACCATCCATATCAATATTTTCTACAAGCAGTAAAGGAATAACTGGGCAATGTCTTTGTTTTCCAATATGGAGACTGCAGGATCCTAAACAGTTCTCCCCCTCCCTCTCCCCCAAAATTGAGAGGTGACGCTGTGGCAAATCCTTTCACGATACATATATCACATTATACAGCCATGACACCATGTAGCTGAACATGTCTGTTGAAGAGTGACACATCACAGCAGAGCATGTCAGGAAAGACAAAAAGGCAGTCCTACAAACTGGGGTTAACAGGCAATGTGGCTTCGCTTGATGTTTTTGTCAAATGTTTTCACCCAAATCTTTGTGAATAATGTGCAGGCAGAAATGCCAGCTCCCAGGCAAACTGGAGATATCTTCCCCTAAGCCTACAGTCAGTGTTGCAATAAACAGCCACTAAACATTTGGCAGCCTCTAATATTTCCCTTCTTTAGGCTACTGCCACTTTGATAAAAGATATCTCCAATAAGCAAATCTGCCTGCATGAGTCACTTCACTTTTTCCTATTCACAGACATGGAGGAATGAAAAATTAAATTTGATCAGGTCTGTATTCGAAAGTTCAAGACCCTAAGCTGGAAATCACCAGAGGCTGGTAGGGTATTCTGGCAAAATATTGCTGCCTGTTTGCCCTGTGCTTATGTGCTGCCCTAGACATGTGCTGTTGGGCATGTTTATTAGAGAGAAGCTGGGCCAGATACACTGTCAGTCTGATTCAATTTGAGTCTAGATATTTTCTTATGTTAAGTAATACTTAACTGTTATTGTGGTAAGTTCTGGATACAATTTCACAGAGCAAGCTGGCTATGAGACTCCTAAGAAAATTATTAAATAATCAGAACAGCACAGGAGTTAAAGATCTTCTGTAGCAATTCTGGCACTTTGAGAATTCTTTAAATTGCAAGATACTGCCTTTCTATTTCACCACTTCATATTTTTATATAAATACTAAGCTGCTAATATATTATTTCACAGGCTATTCTTCCAAACCATCTTGATAGAATCCCAGCAGCTGATTCTCAAGAACAGGTTAGTTTTGTGCTCCTAATTCAGCTATTAATCAGTAACAGATACAGATCACGTTCTGGCAACTGTCTAGGGTAAAAGCTTATTAAAAATATACCTACCAGGATAACTTAAATTTATACCCTACAGATCCTTAGAGGTACTGCATAGGCTGTGATTAGGTCAAAGAAAGTATGGCAATATATCATCTTTTTCCACCACCTTATGTGCAACTTATTTATTAAGTGTTCACACAGTATGTCAGTGAGACATCAAAAGAGAAAACCTGCAGCAGCAGCAGCTGAGAATCTAAGTTGATACCTTTGAAAATTTAATTTCTGGGCTTAAAAAGTCATTTGGCTCAATCCAGGGCTATATGAAGCAGTTTAGTCTCCTATTGCAAAAGTAAATATTCTCATTAGAACACATTTTCCAGTGATGCAGCTGCTGTTAGACAACAAGAGGAAACATATTTTATTTTAGAATATACAAGCAAGCAGATTCCTTGCTCCTCTCTCATCTCAATAAATTTGCCATCATTAGGATAAATCATGAGAAGCTGCTAGAACACAAATTTCTCTTCCAATTACATACATAAAAAGATCTTTTATTTATTCATCCCAAGTTAATTTGAAAAGCTTTCATAAAGAAGCTTGGAACTAAGGTCTTTTCTGTTCCAGATGGAAAATTTTTTATTAGACTAATTCAAGACAAGACTTCATTTTCAACTCATAACACATGAGAATGTCACGTGAAAACCAATAAGCAGATTCTGGCCAGAGCACTGGTATGCCTGGTTCAGGCTGGAGTCCTGACCAGGTTCTTTTGGCATGTATTTTGAGTGCCTGCATTTAAACCATACAAGAGCAAGTCAAAGGCAGGCATCGTATGAATAGCCACTGAATACATTAAGGTAACATGTTTGATAATAAAAAATCTGCTTTTCTAAGCTGAAAATCTTTTTGCTGAACTCGAGACTACACTGTATGACATGAGGCTTTGGTCACAGGTTACATGTGAACAATCCAGAACCTCCTAACTTCTTCATGAATTTGTATCTTGTGTATTTTGTCCTTGCCCACACAAGCTAGAAAATGAAGGAAAACATGCACAATTATTAAGAAAACACAGACAATTAAGGAGCCATTCAAGAAAATCATGGTTAAATTACCTATGTGTTATATCCAGAAATTACCCAAACAATTAACTGCTGAAGAACTTATACCATTACCTTTATCACTAATTTTCAATCGCAGGTGGATATACTCTTCCTGCTCAAATAATTTTACAGGATTCTTGCTACTGGCAATAAATTATTATTTGGTTCCACCTTAATATGATTTCAGAGATTCATTATAGCTCTAAAAATGTAGAACACTGTGTGCTCTCTGGATAAAAAGACCAGAGAACAATTAACAATTCTAAGGATTTGTGTCTATCATATAGATCGATCAGGGTAATATGTGAGGTCCTATAAAATCCTTTTACAAGAGGTTATAGTATATCATACTTAACTTGAAAGGATTCCCTGTCTTTACCAGGTGTTAAATCCAAAGAATCACAGAATCAATTAGGTTGTAAGAGACCTCTGAGATTCATTGCATCAAACTTTGGACAAAACATGTCCTTGTCAACCAGATCAGAGCACCTAGTGCCATGTACAGTTGGTCCTAAAACACCTTCAGAGAGCCACCACCTCCCTGGGCAATGCCTTCCAAAGTTTAAGAATCCTTTCTGTGAAGAAATTTCTCCTGATGTCCAACCTAGACCTCCCTGGCCCAGCTTAAGACTGTGTCCTCTTGTCCTGTCACGGGCTGTCTGTGAGAGAGCCTGACCCCCACCTTAGTACAACCTCCTGTCAGGGAGTTGTAGAGAGTGACAAGGTCCCCCCTGGGCCTCCTTTGCTCAAGACTGAGCCCTCCCCAGCTCCCTCAGTTCTTTCAGCCACTTCTCATCAGACTTGCTCTCTAGACCATCTATCTTCTCTGGATTTGCTCCAGCACCTCAATGTCCTTCTGGAATTGAGGGGTTCAGAAATGGACTCAGCCCTCAAGGTGTGGCCTCACCAATGCNTTGTCTGGAAGAGAGCCTGACCCCCACCTTAGTACAACCTCCTGTCAGGGAGTTGTAGAGAGTGACAAGGTTCCCCCTGGGCCTCCTTTGCTCAAGACTGAGCCCTCCCCAGCTCCCTCAGTTCTTTCAGCCACTTCTCATCAGACTTGCTCTCTAGACCATCTATCTTCTCTGGATTTGCTCCAGCACCTCAATGTCCTTCTGGAATTGAGGGGTTCAGAAATGGACTCAGCCCTCAAGGTGTGGCCTCACCAATGCCCAGCACAGAGGGACAATCACTGCCCTGGTCCTGATGGCCACATTATTGCTGATACAGGCCAGATGCCATTTGCCTTCTTGACCACCTGGGCACACCTGGGTTCAGGTTCAGCCACTGTCAATCAGCATCCCTTATGCCTTAGGTTTTAACTTTTATATTTTTCAAACCCTGCAGTGCCCAGTGTAACTCTGCAGTTCCCTGGAGCTCGTTCAGTGCTGTTCTCTCATGCTCACACTGACATAACAAAGCCTCTCCAGCTCGCTCTCCAAGGACACCCAGACCCTCCTGGGCCCAACAACTGCAAACCTTCATCTTGGGGACAGGGGGGCAAGCTTGGGCAAATTACATCATTAGTAAAAGTTTTAATTGGTGAATTTATGCTGATATGCAAATGGACCAAACCTATAAAAGAGTGAAGAACTTGTGACCTGTCATCCATCTTGGGATCCACTGGGACAGGGGAACCTCTAGACCCCCAGGGTGTAACCTTTGAAGGCCTTTCAAATAAATACCTCCTCTATTCCCTTACTCCTGTCTAGTCTCTGTTTTCAGGTCTCCAGATAAGGCATCATCCCAGCCACTCTTTCCACAGCTGGGAGCTGCAGAGGGTTACTGTGGCCAAAGTACACAACCTGGCACTTGGTCCTGTTTAAACTCATGCCAGTAGTCTCAGTCCATTGATCCAGCCTGCCCGGGTCCTTCTGCAGCCTTCCTGCCCTCCAGCAGATCTGCACTCTGACCCAGCTTGGTGTCATCCATGGGTACACTGGATTCCCTCATCCAGATCACCAATAAAGATATTAAACAGCACTGGCCCCAGTACTGAGCCCTGGAGGACTCCGCTAGTGACCAGCTGCCAGCTGGATTTAACTCCATTCACCACCACTCCCTTGGCCCAGCCATCCATCCAGTTTTTAACCAAGTGAAGATGCAACTGTCCAAGCCATGAGCTGCCAGCTTCTCCAGGTGAATGCTGTGAGAGACAGTATCAAAGGCCTTGCTGAAGTCTCAGTAGGCACATCCACAGCTTTACTCTTATCTATTTTGTAAGTCCCCTGGTCATAAAAAAAGATCAGATTAGTCAGGCAGGACTTGCCTTTCCTAAACCTGTGCTGGCTGTCTCTGATGCCCTGGCCATCCTGTACGTGCCGTGTGATGGCACTCAGGATGATCTGTTCCATAATCTTGCTGGGCACTGCAGTCAGGCTGGCAGGCCTGGAGTTTCCCAGATCCTCCTTCCAGCCCTTCTTGTTGGATCAGCATCACACTGGGCAGCTGAGAGTCACCTGGGACCTCCCCAGTGAGCCAGAACCAATATTACATAATGGAGAGCATTTTAAGCTTCCATTTGAAGGAGGCAGTCATTATGGGAACAGTCATAGGAAATATGGTGTTCACCCTACTTTCTTACACACTGCTGCCATTTGGTTCACATTTGGCAGCAGCAAACATTACAATTAGAAAGATGCTAAAGTGTTTCTTAAATACTCATCATAAGCTATGTATAGCACTTAACCCTTCTCAGGTAATATCAATCATATATTGATACCATAATCACACACCTTCATGTAAAATGCTGCAATATTTTGGAAGATTAAAATAGGAGAAGCATGATGTCAGAAAAACACTAGCCTGTAAAAACTGAAAAAAATTATTTCTGTGGATAAACATAAAATAATCTTAGCAGTTAATAAGCGCCTTCAACAAGAAGGCTAAAACAGTCCTACATGCTAAATTTTGAATGAACTCCCCTATTTAATAATTTCAAATGTTTTATTTGCAAATTGATTTTCTATCTCATCAATGAGATGAAGCTAGTCAGGCCCCTTTTCCCAGAAACAGTCTAAATGCATCTGTGAACACTGCCAGTGTTATTGAAAAGGCTTAGTCAAAGCATGACCTGAACTCACTGAGGAGAAAAACAAAAACATTATTTTAATATTTTAATTGATTTTATCCGAAAGCTCAGGGTGCTTCATACTACATTCATTAACTCTCCCAGCAACTCTGTGAGAGCAGAAGGTATTATCATAATTTTGCAGATTGCAAAAGAGATGAAAAGTTAAGAGCAATGTGTGCAGAGCCAAAGAGCAGCTGAGGGGCAAGGAGAGGTCTCTTGATGCACAGGGCTGCTGTGACCAGGAGCTCTTGCTCATTGGAAATTAAACAGATCACAGCTGAGCATATATGGATTTTCAAATATAACTTTGCAAATACCAGTAGCATAAGGGTCAGGCGGCCTTTGACCACAACACGCTGTATTTTGGAGTAGTTGATAATATAATTATATAGAGAGTGCAATGGCTTTACTTCACTGATATTGGCGTGATGACATAGCATTTGAGTGAGGAGTGGGAGAAGGAAGCTTATTCAGCTCCTACTAAAAATAAAAAAGCAAATATTTATGCAAATACAGCTGTTACTGACTGCTACCTGGCACACCACATGTAAGCTTTAACGAAATTTTAACAATATTCACAAATTTGCTACTACAATCCTGCTTTAGATTTAAGCAGCCTTCATCTGGTCTATTCCCACATATAAATGCAAAAGAAAAAAAATCACACTCAACATACACATTTAGCTTAAGAGTTAGTGATTTGTTTTGCAGTTTTAAACTACCTTAAAAAACTTTGTAGAAACTGAAATGATAAATAATACAGAATCTTTTTGGCATGACTAGTATTTCATGTTTTAACAGAGGTCTTTTTAATCATATGCATTAAAGCACTTTACACAAACCCATTGGTGAGTCTCTTCCTTGGATTTTTCCCTCTACTCTTATCTTTGGAACTAAATATTTCATGTAACAGAAAGAGGACACCTGAAGCCTTAAGCCTGGTGAGAGGACAGGGGGGAAGTTTTCAGGGAATAGTTTCATTGCAGTTGGCTGGACTGACTGAATAGTCCAGTTGCCCACTTTGGCAAGGAAAACAAGTGAGTGATGTAGTGCTCAGCCAAAATCAGGACCAAGTTAAACAAGCATAGACACCACTTCCATTTGCAAATTGAAATCTGTCCATATTTCCCATTTCAGGATACTCAAAAAACCCAACCTTTTTGGAGACAATTGGATTTTGCCATTAGTTAGACAGCACTTACCCTTCCAACTTGCAATTTGCACAAACATAATGTAAAATATTCAAAAAAGTGAATGAAGAAAGCAGATGGACTTACACCTTTTTAGGCTGACATATTGCAGTTTGAAAGGATCCTTTTTTCCTCCAAGGAAAAGACTGGTAACAAATCTTGGAAATAATTGCACACTGAGGTGTTACTGTCAGCAGAACAGGCACATTGAAGTGACTGTCACATTTCTTATCAGTGATTCTTGATAGCCAAATAAGAAATACAGCAAATTGCCCAGCCCAGCAGGCCCTTCAGCCATACACTCTGGGCAGTCAGAAAAAGCTCAGTGCTCAGATGAAGTGATTTTGTGGACACTGCCAAGTTTGTTCAGAAAAAAATTTTCCAGCTCTTGCCCCTGTCTGTGAGAAGAAGTTGCTTTCTCCCAGGTGGAGCTCAGAACCAGGAGAAGTTTATGTAAACCATCTGGTTTACAAACAAGCATGTGTTTTGTAAACTATATTTTGCAGGCAGTGTTTTTTACATTTTGTTATTCCAACTTGTTATTCTGTAACTAACCAATGATGATAAAGAGGCGTTGACCCAAGAACCAATGATTGTGCCCTGCTCTAGCAATCCTGGATATATAAAGGTCAAGATTTTCTTGATAAATGGCTTTTCTCCTCTGAAGTTTATGCCGCTACTTCTCTCTGTCCCCGGACTCAACTGTGACAAGATTTCATAAATACATATTTAAAATGTTCCATATTTAAAATGAGCCAAAACAAGCAACTGTATGATGTTTTTAGATATTCTCCAATCTAGGCAGAAAAATATGTCTCAGTTCACTCAATTTGCTTAAATATTGTCTTACAGGATTATTTCCCATGTAAGTATATAGATCATCCTTGAAATCTGGGGATTTCAGGTTGTAGAGCTTTACAGAAATTAGGGCTCCATGTTTCTGACTAATGTATAAAAACAGAGTCTTGCAAAATCCAGATAAATCATGTCTGTGCTCATGAACCAATTCAGATTCTGATTTTGCCCTTCTTCCTCAAATCCTTTCAAAGAATCATAGAATATACCGAGCTGGAAGGCACCCATCAGGATCATTGATTCCAACTCTTGGCCCTGCACAGACACCCCAAGAATCTCACCCTGTGCCTGAGAGAATTGTCAAAACACTTGATCTATGACAGATTTGGAACAGTGACCACTTTCCTGGGGAGGCTGTTCCAGTGCCTGATCACCCATTGAGGGTAAAGTCTTTTCCTGATAGCCAAATGAAACCTCTCCTGATTCAACTCCATGCTGTTTCCCCAGGTCCTGTCCCTGTCACAGAGAGCAGAGATTGGTACTTGCCCCTGCGCTGCCCCTCGGGAGGATGTTGAAGAGCTCAGTGAGGTCTCCCCTCAATGTCCTTTTCTCCAGGCTGAACACACCAAGCGCCCTCAGCTGCTCTTCATAAGGCCTCTGCCCCAGACCCTTTCCCATCCTTGTGGCCTTCTTTGCACACTCTCCAATGGCTTCATGCCTTTCTTATGCTGTGGTGCCCAAAACTGCCCCCAGCACTCAAGATGAGGTTGCCCTAGCCCAGAGCAGAGTGGGACAATCCCCTCCCGGGGCTGGCTGGCAATGCTGGGCCTGATGCCCCCAGGACAGGGATGTCCCTCCTGCCTTAAGGGCACTGCTGACTGTCAGAAACTGAAAATAGTTCATGCCTCAAACATTGATATAAAGTTTTATAGAAAGCTACAACCAAGAAGCCTCCCTGAAGGCTGGAACTTTGGACTGAAAGTCTGCTGATTAGATTGAAACCCATTGTTCAATCACCTCTAGCTGAGGGAAAGGTATGCATCCACTGAAAAGCCAAAGCCATCAGCTGTGCAGAGGATCATCCCCGGCTGAGCGTGGGGTGGGGGGAGAGCACAGCTCACAGAAACCAGGTTTACACAGACTCCCCAGCAGCCGAGGCGGGAGGAGGAGGTTTCGGGTGCGTGCCGTAAGCTCCGGTCAGAGGCACTGAGCACCCATCCTCTGATTACAGAAACCAGCCCAGCTGTGGCACCCACAAGCCACATCCATGGGCAGCTGAAGGGGAGTCACAATCCATCCAAGACCCCTCAAAGTGCTGGGCCTTGCAGGACAGGGCTGCACGTGATGCAACAGACCTAGAGTCTGCTGTGAGAGACTGCCCCTCCCCAGGGGAACGTGCCTGGACATTGGCACCTGGCTCAAGGGGATAAAAACCCAGGGGATTCTAAACCTCTGGGGGGACCTTCGCCACCAAGAAGAGCAGCTGGAGAGGATCAGCGGAACATCGTTGGGATCCACGGAGTGGTGATATTTTCCTTATTCTAGCCCTGTCACTCTCTTTCTGTCCCCCCCCACCTACTTTCTACTCCTTTTCTTTTCTTTTCTTTTCCTCTAACATTTACTATACAATAAAATCTATATTCTCTTTCTCTCATATTTATTATACAATAAAACCCATATTATTGTCACTAGTGTATGATCTCGTTTGCACCTTAATTTGGGCAGAGGAATTTCTAAAGAACCTTAATAATAATAATAATAATAATTGGATCATAACACTGACTCACATCCCACTGGCCACTGACCAGGACCCCCAGGTGCCTTCCCACAGCTCTCTCCAGCCTCTCCTTCCCCAGTCCATCCACACAGCCAGGGGTGCCCCATCCCAGGGGCAGGATCTGGCACTTGCCCCTGTTAAACTTCACATGGTTGGGGATTGCCCATCTCTCTCATTTCTCTAATTCGTCAAGATATCCTTCAAGGGAGCCAAGTTCGAGTTTTCAGGCTTTTTTCAGGGTACTCGTGTTAAAGCAGAAAGCGACAAGTACCCCTCAGGTACCATCTTGGCTGGCTCATTATGCCATTCCTGCTGATGCATCAAAAAAGAGCATTAACAGTTTTGATACAAATGCCTAGAACTCCTTAACATTGGTGGTTCTCATCTACAAGCCAAAGAACAGAACGGAGCTGGAAACTAGCAGAGTAACAGCAGGTACAAATATTCAAAGTAAAGGATGCATAAGTAATCTCTCCTGTACAAGGGTTGAGAACAAGTTTGTTTCATTGGCTGCATTCACTGCAGCTTCTTTTTCCACATCTTCCTTAATTTGCATTTTCCAGTTGTCTAATTCATCTTGTTTTCTTCTAGATAATGTTAATCTATGGGAGGTTAATACCAAGATTCTTATAATTTTTAAAAAATATATCACAGTTTGTAATTATGGTTTACTTCTATTTATGACATATCAAATATGATCTAACCTAGCACAGCGAGTGCTACTCAAAGAAAGATTCCTGCAGATAAATGTTATAACCAAAGTGTTCATCCTAGCCATTAAGCCTTATACATTGCATTTGAGGCTACCAACAATTGTGATTTGGGTGCTGATCTGAATCCTGAAAATCTGACCCTCAAATGTGGCTGTGAATCCATTTATTTCCATTGCTGCTGTGTGAGGGCAAAAAAAGCACCTGAGGGTATGATTGCTAGGCTGGAACTCATATAAATGGATTCTAAGCCTTTTATCTTTAGGTTTAGGGATGGATTCTGCCTTTCTTTAAAGTAACACAAATTCGGAATATTTTTGCTGAACCTAATTCCCAAGCCTAACACAGCAAGGTCTGGCTTTTGATTTGTCAAGATTTCTAGGAAATCCTTTGTCCCTCTGCTTTGTCACTAATGACGCGGTAGCACAGAGTGCTTATCGCAACTTTCACTTGGAAAAGCCAGACTTCATGCGACAGTAGCAGGTAAAAGGCAAAAGGCAGGTCTCAGGGCTTTCAAAAAACCTCAGCAGCAAACACCGAGTCAGCAGGCACTCCAGCTATAAGAGGGGAAGAAAAAAAGGCAATAATAGCTTTGTTTACCCTAAGGGCTATTGAAGACGTGACAATAAGAAGAAAATATTGTGAGAGGCATTTTCCCGACGCTGTGTGAATATATACTCCTCAGGCTTGGAAAACACCTCCCACGCAGAGCACATAGGAGACAGCTAGAATTTGCGACTGCCACACATTTCTGTGTGTCCGTATTTGTGCACACACCCACACGCACATCCACCGCATTTGTTCTGCCCTCGCCGCAGGTGAGCCTCAGCCCAGCCCCGGCCAGGCCGGCCTGTCCCCGCGTGGCGATAAAACAGCGCTGCGGATAAAAGAAACGCCCCGCTGGCGCAGGCACCGCTGGGATTCGAACCCAGGATCTCCTGTTTACTAGACAGGCGCTTTAACCAACTAAGCCACGGCGCCGTGCGGTGAGTAGGGTCTCAATGCAGCATTAATACAACTCCAAGCGCGGCCCGGGCCGAAGCGAAGGGCCAAGCTGCCGTGCCTGTCCCAGGCCGAGCTGCCGTGCCTCTCTCAGGCCAAGCTGCCGTGCCTGCCCCGGGCCGAGCTGCCGTGCCTGTCCCGGGCCAAGCTGCCGTGCCTCTCTCAGGCCGAGCTGCCGTGCCTGTCCCGGGCCAAGCTGCCGTGCCTCTCTCAGGCCAAGCTGCCGTGCCTGTCCCGGGCCAAGCCGTGCCTCTCTCAGGCCGCGCTGCCGTGCCTGTCCCTGGCCAAGCTGCCGTGCCTGTCCCGGGCCGAGCTGCCGTGCCTGTCCCGGGCCGGCCGGCCCCGCCGCCGGAGCTGCTGGAGAGGCTCTGCCCCGTGACTGCCAACCGCACACGCACCTGCCTTGGTTTTGGCACAACACACGTAGAGAGCGGAGGAAAATGCATAAATGTCGGCCTTTGGGACATTTTCGGCAAAACTGCCTACGGCCGGGCTCCAGCCCTGCCTTATCCTGCAGTGCCTCGATTGGCCGAGGTTCATGGCAGAGGATACAAAGGGAAGATCGGGTCTCAGTTAACAGACTCTGCAATCATCTATAATGACGAAAAATTAAACCACGATATACACATGCACACCCTACCATGTGCTTCGTGATCTGTGCACACACACACGGGCTGGCAATGCTGGGCCTGATGCCCCCAGGACAGGGATGTCCCTCCTGCCTTAAGGGCACTGCTGACTCACATCCCACTGCCCACTGCCCAGGACCCCCAGGTGCCTTCCCACAGCTCTCTCCAGCCTCTCCTTCCCCAGTCCATCCACACAGCCAGGGGTGCCCCATCCCAGGGGCAGGATCTGGCACTTGCCCCTGTTAAACTTCACATGGTTGGGGATTGCCCATCTCTCTCATTTGTCTGGGTCTCTCTGCAGGGCCTCTCTGCCCTCAGAGGAGTCAACAGCTCCTCCTAATTTAGTGTCACCAGCAGAGTTCCTTAGTGCTCCTTTGAGAGCTGGGTCCAAGCCATTCATGAAGATGTTGTAGGCAGAGGGCTGAGGACGGAGCCCTGCAGAACCCCACAGGTGACAGGTGACAGTCTGATGTCACCCCAGTCACTGTCACTCTTTGTGCCTGCGCCCTGAGCCAGCTGCTCACCCACCCCATGATGTGCTTGTCCAGCTGAATGCCAGGCATTTTGTCCAGAAGGATCCTGGGAGAGACAGTATAGAAAACTTAACTGAAATCCAAAATTATTACATCTAGTGGCTCTCCTAGGTCAACCAGGTGGGTTACCCTGTCGCAGAAGGAAATCAGGTTTGACAAGCAGGACTTTCCTCTCATGGAGCCATGCTGGCTGTGACTCATGAGTATGTTGTCCTCCAGGTATTTTTCAATACCTTCCAGTAATCTTTTCCATTTTGTTACCAGGCCCTGAAGTGAGACTGACAGGGCCATAGTGCCCTATTCTTTCTTTTTAATACGGACTGAAATAGAGTTCTTCCCGTCACACACAGACTTCTATTTATCTCCTTCCTATCACAGCAGTTTACACCAGAAATTTTTTGAAGAGTTCTCCTTAGACTCTCACATCCATGTCCATACCTAAATCCTAGCAAGTCTTTCTTCATAAGTTGTGTGGCTTTCCATTTTGCTTCATATAATTAAAACTTGGGTTTTCAAGGCCTGCCATTCCTGTATCAGTTATTGCAACATCATTTTCTTCATAAGTGCAGCCTCCCATACTTGTATCCATGTGCAACACTCCTCCACAGTGTCTTGGTTGGAAAGACAGGTGTCTGCCAAGGAAGGTGGGAATCTCCCTTGGAATGGAAAATACGACCCCCTTCCCTCTGAATTATTATAACTTTGAAATTATGGGGCTTTCAGGCAAAGATATGGGAAAAGGAATAACAGTTCTTTATCAATGTCTATGTATAACAAGGCAAACAAACAACAACAAGGGCAGCAACAACAAACTAACCCCTCAGAAACTCCAGAGAATCTCTTCCCGCTCTTCAGCCCTTTCCCCTGCGCTGCAGTGACGCTCACGGCCGGCAGGGGGCGCTGGCGGCTCCCGGTGAGCAGGGCGGGTGCGATGTTCCCCCGCGCCGGCAGGGGGCGCTGCGGAGCGAGCTCGGCCCTCACGCGGTGATGGCGGCTGGAATGGCAGAGGCGGGCACACCCAGGGGGCATTGGGTGGACACGGGGTGTTAGGTTAAAGTGTAATGAAAGAGCCAGAGGCAGCGGCAGCCGGGCTTCTCCGTAGCAGCTGCTGCACACAGCAGGGGACACATGCCCCCGGGAAGGGGTTCAGGGTCCCCGGTTTTTCTCCTGAGGCACTTGAGTAGATGGTGTCAAGAAAACTAATTCACACGCACCAGAGGTTTTTGTCCAAAAAGGAGAAATACGAGTCCTGTAACTTTGTTCAAATAAAGGGAGAGGCCATGGGCATTTCCCGTGGTCTCTCGAATTGCTGGGGGATGCAACCCCTTTTTATCCTAATTCCCGGCCGCAACACTCTCTTCCTTTCCCCATTGGCTGAGGTACTCGGAAGGTATAGACTTCTCGAATCGCCGATTCTATGCCCCCCTCTAATATGCACCCCCTCTTTTTTGTTATATAGAAGAAAAAAACCCGATTCATAATTCTAATAAGCCTTTGTTCTTTTTCTCTATGTTCAGGATTGTAACATGGCCTTGGTCGAGCAACAGTCTGTGTTGATTATTAACATCTTCTAGAATTGAGAGTTTTCTTCTGTTACTTCTGTCAGGAAAATTAATCCACAAACACTAGAGGTTATGTCCAAAGAGGAGACAGAGGAGTCCTGTTACTTTATTCAAATAAAGGGAGAGGCCATGGGGCATTCCCCTGGGGTCTCTCAAATTTTTGGAGGGCGCAGCCTCCTCTTTATCGTAATTTCCCAGCCGCATTTTCCTCTCTCTTTCCCCACTGGCTGAGGTACTTGAAAGGTACAGACTTCCCGGAACGCCTAATACCTAAGACTTTCTTCTAATGTATAACCCTCCCTTTAATTTTTAATTCTTATGGAATTTATGGTTCTTCCCATTGTTTCTTTCATCTCTCAATATCCTATTTCATTTATCAGCAGACCTACAGTTTATTTGTAAAGACAAATCTCTTTCCATTCATCAATCAGTGGAATCCTTCCCATTGTTTCTTTTATCTCTCAGGGCTAGTTTTATCTAGCAGCAGGCCCACAGCTTGTTTGTGAAGTCTCTTATTCCTCTCACTTCCCTATCTCTAAGCTCCTAGCCCCATCTACAAGCAGATTCGCACGGTCTGTTTGTAAAGACACATTCACCTTATTCCTTTCAGTGGCGAGGGTCATTTCCAGTCAGATCCGGTGTTAATAAGGTCCCAGTTCAACAGCTGCTCTTCCAAGCAAAAGCCTCACCCAGGATAGGAGAAAACAGTAATGGGCTGGACTCCACGATGGCAGCGAATTCTTCCACAGTAGCAGCATCTTAACCTTTCCCTCTGATCCCGAGAGCGAGAGAAGCCAAGCCCAGCCCCTCACCCCCTGGCCAAAATCCTATGGTAACCCTACCCTTCAAGAGAAAACTCCTCAGCTACGAGAGTGCCGCTGCACCCTTCCCCCCACCTTGGCCACTTCTTTTGTCCCTTATATAGCAGTCATCATCATCTCTTAGCAACAAATGGGACAAAATTCCCTGAGAGAAAGAAACAAAAAGGGAAAAATCTTAACCTCCAACACACAGATTCCCCTTCAATGTCTATTTTATGTCCTTCCCTGTTTTTTCATGGATTCCTCATTCTCAGTCACAAGTAGAAGCTCTTGTCTTCAAACACAAGCTATGTGATTTATTCGCAGATATTCATCTCCCTTCTGCCTTACCTCTGATGCCATTCTTTGTCACTTAGTTGGTTCATTTTTAAAATTTATGGGGGTCCCTTTGCTGTCCTTCATGTTTTGAAGGATTCACCTATAAATAACTGGAAATCTCTCTCATAACACAAAATCCCACTTAACCATCTGCTTTGTTTTGATACAGCAGCAATCAGCAGATTGCTGACCCATACTGAATTAGTGGCTCATTTATCATAGAATCATTTTGGTTGGAAAAGACTTCCAAGGGGATCAAGTTCAACCAATTACCTACTGCTGCTAGGTCCACCACTAAACCACATCCCTTAGTGCCTCATCTCCAAGAAGAGAAGAACCCAGATCCCTCTGGCTGTGATTACACCACCACTGCCCTGGGTAGCCTGTTACAATGCTTTACAAGTCTTTCCATGAAGAATTTTTTTTCAAATATCTAAATTAGTCCTCCCAGGGGGAAACCTGAGGCCGTTGTACTTCCCCATCATCTCCTGTCTATTTACTCTGTTACACACAGAGTTTGAAGTGATTTCAGGAGAAGGGCTATCTTCTTTGTATCTGTACGACAGCCAAAACATAATGCAATCCTAACCCATAAATAAAGCTTTGAAGTAAAGTATCAAAAGAAGCATGGCCAGTAGGTCAAGGAAGGTGATCCTCCCCTTCTACTCTACTCTGGTGGGATCCCACCTGGAGTACTGCCTCCAGCTCTGGGATCCTCAGCACAGGAAAGGCATGGAGCTGTTGGATCAGGTCCAGAGGAGGCCACCAAAATGATCAGAGGGCTGGAGCAGCTGTTATGTGGAAAGACTGAAATAATTGGTATTGTTCAGCCTGGAGAAGAGAAGCTTTGGGGTGACCTAATTGTGCCTTTCCAGTGCCTGAAGGGAGTCTGCAAGAAAGATGGAGAGAGACTATTTACAAGGGCCTGAAGCGAAAGGAAAAGGGAAAATGGCTTCAAACTAAAAGAGGGTAGGTTTAGATTGGATATTAGGAGGAAGTTCTCTGCTGTGAGGGTGCTGAAGCCCCTAGCCTTGAGGGCCCTGGCCCTCAGGTTGCCCAGAGAAGCTGTGGCCACCCCACTCCTTAAGTGTCCAAGGCCGGGCTGGACAGGGCTTGGAGAAACCTGGGAGAGTGGAAGGTGTCCCTGCCATGGCAGGGAGGTTTGAACTGGATCATCTTTAAGGCTCCTTCCAACCCAAAGAGTTCTATGTTTCTATGAAGTTCTTTGGTAAAACAAATAAAAATATGAATCAAGATTTACAAATGGATCACGGTGCCCACCTGACTGTAAGCATCTAACACAGGAACCCATGAGGACTGTGACTGCTGACATGCAGAGTAACTCAGGTTTCAGAGTATCACAGGATCAGTCATCATACCTTCACCTAGGTAAACCATCTTCCATTTCCATGATTAAACCAATTATTTCAATCAAATTTTTGTTTGCCTAATTACAAAAGATTTTAGAATCATTTTAGAAAGTAGCCAATGTAAACTCCCTTCATGATGTGTTCTTTAGTTTGTCTTCAATATAAGAATAAAATCTTGTACCTCTGACTACAACTGCCCTTTTTGACACCAAGTCTCAGATCCAGAGCTGCTCCCTCACAAGGACTTTCACTGGAAGGAGCTATCCTGCAAATTTGGCAGCTCTTGATAGCAGACAAAACTTGAAAGTAGATTTTTTTTTTCACTTTTTCACATATTTTTTCAGTGTCTGTCAATGTACTAACTGATACCAGAATGATTAGGCATGTCTCTAAGATCAAACAAAAAAAATACATCAAAGCTACTGTGTGTTCTTGTTCTATCGAGTGAAAAAAGTCTTGCAGTCAAAACTGCCCTTCTAGACTTACCCAGGCTTTGTCTGCTGCATGCACTATTAATCTTTGTTTTCCAAAAGGTATGTGGACTGTCAGTTCACAAAGATACTGTTTGTTGTCAAGAAGAACTTCAAATGCTTTCTCAGTACAGCCAGTCATTCGGTATCTACTCTTTCAAAGGGAAAAAAGAAGAATGCCAGAGTGAAAATTGTTAGGGCTGGCCTAGTCCCCCATGATCCAAATCCACCATACTCTCCTGAATTCTAATTGCTTCAGCTGTTCCTGTAGGGGAGGAAATTAGGCTTGTCTTAATAAATTTTACGTAATCTTGCCTATAAATTGCTGTCAGAAAGTTCCCAATACTCAGGCAAATACTTATAGATAGATTCTGAAAAATAAGTATTGCTCAACAAGTGTTAAAGAAAACTTCCTTAGATAAAAATTACAAAGATAAAATTTCTTAAACAGAAATTAGACACTTTGGGCAAGTGGCACATTATACCCTTTCCAGGAAAAAGAACATTTATGGATCTACTGTGCTTAAAAAAAATTAATCTTCTCAGTTTCTGGTCTTGATTTCAGTTTCCTTACATGTAAGAGCTGAATAGCATTTTGCTAAAGACAGAAAAACAGAAGTTCCACTTCTGAGCTCAAATAAAGCAGGTAAGTTTGGAACTGTCAATCTGATTTACAGTTATTAAACTGTAAATGTCATGACTAACACACTGAGACACTTGTTTTTATATCTCCAGTCTACAATATATGCTTACAGTTGCCAGGTGTTGATTTACTTCAGATCGCATCATTAAAAGATGTGACTTTTTTCCTTCTGGATTTCCTTGAGCTATAAAGGAAAGAAAGGAAACCTTTCGAAGAAATCTTTGAGCTAGCCATCCACAAGCACTTGGATAACATAATGCTATTAAGCTGAACCTTGTCTGGACTTTTTATGCTTTTGGGCTTCTTGGGCATTTTCAGTATGCCTGGAAAAAGTTTTCGGTTATGGTAGAAACCTAGCACTGCACAGCAGGAAATCAAAATCTTAGATGCTTTATTAAATTATTTCATCTGAATTCATATGGCATTAATACATAAGAATTGCTCATTACCAATTCTTAGATTAAGTCATGACTGCTTAATGTATTGCCAGATCTGCAATCTGCTTAGCACAGATACAGTCATTTGCCTGCATAGCAGTCACAAGAAGTTCATATAACTCTGTCTCCAAGCTATCTTAGCAGACTTAATTTAGATTTGATCACCTGGAATCTGTACATTTTCTCCATTCAGATCTCACCACTCCTCTCCCCAGGGTGAATGGAGTTTTAGAGAAACCCAGCCAACTACACAAAACTTAAGAGGAGCAAGGAAAGAGTGCACATCAGTTGAGACTGAAATACAAGGAAAAAGCCAGCGACAAGTATGAAAACATGGCCATGGTGGTAACAACTGTCCCAGCCCTGACTTATCCTTCTCTCCAATCATGTACATAAACAAGCCAGAAAAAGGAACTTTCAGGATAAGAAGAAACCTTTGTGTATCAACTTTCACATTTTAAAATATTAATAACTAGAGATCTTAGTGTATGCAACATGTGCTTATAATAGTCACTCTTTAAGGTCAAAGAACGTGTTCTAAGCATGAAATAGGTGTTCTCCTATTAAGTGTGATTGCAAAAACATTTACAGCTGCTATTTTTAAACTTTAGCAAAATATCTTCAGAAGGCTCCATGGTGATTCAGTCAATCTTCATGCCTGTATAACATTCCTTGCTTAACTGCTGCTTTGAGATTCCTTTTTTTTTAATTTGTTGTTGCAGCATTCATAACATACAAAGAGCTTCACTGCATAAGAACATGAAAGTATTTTTGACTCTTCAAAGCAAAAATGGCACAGAATCACTGTGTCCTCCCAGCATTTTAAATGGAATCTGTAAGGAAACAATGTTTAGGAATAGTTTTCCCTGAGATCATTTTTGACAGTTTAGTCCACGAGGGGGAGTTATGAAAGCAGGAACCATAGGAGAATGTACCCACTTAACTGAGCAAATTTCACATCCTTGGTACTACCTTGGAGAAGATTCACCAAATCTGGTTGAGAAAAAAAAAACGTTGATGGGAATTGCGTTTTTATTTTTCTGAAGGTTTGTTTTGGTTTCTTTTCCAACTCTTCTTCCACTAAAAAAAAAAAATCTTTAAATCTCTCAAGTCTTTCAAATACTTGTTTCCTTGATTCTGGTCCATCAAAATGCAGCACATCAAGCTCTTGGGCCAAGTGTTTTAGCCAAGACTGTTAGAAATTTTGGCAAAGATATTTTGAAGTAATTTCTTCACTCATTTGGGAGTTTGCTCATGGCTGTCAAGCATGTGTTGGTGTGAACAGAGCTAACAAACACCAGCTACCATAAGCATTAACCACACACAAAGCCACAGACAGCTTCTCATCCCTAGCCTGCCAGCAGCCCCCAACTCCCCCTGGGCACAGGGCAGAGGGCCCAGCCCAGCCTGTTGATCTTTCCCAGACCACCTGAATGCTCCTGCCAGGGCTCCAGGCTGGCCACAGAGCTGCTGCCCACCACCACTGGGCAGCTCAGGATTGTTTCATGTCCATATTTAAATTATTCTGTAATATGACAATTGTGGACAAAAAGTAGCATGAACAGTTTTCCTTGTAACTACATAAAATGAGGCAGATTATAATCATGGTACTAATCTTTTAGCATATTAGATGTAATAATTTGTGTGAAATGAACTGTGCAGGGCCAGGACTTGGACTTGATGATCCTGATGGGTTCCTTCCATCTCCTCATATTCTGTGATTCTATCAAAGGTTATTGGTTTAGAGCTGCTATAGTAAATGTTAAACAATTTGGAGAGGCAAAAATAATAGCTGGATACTTGAAAACTGCAATGTGAAATCCTGCATTGGATTGAATAAAAATACTTGCACCCAATAAAAATTTTACATTGCTTCAGTTTTAGCTTCCTAACTTAACTCAGACTGAAACATACTCTCCAGCATTTTAGAGGTCCTAGGCATAAAAAATTATCACTACACAAAACTAATTTGTAATAATAAAGTTTATTAAAATTCTTTTATTAATTAAAACAGAGCCTGCAGTATTTCATATTATTATGCCCAGAAAGGGGTCTTTTCAATGTTCTATAATCCATACATTTTGAACTCATGAAACATCACAAAATAAACATATGCACATTTGCTTTCAAAGAAATTCAATATGAATACTGTATCTATAGTGCTTCACATTATACACCACGGATCTACCATCACAGAGGAGATCACAAATTTGAGATCAAGTCACACAAAGAGAGCTCTTCAATACTGAAGTTGTTTTAATCTAAAAGGGAGGAAAAAAAAAGGCCACACTTAACAGTCACACAACACATTAAGAACATTTCATTACTTGAGCAGTTTCTTAAACCTTAGTTTCAGAGATCTGAGTTATATTAGATAAAAAACTTTTCTCAGTGATGAGACATCCAAATGTGAAGGTTCTAAAACAACTGCTTGTACAAAGAAGTCTATTTTGTGAAAAATGCATAAAAACATATTTTAGCTATTCAGAAATCCAAGTAGTAATTTGGTTTTTAATAAGAAAACACCAAAACATTACTGACACTCAGTTCCAAAGGAATGGAAGGCAGAGCCCTTTTAAATGCCAGTTGGTACACACCCATTCCACTCCACACCTCGACCCCAATCGTTTTGCCATTAGACCAGAGGGATGTGGAATTCAACAAATACCTCGAGGCCTCTCCTTCAGCTACTAAGAGACCCTAAACAGGAGCCAGCACAGCGACTGTCCCACGTGGACGTGTTTGAAGCTGACTGATCTGCACTAGACAGTTACGTTTGCTCCTACTTTTCTTCAAGCATGTGAGCAAAATATTGTGAACTGTGCTTTGTTCATTTTCACAATTATGTTAGCACTATCTTCAAGTCTCTAGTTTATAAAAATGTAATAGCAGTCTAAATTTAGAAGACATACATGACTCAAGCATTGTTCTGCTTGCTTCACTGTCCCTTGCTGAAGCACAGACTAGCTTAAGCACCATGTTGCTAGCAGAGGAGCAACAGATCTATCTGAATGGAATCTTAGCAGACAATGTTTCTTCCAATGTTCCCAAGTAAAGAGAAGTACATAAAAGAAAATATGAATCTCCACCTGCACTTGTTCTATTTTTAATTTCAATTCAAAATACCTTCCAAAAATACCAGTCATCTTTAATTTTAACATCCATTAGCCCTGCTAGGGCTGTGTATTTAGTGGCCTTTACCTTAAGAGGCTATCCTAAAATTAATTACCCTCTAGATTAAAATGTCTAATATTTGTACTCTTTGCTCACCAAAGTGACCAATATTTTATCTTCATAAAGAAAGTGGCTTATTCACATTTGCTGCATATAGGTTCACTAGAATGACAACTCATAAATTGATGTTTTAGTTATTCACTGCAAAATTTTCAAGTGTTTAAGTAACCTTTCTGCTTACCTTCTCAGAAGTTCTTTAGGAGACAAGCCTGTGGTATCCATATCACTAAGGCTGTCACTGCTATCTGTAGTGTCTGAGCTGCTGTCTTTTTCTGGTTTTTTATTCTTGTGTTTTCCTTTGTTTTTCTGCTTCTTATGCTTCTTTTTCTGTAAAAAGAAGAGCAATAATCCTTTATCTCCTTGTGAAAGACTTGGATTTTTCTGAATGTCAACAGAAGAAAAAAGTTGATTTCAGTATGGACTCAAAGCTTAACTGAAACAGAACACTTATCAGTGACGCTTTTCCACTACTCACTGAGCTAAAAAAAATTAAAAACCAAAATTCATTTAATCCAAGCGCTCAACTCCCCCTAAAATAGAAGTTTTATTACAGTTATTTGTACATAAGTCATGAATACAATTCCCAGAATATGCCTGTTATCATCCACACAGAACATGAAACTACCCACAATGCCATACCTGTAGTCACATATGTATATATGGAAAAAATCAGCATCATAGTGGGATAATTTTCTGGTTTCACAACATTAGAGAAATTCTGTTGCTTACATTCTAGTCCCAGTATATATATGTAGTTTTTTTCTAAAACAAGCATAAAAAATAAAACATTTTGAAAGGCAGATCAAAGAATCAATAAATCAAAAATCAGTATTTAAATTTAATACCTTTTCCTTTTTTCGTTTGTGTTCTTTCTTAGTCTTGTGCCTCTCTCTGATTTTCCTATGTTTTTCTTTCCTACTAGGCCCAGGAAAAGTTGCTGGTGCCACTGTTTGTTGCTGCCAAGCAGTGCCTAAAACACAAAGCAAATGCATAAAGAATAAAAAAAAAAGAAGACCAAAAAAGGATGAATTGGTTATTACATTCTGTATTACTTTTAACCTAATACAATAGTTAAACAAACAAAACCCTTAAGCTTTAGAAAGGAAATTACATGTCTAAAACTCCTAACTGCAACACCCCTATTGTAATTAAATGCCTTTGCAACCTTACAAAATGAAATTGCAAGGGTGTCCTCTATTGTCACAACAGTTTTTTATCACCGCCTCTACAGACTTGAAACAAAACTGGTATGAAAGCAAAGAGGTTCCTGTTGGTGAGTCACAGCATGGCAACAAAACGTTTGCTGACAGCTGTTTGACATAACACACACATTTAAGAGACAGTATGCCTATTCAGAAATGCTTTTTTTAAAGAGAGGTATCACATATTTTATATGCAATCTCAATGTGCAGAATTTACACTCTAGATGCTTACAGAACCTACCAGGAGAAAAAGCTGGTGGCAACTTTGGTCCAAATTCCTCTGCTGCATCCAGTTCCTGCTTTGAAGTAGGCAACGAAGAAATGCCAGAATCAGTTGTAGCAGTCACGCTCTCTATGAAAAAAACCAAAGCCTGCTATATTTGAAAGGAAAATAAGGAAATACTTTTTCCAAGAAGTGTTGAATAAAGTTCAAGGAGGCTTTCTAAAAACCTTTAAGAAAGCAAACTGATCAGCATCCTCCATCTCTATGGACGGCTTTGGCCAAATGGGTAGCTGACATTCAGAAACATGTCAACACACTGTGGGGCTTTTTTCTTTTAAATTGAAATTGACCTTTTAAACTATACCATTATTAATTAAATGACTATCGCTGCATTTGTTTGCTTCCAGTAACACAGTACTATTTTTCCATTATTCAGAATGAATAAAAAATTCCATGAGATGTGTAAGGTTAATAAACACTAAAAGTTAAATGTTAATAGAACCAACTGCGACAGTAAGTGGACGAAGTATTTTCATTTTAAGTATGTTCTAACACCAGATGTTTTGTTCCCCCTCATTGCATAAATAGGCATATTCCATTCGGCAGTTTGCTTGTAAGATCTACACAGAAGATACATGGCAGTGCTAATAATAACACTGTAACATGCAAGGCTTATTCAGTGCTGTATTATTCACATTTTCTACATGGCCAGCACTGCCAATCTCAGATGATCTGCACAGGAGCATCACATTGTCCTAACAGTCCCAGAATGTGTGATACAATAAAGGAACTTTTATAAGGTATTTATTTTATACTGCATAAAAGTAAACATCTATTAAGTACTACCTTGTACATTAGAGGAAGAACTGCCTGGTACATCAACTTGCTTGGTGGTTTCTGACTCTCTTTCTGAAGTAGTTGGTTGCTGTTCTTCATCACTCTCTTCCTCAGAGGAAGATGTTTTTTCATCTGAGGAGCTCACAAAGATGGCCTTAAATAAGTCCATGGGTGGTCGTCCACTTTCTTCCTCCTGATCCTTATCTTCATTAGCTACCTGCTAAATAGCATCATAACAAACTGTATTTAAACACTAAAGAAACTAACAATCTCTCTCTGATAAGGAACAACTTCAAGCACGCTGACAGGTATTTACAAAACATTTGGATGGCACAATAAGCTGTGAAATAAATCTTAGTCCCAAATAGTAAAGCTTTGAAACGCTGTGGAACTAAGCCAGTGTTCTGTAAAGAGTAGTGCAATTTGTGATGATAGAATCCTAGATATTATAAATTCTAATTCATTAATTCAAACTTCAATTATATAATACTAAATTTAAGCAATAGGAAAACATCACCTTTCTCCCCAGAACATGCTCTCTCCTCTATGGAAAGGAGAAATAAATATATTCTGAGCCTGTGAGCAGAGTGGTGGTCAAGTGACTGAATTTAGTTCCCAGACTACTGAGCTACATTTTTCTTCTCTTAAGCTCTACTTCAAATATAATCAGATCTGCAGTCCTTGTAAGCTGCAAACATCTTGCATTCCACAGTTATAACCTCAAAATTCTTCTAAGTGCCATCTCACGCCTTTGCTTATCCTGAGTTAGCTCTTGTGAAACCCCACCTGTATTAAATCAATTAATATATTAACCCATCTTATTTCTGGGTTGTCAGGGCTTACAGCAATTCCCTTTAAGTTCAAATCCTGTTGTAAACTCACCAGAGTGGGAAGAGCTTCACTTGTCCCAGTTGCACATTCTTCTGTTGCTGGCACTGGTGGCTGCTGCTGAACATCAGCTTTTGATCTAGCAAGACTAATGAATTCACTGATAGAATCTTTCTTCTCCTTCTCTTTATCTGACACATCCCACCTTGAAGGTTTCTTTGGTTCTAAAACATCCAAAATATTCAAATCACCTATTTCATGCCATATTGTTCTGCATTTCATGGTCTACTTGATTTTAAATTACTCTGCTTCTTCAGTTTGACGTTTTTAAAATCTTTCTAATGAATACTTGACCTATAAATGTCTTCTAGGTAGAAGAAATTAGCATAATCTCACTAACTTCAGTTTTTATGTCACTGAATTTTTATTTTCAATTTCTTTGTTTTGTTTTAAGATAAAAATTCATGTGGCTGGGTTCTCAATGAAAAAGATGCTTTTTCTGTACTATTATCTCATGTATAGCTACATTAATAAAGTAAAAACAAACTTACTGTTGAGACTGTTACTCTCTTGAGTCTTTTCATTTGTTGCTTGAGTTACAGATGTGGTGGGCTCAGACACAGTTAAGAAATTAAAAACAGAATACTTGTCTCGTTTCACTTTTGGTAAACCCACGATAGAAGAACTAGAGGGAAATAAAAGTGTTTGCTGATTATTGTTTTCAACATAGAGAAGTCCTCAAATTATCTACAACAAGCTGAAGCATCTACAGTAGTCCTTCAAATGCATGCCATTTTATCAGAGGTCACCATATTTCATGATGTAAATAAAAACACTGGGCAGTTCTATATTACCTTATGACACAAGAAAACATCAAGCCAGATTTTCCACAAGCAAATGAAAAGAATTTTTAAAAAATGTTAAAATATAAGTATCAATTATCTTACTCAGGATATGGATCACGAACATTAAATCTTCTACACAGCAGCTTATCAGGATGCCATTCAAACTTGTCTCTTGTGAGTTTGCCAAACATCTTCATCTTCACAGCTGTTTCCTTATCATCAATATCATTCTGAAAAAGTCAAACATTTACAGCTCCTAAGTAGGTAACAACTTAACGAACTGTTGTAAGACTTAAGAACAGGACAAATCCATAAATATTTAAATGCTGTTTAACAAAAGCACTACTCTGTATGCACCGAGTGTTTTCAAAGGCAAGGCACCAAAAGGGCAACAAAACAGCACCATATCTACCTAAGAGTTTGAAAGAAAAAGGAAGTTGGGGCTAAGGCAACAACTGCAGCTCCAATGTATTAAAAGCCTGCAAACAGCATATACCTCTTGGTCTCGAGGAACTTCAACTTTGTCAACATCATCTTCATATTTGGCTCGGGTAAATCTGGATGCCAGTGTTGAATTTGAGGATCTGTAGAACATTGCTGCACGGAAGAACTCCTCCTGCTCTCTTCCTCGCTCCCATTCTGACAAGTTTGGGTCTAAAAAGCGTTCCCATGTATCTGCTGTAAGGTAAGGAGAGAAATGCTTAGCAGAGATTACAGCTAACTTCGGGTCAACACTTTTCAAATAAAAAATAAGGTAAGAAGCAAACGTCCTTGCAAGTATTTAATGAATATTTAACATAAGGGTAGCATTAATCTCAACTGTGTTAATCCCTGATAAATGAAGGTAGTTTTTCAAGATAGGAAAAATGACAGAGTTTGCCAAATGTAAAATGGATATTTTAAGTAATTTTAATTGTAAAACTGATTCCTTACTCACTGCCCTCTAAAGAATGTTCAAAATACTTCATGGATTTAACAGGAGATTAAAACAAAAAGTATAATCCAAAGCTTTACCAAATAAATAAAACATAGAATGAAAGAATTTAAGCCTGGCTAGGCTTTGGTAGTTTTTAAGGGGCTCTCTGGTACATAAAGTGCTCACTGATAAATACAGAGTTTGCACACAGGTTTACAGCAACAGGTTCACTTTTTCTCTCAGAAGGAAGAGGAAATAACACCAGCCAAGCAAATACACTTACAGTAAAACAGACCTTTAACCATTCCAGTTATTTATATATTTTTATGTTTTCATCATTAAAGGCACTTACAGTCATAATATAGTCATAATTGAGAATACCCCATTTTACTGAGGGAAAATCCCAGCCCTGAACAGAGGAACTATGGGTTCCAAGCTCAAGTAGTGTGTCCCAGTGTGATAACCAGAAGAGGCTACTGACCAGAAAATATTTACTTTATTTTATATAATGAAAAGAACTTCTAAAAAAAACTGCAAAAAAACCCCTCCAAACCACAACTAAAACAACAAAACTAGGTTTTCTACCTATCACTATGTGCTTTTCCCTGTCAAACTTTTTACTGGTGTCCATCTTCTTCTTCCCTAATAGCTCCTCTGTACTTCAAAATTTGGAAAAAACACAACTCTTTTTTTTTTACATTTATTTCAAGGCAATCTAGAGTCATGAACTGAAGATGAACTCCCCAGATCAATTTCAGCTTTTTATGCCTTACAGAAAATCACAGTACTGGAGAACTCACCATAAGGCACTGCAAGTACCTGGTTTAATCTAAGGTACACCACAGTACCATTTAATAGCAAAAACATAAACAAAATGGAAGGAGACTGAAACAGCATGAAAAGAGATGATGAAGGAGGTTGGAATTTTTTTTGTTTGGAGTAAGATCTCTGCCTGTATGCTGTGCTTTTACAGTCATAAATCTTTCTGAGAAGAACATAAGTGACAGCAGAAGTTTGAGTATCCAAATGCCATATAATACAAGCTTTGACAAGTGTGAAATACTTCATTCACTTTAGGGTCCTTATCACCCCCTTGTGCAGAGGGTATGAGGTTTCTTTTGATTCTACTGTTACCCAATCATCTTTCTTCCTTTATATGATCTGTCAGTTTAACTCCTCAAAGAGAAACAAAAGGCTTGTTCCACTGACCAAAGTTTGGCAAATGAAATAAGGGAAATCCAAGAAATCAAGTAGAACTTAGCTTCTGCTACATTGTAGAAGTATGAAATGTAATGCCTAAAATCAAGACTTTCTGCCAACTGAGTAACTGAGCAGTTTTCCTGAAATCAACAGGACTAAGTATCAGTAAAAAATTCTGCTAACATTGGTCCTGAAAAGAAGTAAAGGGAGAAATGCTGTGGGATTCAGGAAGAGAACTTATAGTGAATATAAAATGCATTGGGAGAAAAAAAAGGGGGGGGGGGGGAAGAAAAAAATTAATCAAGAAATATTTTACCTTTTTCTCCTTTTTTAAGACTTTTCACAAAATTTTCATATCTTTTTTGCTTTTCTGGATTTTTTGCAAATGGTTTGAAGTCACTAGAACCAGCATTTTCTAACTGCCCCCCCAGCATCATTTGCCATTTGTGAGCAGCATCTTCTGGGGAGGCTGGCTGGAATCTGCTTTTTGGTGCCTGCTGAGACACTACTTTGGCTTTTGTTTGTTGTTCAGATGCTTGTTTAATTTCTTTGAGTCTTTCTCTATCTTTCTCAGACAGATATTCCAAAATAGAAGGAGCTGGACCTAAAGAAGAAAAAAGCATTAAAAGATAAATAGAAATGAAAAATTACTAGAACTATTTCTTCCACTCTAGCAAAGGAAAAATCCCTACCACATGTGTATACATTCAGATAAAATGCTCTTAAGCAGAAATTAAAAATAAAATGGTATACATGGCAGATAAAAATTGGCCACTATTACATCTTTTACATTATTTACATATAATTTAATAAAGTTTACTATTGTAGATACAAATGTGAGCCACAGTTACAAATTACCTTTTTAGTATATTTGAATGCATTTCAGTGAACATTTTACAGAAAAAATCCTCACAGCCTAATAAATTCATAAAAGGCCACAATGCCTCTCACCCCCAACAAAACAAAGTCCAACACATACTTTTTATCTTTAAAATATTTAAGTAAATGAAAATACAGACAGCTATGTCAACAATTCAACTGCTGAGATTAAACTGAACAAGGAAATTGTATTCTAGCTTTGGTAACTAGACTTGATATATTTATTTTAGAAAATAAGCATTAAAGGCCAGACCAAATTCTTACTGTTCTATGAACAAAAGGGGACCTGGAACACAAGCAAAGGTATGGTCACATATCTCAGTACCTTTCAGCTCTGTCTCTCCTAGCTGTTCCCTCCTCTGAGCAGCATTCAAGGCATGCCTGCTTTGCTGTGCTGGATCACTCTCCAGTTTCCCAGTTGATTCCTCCAATGCCTTACGTAAAATGCAGTTTTCATTCCCAGCTCTTATCACAGGTCGAAAGTAGTGGACTGGTCTGTAATTTTGTGGCAGCCTAGGTGGTGGATAAATCTGGGGAGGGGAAGGGGCAACAAAGCAAAAAACTCCACTGAGAAAGAGAGAGAACTTTGTATGCAACACCTATAAATGTGCTTCAAAAAAAGTCAGTTCAACCTAAGAATTCCTCAATTTAAATCTTAGCAGTAAAAAGAGATAGTACAAGCTACCAATTCCTTTACACCCAGTCAGTAAGTGGCTGTAATACAAACTCTGTAAGTGGTTGTAATACAAACTCTGGGAACAAATATATTGACAATATGTTGGCAACAATGAAAAAATAGGAAAACATGCACATTAAGTGACAGAAAAATTACAAGAGTCTTAGGATGCACTGCTTTTATTTGAGAAAATACCTCTTAATATTGCTGGCTTTTTTGAACTGAAGTCAAATGATTTAATCAATTAATTGAACTACTGAGTACTTCTGTGCTTACTGTATTTTAATGTCTTTCAAAGTGTTTTTCCCCACATTCTTCATTCAAGCTATTACTTCAAAGGTTATCCTGTGTTCCCTATACAATGCAATTTTATATACCACACAAATATTCTTCCTTTGAAAGAGGATCCTGTGATACAATTATGTTTATCATTCTAATTAATACAAATATATATGGCATGAATTATGTAAACCTGAAGACAGGACTAAGAAATTAAATTGTCACCAAAATAGCAAAGTGGACAAAGCATGAGGTCTGATTTTTATAGAAAACTGAATGTTACATATGAAAGATCTAGAAGCAAAATAGGTAATTTTTTTTATTTTTAAGTTAAATCAAATCATTCCTCCAAATTTGTGGCAAGTAGCAGTGAATAGTCTGGAAGGCATTTGTTCAAAGCCAGTACACAGACAAAGTTTAAATACCTTCAGGAGTCTGATAATTTTTTTTTTTCTATTGAACAACCCCCAGTGCTGTAATTTTGTTCATGCAGCAATTTTTACTGCTGACCAGAACATTTATTTCTAAGCACAGAAAAACACCGAGAAGCAGTAGAGTCCACACAGTTCACATGATGAATGATGCTATCATTAATACATTCAAAACAATCCAAAATATCATTATCTGCTTACCTTGATTGGAGCTGACGATTTTGATGCCAAGGAAAAACCATCCAGGATTTTGCCTATATATTTAAATTCTCTTTCAGGCCCTACAAAATGACCACAGAGTTGGTCAGTATTTAAAACATGCATGTTAGGCACTTTTTTCTTTTTTGAATAGTTTCCATTTGTCACTGTCTATTATGTGTCATAACTGTAGTTGATTGTTTTCACCACCTTTCATTTAAAATTAAGGGTTCTGATTCTGGATTAGTATCATACAACTAAAAACTGCTACCAGAGTGATTGCTGCAGGTTGAACATGGCTTATAGTGAAGCAACAGTATGCATACTGTGCACAGCTAACACCATCAGTGCCATTAATGTGTAAACCAATGTGAACAGGTACTCCAGAAATCACTGCACTACTGCATGCACTTAAACACTGCAGCAAAAATAAAGTGGTATCAAGACAAAATTTACACAAATTATCTGAAAATACAGAAGTTTATCTTAAAAAAAGTTCTCTTTTCAAGGGCTGGGTTATATTTTGTAACCGTGATTCACAATCACTTTTCTTCAGTGAAACTGAATGCTGTATCTCACAAACCAGCATGAATTTGAAAATATGCCTTGAGGTTTTAATCTACAAAGGACTTTGGAAATTATTTCTGTAATTGAACACTTCAATATAGAAGGAGGACTAGTTGGATTTTCAGATATCAAGGCTGAAAATTAAAATATATGGCAAATAGAGACTACATTTGTTGGAGGTTTTTTCTCCATATTACACTCACTCTTTAGATAGAATCACAGTTCTTACTTTTTTTGGATTTATACTGTTTCGGTGCTGTCCAGCCATACAAGCCATCTCCAGGCTCCTCATCCTTTAGCACTGTATCGTATTTTGACAGTGTGTCAGTTGCATAAATATCATCATCTTCTTCCTCTAATGCTCCTACACCAAAAGCCTGAAATATATATTTTAAATGAGAACCTGAAAGTGTAAAAATATTTTTAACTCACATATCAGAACCCATCTGCATGTGCATTTTTTCACCTATATAAAATCTACAGTACAAATATATATACACTGGGAAAATTGTACACATTTTGTACAGAAATTGTGGTGGAAAAAAACCCCATACCTCAGTAAGCACAAAAGCAACACATTCCACTCCCTTGGCAGAGAGGGACAGCAAGTTTGGTCTGCACAGGACAAGGACAGCAGACTAGTTCCACCACAGTAACATGTGCAATCTGACTAAGAGCAGGTTAAGTTCTCAAAAGGAAAAAAAATATGTCAGTTGACATGGAAACTAAACAAGGAGAATTCCCAGAAAATATAAACTGACAGTGCTTCTAGGTAAGAACAAAAAATACCCTGGAGCAACACAAAACCTCTCTAGCTGACACATACAGCATTACTGAAAGTACAATAAACAAAAACCATAAACTAAATCATGCTGAATATTAGCTTTATCTACTCAAAGTAACACAAGACATTTTTCCATCCAGCTTCCATACTCAGAGTCAGGTATTTTTTATAGCTGTCTTTCACAGTTTCAGTAAATGAAGGCATCTGAGAGTTCTGAGGATTTTTCCACATCTTCAGAATAAGTTTTAAAAAAACCCTATTATCAAACCACACTTAACATTTCTTACAATGATACTACAATGACTAGGAGCTTTCCACTTAAGAAAAAACAAAATTTATTTGGATTTTACTGCACTGATCATAAAATGCATTAAAAAATGTCCTTACCTGACCTGTAATACCTAGTTTTCTTCCTTTACTGTGTCTCAGATCACCAAGTAAATTGCTTGTTTCTTCAGAACCACCTGTGAAAAGATTCAGGTGTTCTCTTCCAGATGCACCAAACAAAGCTTGTGAGGGGTCCAAACCCTTATAGCCAAGTCCATGGACATTCTCTTTTGGAGTCAAATCTACAGGCATTACATCCTTCGGTGCAAACGTCACATTCTCTGGCTGATATTCATCCTCTTCATCCTTGTATAAAATAAAAGTTTATAAGAGCATATATGACTAGAAGTTCTGTATGTTGAGCATCTACAACATTCAGTTAACATGAGCCTAGGCAAGTCTGCATTTCCAAAATTGTATATGAACTGTACCTGCTTATGTAGCAAATGAAGAAATTTAGATATTAAAACCTTTCTTCACATTAAACACTTTTTAATGTAGAAAGTATTTATAAAACACTTAAGAAGATTTGAAACTGCATTTTAAAATACTGTTCAAGGACATTGAAGAAGTTGTTTTGTTTTTTTAATATATTATCACATATTCTTACATAAATCAACAAACCACTTTTGCCTGTTCAATACCTCAGAACCCTCAGACAGTCCAGGTGGTAATGCACAACCATATATTTTCACTGTAGGATCTGTAAGATATATAATAACATCACATGTCATTAATAAAAGAAGAAAATGAAATCAACTTCCTAATGTTAACTTTCTACTAACAAGAAAGTTAATTAGCTCAGGAATTCCCTGAACTTACCAGGTTTCTGTCTGCATGGCTTTCTTTTGACTCGTGGTCCAATTCCTTGTCCTTGTTTCCAGCCCATTTTTTGTAACAGTTCAATCCCAACTGTTATTCTACAAAGATAACAAAAGGAAGCAAACCCCAAAATTACTTCAAACCACACCTTTATTTTATGTCAATAAATAATGTACATATATAATATTTGAACTTCTGTTTTTGTATCCCACTTTAAAATAAAATTGAATGTATTAATATTTGCATGCACACTACTTTCCTGTTTACAAATGTTTACCTGGTACCAGTCTGCACATTCAAGGTGGAGGCCAGTTAGAAAATGTTACACTGCAGGATCTTCCAGTCTCTCACAGTTACCGTGGTCAAACATTACTTTTCTAAGCAATACAACACTTCTAAGTAAACTGTTTGGTAAACTTTTATGTAAATTTACTTACTTAGATGGTCCTATTAAATCATCAAATGCAGTGGTTCCTGGAATGGGAGCAACTACTCCTGCAATCTGTCTAGCTTTCTCCTTTATTCTGTCTTTAGCTTTAGATGCAAAATCATCTGTAGTTGTAATATCTTTTGGTGCTATCCCAAACTCACTAAGGTCCTGGAAATATACACAAAATGAAAATATTTAGATTAAACATGCCTCAAATTCTTACTTACTGTAATAGTAATGAAAATGCCATATGACCTTCATATTGGCTAATTTTCTCAAGCCACTTATAGAGTTGTTTTTTTGATAGCTTTAGTGGAAATATCTTAAACAGCTTCAAAAGCATTTGCATGTTCTGATAAAGTGAAAGCAACTGATTGAGTTCTGGTTTTATTTTTTAATACTGACATTAGAGGAGCTTCTTAAGTGAACCTATGAAACAGTCTATATGACCTAGGAGTATAACACTGTATACAAGAAATAATTTTAAAGTTACTTCAATTTTTGCTGTTATGGCAACTATTTACACAAGTTTTCAATTCCCTTCTAAATTTACCTCTTCATCCATGAAGTCTTCTGGTCCAAGAATGGTTCTGTCTGCTCTCTTCTGCCGTGACGATACAAAAGCTGAAGGTGTCCATCCTTTAAAGAAGGTAAATATTTAAGTAAGGTACTTAAGGCAACATGGTATTCAAAAACAATTCAAACATTTCAACCTTACATCTTAAGGATACATCAAAGGAACATTTGTAAAATTACAGTCCAAAAACTCAAGGAGAAATAACTTCAGCAATACTATCTCAACTACTCACAGTATAAGGAATAGCAAGAACAAAAATGCTTAATGACAGTTAATTTGTTCTCACTAGTACGAAAATATGAAAATATGGTTCTCAATTTAACCATTCCCAGAAGACAGCAAAATATCTAACCTTCCTTTGTGCCAACAGTGTTAAAGTAACCAGCTGAAAAGCCACCAGTAAATGCTCCATGGAAACGCTGGTATCGTCCCTTTGCATCTTTAACAGTCTGCTCTTGAAGAGGAACTGGCTTTTTAATTCGTTCACCTACAATCAAATAAACCAAGAAAGTAAGACACAACTTCACATGAAAAAGTGACTTCCTACTTCTTCCAGAAGCCGTTTCTTCCTTGCAAGTAAGAACAGAATCAAACACTAGCCACCCTGAAATGGAAAGCATCGGCAGTTTATTTCCACTCCACTGTAACTATTTATATACACCCCTGATGCACATTGCTAAAGGAAAAGCATGAAGCATTCCCATCAAAACTCTTAATTCTACTGACTTCTGAGAACATTGGGGTTTTCTTCTGTGAAAGGACATTGTTAGTTTTCAAGTATGCAAGATCTCTGGCAGGATTTCTTCACTTCAGTAATTGTTTGAGAAATTACGTATCAAAAGTGTCCAAACTGAAACAAAACACAAAAGCCATAGACTTTGACATAAACGTTTCCCCCCTTTTTAACAATAGTTCTTGAAGAAAGTGATACAGACTTGGAAGTCACAACTGTACATTAGTCCTTCAACGATACCCTGTCTATCTCATCAACATAAGCATCGGGCGGTCAGATTAACATAACTGCGTACACTTGAACTGTTATACTTGAACTGGTTTTGGGTTGGGTTTTTTGTTTGTTTGTTTGTTTTTTGTTTTTTTGTTTTTTTGTTTTTTTGCGTTTTTTTGGTTGGGTTGTTCGTGGGGTGCTGGTTTTTTTTGTTTGTTTTTTGTGGGTTTTTTTTTTTTTTTGAGGCCTGGGGAAAGGACAGAAACAAACACTGGCCCCGGGCCCCACGCAGAGCAGTGCCGCCACAATCGGCGGGGTCCCCCCGCCACACCTGCTGTAGTGCCGAGAAGGCCTTTCCCCATTCCGCTCCCAGGTGGCTCGCCCTATGCCGGGCCAGATCCTCTGGCAGGACAGCACGGCTGCCGAGCCGCGGAGGAGGAGGAGTTAGGGGAAGCAGGTCTGCGCTGAGCCCGCACGCCGCAGTTTCCCAGAGTAAGGGCTGGAGGGCCTTCAGCCGCGAACCGAACCGGTCCGCGCAGGCCCTTGGGGATGCCCCGGCCCCCAACGCCGGGCCGCTCCCCAGCGCTCGCCACAGCGCAGTGACGGAGAAGGAGCGGACGAACCTCCCGGGGATCCCTTACCCTCCTGCAGGGGCTGCAGCGCGCTTCCATAGCTCACCAAGTCCTCCTCCTCGCTGTCGCTGCTCTCCGCCGCCGCCATCTTACCCGACGGTGGCCGCGCGGGACACGGCGGCACCACAAGCGGGAGGCGCAGCCGCCGGCCCCGCCCAGCGCCCGGCACCTCCCGCCTCCGAGTCCGCTCTCTGTGAGGGAGCGGTGCCCCTCGGCCCCGGGATCCCGCTGGACGGACGGGAGCGGCGGCATCGCCGAGTGCCCCGGAGCCCTTCAGCGCCTCTCGGCCTCATGGCGGCATTGGGGCTGCCCGCCGGGCACGGCGCGGTCCTGCGGGCCCCTCTCTGTCCCCCCTCCTGCGGTAAAGAGGCGAGGGTGTGGCGGGGGCCGGACCTGTCCCGGCCGCACGGGTCTCTCCGGCGCAACCGTGTTTGGCTGAAAAACTCCGAGCCCCAGTGGTCTGGGAGCTCTGGGGAGCTGCCGTGTGTTGTTCCACATCAACGCTCCGAAACGTTGTCTGGTGTCTTTAAAAATTACCAACGCCGCATAATGTCAAACTCTCAGTCATCAGTAGCCGTGCGATACTCCCTCGAATCATCAGAGCACCAGATCAGATCCCCTCAGACTCAGGGCTAGGAAAAGGGCAGCAACGACTCTGAGAAACAGATTTTATTTAAATCAAGGTGTAAAGCGGACTCCACCCTGAATCATCCCGTAGGGAGCTGGGGATTTCATTGTACTCTTGAGCAAATACATGGCAAAATTTGCCTAACCACGTTGTTTTACGAGCTGTTCAAGAAGAATTTGCACAGAAATCAGGACAGAAGTTTGGGTGTTCAAACCTTCCCTCAAAGAGCTTCATTCCTGAACGCTTTCAGGTATCTCTGTACCTCATTGGGAAGTCCTGTATCGAGAGAGAAAAGTTCACTGAATGTATTTTGTGCAAAGACCAATATTCACCGGTAGGAGCCAAGTGTTCAAAATTTGGATTTTAATTTCCAGTGTTATCTCTCCCCCCCCCCCCCCCCCAAAACCCAAACAAAAACGAAACACTTCAATTTGCGCTGAAGATCCTATCAATCCACAACTTTTGTAACTATCACCAGTTTCTTTGAAATCCTTGAAAGTAAATCAAAACACAGTCTTCAGAGATTCCTGCCCTTGACAGGTAAGAATTCTGTGTATTCTCTAACCCAGTATTTCTGTTCATTTGTATACATGGTTTCTTTCAAAGTGAAACTACAGGAGTTTCATGTGATTTCAGGTTTCTATAGGAAATATTTACACGGTTCCATGCAAATAGGGAGTCCTCTTTCATTTACGTCTCTAATTCACTTAAAAACAATATAGTAGAAACCACAGACACATATCTACGAGCATTATCTTTTCCCATCATTACTAAGCACTTAGCTAGAACATACAGTGTCAAAACGAGCTGTTAGCACATTTGCTGTTTCCGTTTGTTTAGGAAATAATTGTTCCTGAATAGTCGATACTATGTGACTTTGACTAAACACACCGGCTTAAATAGAGCTTTTTTACACAATGTTAACAGAGAATCTTTTGAGTGTTTTGTCTGATGAGTTCAAAGAGTTGGGGTAATCAAATACTGAAGATTTTTTTTCCCGTGTTTTGCATCCCAGGGGTATTTCCTTCCCCATGGTAAACTCTCTCGTTTACAATTGTTAAACCAGGTGACAATTGCTATTTGTAGCTGTTATATAAGACAATAACTCCAATGTCTTTTTGTTTTAATTGCAATGAAACTAAAATATTAGTAGAACTGAATCACTTACACTTCAAATAGGTCTTTTTAACAGAAGTTTGGCGAAAAAAACTCCCAACAGTCTGCATTTTTGAATGAATGTTAACATACTTGCCAGTGGATGGAAGGCTGAAATTGAGCCCTAAAGCCATAGGTGGACTTCAGGCTTTTGTTTTCCAATACATAGTTTTCAACCTCTGGTTCTGTATTGGTTCAAAAAGATCAGGCATAGAAGTGTCTTGCTATGTCTTGTATTATTTAAAACTGCTTCTTCAAATAGATTTGTTGATTAGTTTGAAGTCATGTGAGTCACAAAAATATAAGTACAGGAAGTATAAAAATCCCATATTTTTACAAGCCTTCTGATTCATGCAGTAGTCATGAGAAAGTTTAGGGTATGAACCCAATTCTATTTAGGAATTCTAATAGCAACCAAAAAGCTACTGGAGGCAAGATGATGGGAAGAGCAGGGACATGGTTTTTTTTTTGAGGGTAAATCAGGTTTTGGAATGTTCTAAGCTGCAATTTACATTCCAGGGTCAGAGAGCATTCCTACCCAGTCATTATACAGCTGAGCACCATACAATCAATACGTGCCTTTTGCAAAAAAAGCATGTTCACCACATGCAGACAAAACCTACAGGGACTTAGTTAAGAAATACTCTATCAGTCCTAATGCAGTCATGATGAAGCATCCTTATCTGAGTGAGGAGAAGGCACAGTCTAATCTGGCAGAGTGAGAGTGCTGGGTGATATACCCCAGACACCAACAATGGGGAGGAAACACGCTATCTCAGACTCCTGATTTTACCCTAGAAACTTACTAGATGTGTTGACTTTGCTTTATTCAAAAAATCCACCAGCAACGAAGAAAGGCTGCATTTTGTCACCAGCACGTGTTAGAAATTGTCTTTGGTGTTGTATCATGCAGAATTTTCTGCAAATTTGTGTTTTATGCATAACCATGCTAATCGTCATTGTTGTTAACTGAGCTTTTGGCCTGACTACAGGCTCTTAGGACTTTATTTGGAGTAATAGCTGTAGCCTTTCAATGAGATCAGTTTTCACTAAAGCCAGTGACAGCAGTGCAAACTCAAAAGATGGTCACATTAATGTTGTTTTAATTGCCAGATTGTATCAGCACAGCCTGCACTGGCAAATTACTCATTTATCTTAAAACAGTTTCTATGTATTGCATTGGAGTTTTATACTGATTTGCAAGATTTAAATTTTAAAATAGTTTTTGTCAGATAAGTATATTTTTTAATAGCATAAAATTTAAAACATTTTAACACACTCAAATCAGAAATTGGAGCAAGTTTCCTACTTTCACCTATTTATATTTAATAAATATTTTGATACATTCATCCAGTATCCTTAGAATTATTGGGGGGAAAAAAGTAGTGAGGAGAGAGTGAGCAAAATCACAGCAAACAAAATTCAGCTGATTTCAAGATAGCAAATCTTTGGATCCTAATTTCTGAGTTGCTGACTCTAGTATTCTTCCTTAAAAACATGCAGTAGACACACAGTTTAATCAGCCTGCCCTGTAGAACCCTTTGGAGACCCCAGTATTTTCAAAGAACCGTTTCCATTAAGGATATAATTCCAAGGATATTTTTTCCTTTGATAAAAAAGTGTTCTCTCTTCAGATTTTTTTGCCTTACACAACTCCACCCTAACTCTAAGAAAGCTAAATAAAGAGAGAAAAGGCCAGGGGAGGTGAGGAGGAAGGTAAGTTTGTTAATACCGATGGGAGTATTGCATCTTTCAATGCTAAATGCACAGCAAGCTCTGTATGTTGCATGGCTAGGAATAGGAACCAGTATTGGGAAATTCCTCACACATGTGTGCAATAACATTTGTGAAACAGGTTACGCAACGGAGTGTTTCAGACAGGTGGTCTCTGTGCAGCACAAACAACTGCAGACCTCCACAATGCTGAGGTTGGTCCCATATGAGTTTCCTGGAGCCTTTCACCGAGACAACGATGCCCTTTTTTGGGGCCCGGGCTCCGGGACCTCTCCAGCCTCCTGCTCTTACACATGTCGGGGTGCGGGCGGCCAGGGCTCCCCAGAGGGCCCAGGGAGAGACAGTCCTGCGAACCGTGCCGGCAGATCGATACGCTCCCCAAAGCCGGTCGCTGCACCTGGGCACCACCACGGTGATCCTCCTCACTGCGGTGGGCACCCCCGGGGCTGGGAGCACCCCTCTCGGAGGAACGAACCTGCTCTGAGGAGCAGCCACCCGCGGGAAACCTCGTCTCCCGAAGGCGGACCCGGGGAAAGCTGGAGGCGGCCCCACGGTGCCGGGGGCAGCCGCCGCGGGTGGCCAGCCCCAGGGTCTGTCGCCAGGCTCGGCGGCGCGGGAAGCCGCAGCGCTAGGAGGGAGAGGTGCCTTCGGGGCGGCCAGCCAGACTCCGGCACGCTCCAGCGGAGGACGGCCGGAGGGCCGAAGAGGAGCGAGCTGAGCCACCACCTCACAGCGGGGCACCGGACTCCGCTCTCAGTCAGCCACAGCCACCGCCCGACTCCGAACGGGAGGCACCTCAGCCACCCCGCCAGGGCTCGGGCGGGAAGAGGCGCGGGGCTCGCTGCAGCCACTTCGGCAGGAGCACTGAGGGGCGGAGGCGCAGCGCCGTGGGGCGGGGCAGCTCCTCCCCGCCAGCCCCGGAGGTGGGGCCGGGCGGTGCCGCGGGGCAGTGGCGGCGTTTCCCCAGGGTCGCGGCTCCGCGGGGAGTAGCTCGTCTCGCAGCAGTGGTGGAAGGACGGCTGGCCGGCCGGCCCGCCCGGAGATGACAGACGCCCTGCTGCCTCGCGGCTGTCAGGCGGCCGAGCCGGCGGGGGACGGCTACTTTCGGAAGGTGGGAGGCTCGATGGCTAGCTCGGGGTGGGTGGGCTGCGCGAACAGTGGGCTGTGTTCCCGGGGCAGCCCCCGAGGGCCGTTCAGGGCTGGGGGTCCCCTCTCCGTCGCTCACGGTCGGCTTTCTCCCGGTGGAGCTTCAAGGGCACCGTCCCATGGCAGCCCACAGGGGTGGGGAGCAGCCTTGGGGGGCGAAGGGGCAGGGAGGCGAGCTGGGGACCTCGCCCAGAGCGAGCGCAGCTGCCGGGGCTGCTCGGCCTGGGCTCCGGCGAGGGGATCCACCTGGAGCGGGCGGGACACGGCGCGGGGACCCTGGCGGCCCTCCCCTGCTTTTGAGGTGGGCGTCACCCTGAAGGGCAGGAGCGCTTGTAGCTTCACGAAATGAGTCAAATTGCACTTGTTGGCCTTCTTTTTATTGTCTTTATCCCCTTCCCCCCTCCCGCAGCTCTTTTTCCCGTTTGTTACTCACCGCGTCTCCTCGCGCGCTCTCTAGTAAATTGCCTTATCTACCTGTAAGAAAGTTTACTGGAGTAAGGTAACGAAGTTAACAGATTCGTTAGGAAGTTCCTAATGAACACTTGCCCTAATTACTTTTCAGACTGACTGGGCGGCTTATGCCATAACCTGCGCCTGAGTTCTTTCTTCACAACAGTAATTATAGTTAAGTATTGCCTGTAATGCAGCCCTGTGGGGTCCTGTGAACTTCACTGGAGGTAAAGGGCAGTAAGTGCCGTTTTCAGAGAGCTTTGATTCGGCCTTCCCTTGATGTTTTTAAGTTCTCAGCACCTGTAACTTTCGTCCATAGGTTTCAAGTCGGGGTGTAGGTACACGGGGGTTTTGGTGTAGATTCTGGATCCAAAACCATAAACCGTCTAGTCTGTGGAGAGGGGGGATAAAAGCTGCATACATCAGGTTGTTGCTGTTTGCCTTTGTGCAAAAATAGCCCCATTACACACTTCAGCAACCACCTGGATGACGTGGTAGGGAGGCACATATGGTTTGCTTTGTTGCCCTCTTTAAAGGCTGTTTCATTTTTTTGCTGCAGTATTTATAAAATTCATAAGCCTGCAGGAGTTTAAACAACATTGCCCTTTAGCAGAGGAACTGTTTCTAGCTGAAAAGAGCCAAGCTTTACCTGTGCCAGCCATGCTGCAAGGAATCACTATCACCTTGTGAAAAACTAGGCAGACTGAAACAAAACTTTGACCCAATCTTGTCTGGCTTCTTCATTTGAGTAATTCTACTATAATATTTGGTGAGTAAATCACTTTTTTCTTAGTAGTCTTTAGCAGGTAATCATACAATGTGGCCAAGTTGTAATTAGTTAGTTTTCATAGCTGTGTTTTCTACACTGTAGGAAGCTCATAGGCTGCCTTGAGGCATGTTAGTAAACAAGCTGACTTTTCATGAACTTAAGTAAATCAACTCTTCCCCCGATTTGTTTTTACTGATAAGGACCAACTGAAGTTTAGTAGCCAAGTTGTGCCTCAGGTCATAAAAGTAGTATATTAGAGTTGCTAAAGGACTGAGTTATTTAAATTAAGTTGTTGTATATTTCAGTTAAGGTCACTGAAGCAGTATTAGATCAGTGTAAAGTCTATTGGACAGGAATGAAGTTTTTCTCATATATGAAAATACTGTAAGATCAATTTAATACCTAATCATGAGCATCTTTCCTATTACCTACTGTTTTAAGACATGAGTAATGAAAAAGTGGGAATCTGGTAAAATCTGAGTGAGCCAAGTGCTGCAGTGAAACATTCTTTCCTCTGTTCCCTCTGATCTTGGAAAGGTTCGACTAGCTCATAAGTGTCTTTAATAAAGTTATGAACTTCAGATTAGGCTAGATGCTCAAAGCCTTCAGTCCCTAAAAGCAAGCAGGAAACCAGTAGACCTTGTTATACATTAGTTGAATGGTCTCAAAGGTTGGAGCTTTAATTCTGACTTAGAAGTTCCAGGTGAAGGGGGGAAGACAAAACACAAAAAAACCTGCACTGAAACAATCTCCCTCCTGGAGTCTTTAACAGGTACAAGCTGTGAACCCAAGGAGATACTTTAAATGCAGTATCTACATGTCTCTGTGGATGGTGTACTCAGGGATTTCATGTGACTGAAATTAGTGATGGAGCTTTTGGTGGGTGTCTGTGGGTCTTTCCCCCTTCCTCTCTGAGTTACCTTGATATTGCTTTCCCCTTCCTTTTTAAATCACACTATTTATTTTCCTGAAAGAATTTGAGGATTGGTTTACCACTTCTGTTGGTGAAGAATCACATCAATTTCCAAGGATAGTTCTTGTGTTTTTAGGTCAAAAGACACTTACTTAATTGACTTTTTTTATTCTGTAAGCTGCAGAGCAAGGCAAAAACAGTTGCTTTGCATCTGTCCTGCTCAAACATGGCTTGAAAGCACTACGTACAAAATTAGGTTGCCTCTTGTACTTTCTAAGAATATTGTGCACAATGAAATTTTATAATTGAGAAAAATGGAGCAATTCATACAGTATCCAATTGTTTTAGACTCTTGATTTTTTCTTTTGATGAATGGATTACTATGGGAAGTGTGCTCAAAGTCTCTATTGCTCTTTTGTGTATTATGCTTTTTAAGTTTTAAATACAGCATACCACAAAGCAGCTCTCAGTATCCCCAAGATGCAGTATGTAAAACAACTTATTTACTTAATTTTTGTTTAGTGCCCTTTTTTTGTGTGTAGGGAGGGGGCCCCATAAGACTATGATTGACTAGAAATGGGGAAACAGGTGCACAGTTGTGTTTCCTGCTTTGATTTCCATTGTCACAGTAAAACATGACTCCCATGTGAGTCTGAGATGTGATGGGTGCCAGCAACCGAAGTCCACTTGCACCCTTTCTCAGATTTACCCTCCTCATTCCCTTCCAGTGATGTCACAGCTGCTCTGGAGGGACCTTTTCCCTTTTCCCTTACTCTGTCCTTTTCCATTATCTCCTTTTTCTCCATGGCAAAGGCCTAGTATTTATATATGCAAAATTAAATTTTTTCTTAAACCTGTAAGATGCTTTGAGCTGGTGCAATGCTTGTATGTCTTTTGTTGGTGTTTTTTCTTTTTTGATCATCTAATTTTAAGGAAATTACTTGTGCTACACAATATATGTAGAACTCAGTCACTGTTGCCCCTATTCACTTCCTCTTATATCTCCCCTCCAAAACAACCCTCTTTAGCTGTTTGATGAGCTGCAGCCAAACTTGTGAGAAGAATTTTACTTTTATAAACAAAATAGACAACAACAAAAAATATCCTTGCTGGTGTCCTGAAGAGGATATGGCAAAATGGAAGAAGCACTTTACTTTCCCTCAAAAAGAAGATGGAGCTTCTGCATGGAACTTTTTAATTTCTGGGAAGATAATGTACCAGGAACTGGTTCTGCTACTGTTCTGTTTATCTTGGCTTAGTTCAGTGTACATTGCCAGGGCAAACTGTACCTGTTCTCCTGGATGGTGTGACTCCTCTTGGACCATCAGCCTCATATCTGGACTTACTCTGTATGGAGTTTCACATTCTTTCATGGTGACTGACAGCAATCTGTGACTCAGCCAGGCATATCCCACACGTCCATCAAATTTTGCCCCCAGTCTTTCTTCCCTATAAAAATAACGACAAAACTAATGATAAGAGCCAAGAACAATTTGTTTTAAAAGTAGAGCAAAGCATTTAGACAGGAAGGATTTTTCAACAGACCAATAGTAATTAAAGCAGGTCTGTTGTCATGTGCTGCTTTGCTTACATGAGATGCTTCTCCCAACCATGGTTATCTTTTACACCTGCCATGGTTCTGTGGCATCTTCCTGGGTTTTTTAGTTACCTTAGAATCCTTGTGAGAGAAGCAGCTTTCTTTTTCAAGCTTTTCTCCCCTTCTTTTTCTTTTCTTTGTTTTTTACAGTGCACCACTCCACTTAACCAGTAAGCTTTTGCAAAGTAAATATCGCTGAGACGCATCAACGTACAGAACCCAGGATATGTATAATATAGTACTCATCCAGTCGCAGGATCCAATGCTTGTGTGATGACCTATTAGTAGGGCTATGCCTGCCTTATTTTTTGTTGTTTGTTTGAGGGTGGGTTTTTTGTTTTTTTTGTTTTTTTTTCTTGTTTGGCTTTTTGGTGGATAGGAGCTGAGCAAGAACGAGATACCTAGCAAGTTCTTTCTACTCTTTTTCCCACCTTGTCTTACTGCTTTGTCACAGCATACACTGGCCATAACTTTTCAAATTTCTCTCCTCAGTCAGAAAGTTGCTATAAATGGTAAGAAAAAGCCATAGTTAAATTTTCCAAGGTTACCATTTCTGCAGCTCTCCAGGTATTGGCTGGCTCAACATGAAGCATCCTGGCTTCAATTTGGTTGTTCTGGATAGCAGTCCACTGTGCTACACAGAGACAGAGCAGTAGGACAGCTAGCTTAATGAATCTTTAGATTCTGATCAGTTGAACAACAATGTGTATTTTCTTTTCCCTTTCTTTAAGCTTTTCTTCCATATGTGAGGCTAGATTCTTATCATATAGACCAAGCTGATTCAGAAAGAATGACTATATTAGTTCCCTGTGCCAGGGAAGAAGGCTAAAAGCAGAAGCAAGCAGTTCCATAAATGAAGCACCAGACTGAAAATGATGATAGGTACGGTAACTAGCTCATGCATCAGAACTTTCTTAATTAGCTCTATGTGTCCCTCCCCTGTTTTTGTGCTTTCTTCTGCAGGGCTTCCCCCACCTGTTGTTAATGTATCGGTTTACCAACCTGCACCACCTGTCCTTCCACTGGGGTTTAGCTCATGGGGTTCTTTTTAAGTCATTCGTAGCCAGGCAACCATCAGCATTAGCATTGACACGGGAATATTTATTTGGCTATTTGTTCTCTTTCCGCTTGTCTGGCAGGACAGAAACAACATAGCAATGATTCATAACCCTTGTCATCCCATATCCACTCATTATATACAAATTCATGAAACCTAAAACAGAAAGTAGGCCTTCATGTGAAACTGAGAATCATCTGAAACTTGGTTAGTCAAGAGACGGATGTCTCTGATGAAATATGAATGTTAATTTTGCTTAGTGAGTTCCGTGACAAGATGGAATTCGTGTAGGAAATGCATCTTTGGAGTTTAATACAATAATTAGTTCTCTAACTTTATATTAATCTTTGGGCCAGGCACTTAGAACTATAAAATACTTGTTCATGGTACAAGTAGATCAGGCTCTGGAGGATCAGATCTTCCCCACCTCTTTTTTTAAAACAAAAAAAACAACAACAAAGCCCTCAGATAAAACTTGTACTTCTGAAAGATCTAAGCAGTATATAGTTAAATTTTCAAAATTGATCTAGTGGTAACATGCAAAAGGAAACATTAGTTATAGTACTGGAAGAAGGTAAGGAAATGACAATTTAGCAGGACTTGGGATAAGTTCTAGAAATACTGATGTGATATACGCTGTTTGCTACGAATGCTCTTAGAGCCAAAGAAGTTGCATGCGTAAGTTCCATACATAGTTGTTATTTAAACATACATGTTTAAATACCTGGAGGATATGGCCAATTGTGTACACTGCTGGGCTTGACAAGCAGCACAGGCTTCACTGGCTTGAAAGGAATGTTTTCCTTTCAGTAAGGAGGCACACCCAGTTTCAACTCCGTGTCACCTTCAGACAGTGTGGCTCATCTTAAAAGTTCAAACCACTGCTTTGGAAATCATATTTATGTTAATTTCGAATACTTACTGCTATTACTCATTGCTTGGCAAACAGTCATGGTTTTTGTGTTCATCATGACTGGATATCTGATGTGAGCTGTGTTGAAAATTCTGTTTGGGAAGGTGATCTTGTACGTGAAGGAAGACAAAACTAAGCGTTTGCTTGGACCTGTTTGCTAAATAACTTTAGTACCCAGAATGTGTGCTTCACGCAAGGGGGTATCTTTCCCAGATTGTGTATTTCTTGTGGATTTTTTTCAGATATTGGTTATTTTTGCTGTCTTCTACATAGACTTCTGCCCATCAGTTTTATGGCAGCTTGATTATGATGAAGAGTTTAAGCCTGCAAATGAACGCAAACTAGCTGAGTGTCCTCATCCCCTGTGCTGGAGATGTAAAAAGCAACATTTTCCAAAAAGTGAAATATTAATTCCTTATAGGCCTTGTGAAGTTAATGGGAACCATATGCTTGCAACAGGTGAGTGTATCCTGAAAACAGACTAGTCTGTCCATGAGAAGCCTTTTATCAGAATTGCTGCACTTGCAGGCACACTGGAGGTTATAGAGATACCTTGGTCTGTCAGTGCCTTGTCCTCTTAGGGCCCAGGGCTGGTTTTCCTTCCTGTAGAGATTAGTGCCTGGGGACCTGAAATGCAGGGAAACATCTCTTAGGCTTTTTCTCTTTGCAGAGAGTTTCAGATCTCTGCAGTTTTGTACTCATTGTTCAGTGGGAGCTTGATCAAAGGTTCATTAAAATGAACAGATCACTTCGATGAGCTTCATGGGTTTGGGAATGAGGCAGTTGATCTTCCTGAAAAATTTCCCAGAAGCAAAGCTGTAAAGTATTTGAACTATGTCATCAAACATGTTTGGCACACAGACAGGGCAGGAAGCTCTGTGAGGAAGCTGCAGCTTTACAGAAAAAAATGAAGGGCAAGGCAAGGATACATTTTAGAATGATGCTTGAAGTAAGTGGTCAAGAAAGAAGTTCGAAGGAAATACCTGTGCATGAATATGGAGATGACGGGTCTGAGATGAGAATTAAATACTCAAAGTGAATGCAAGGGGAAGAGGAAATAACTGGTGAAGTTCAAATGAAAAATGTAGTGGATAGAATGGAAGAAGATGAGGCTTTGGATAGCAGTAGTAGAAAAGACTATACAGCACAAAATGAAGGAAAAGCAAAGTGGGAAAGAACAGCTGCATCCCAGAAAAAGAACCAGAGTAAGAGCAGAAAGCAACTTGAGGCTACAAGTGCATGTTATGCACTAAAGTGTGCCTTGCTTATGTCTTTGTGTATAATTGTGTGTAAAGGAGCATAAAGTATGTGGTAGTTAAAGGACTACTGCTAATCTGAGATGAATGAATGAGTTTGCTACATGTGTGTGTTCCCTCGAGTAAAAAGTTCATCTTCTATGTGTTGAGCTTGCTGTGAGAGCTTTCTCAATGAAGAGAGCTGTGGGCTTGTGCTGCGAGTGGCATTTCAATGCAGTAATTTGGTGTGGTGTGTTTTTTCAAGTTACGTGGAAAATGGTGCTTCTGAAGATGTTTGCACAAGCTCCCTGTCATTTTACCTACTTATCACAAACTTTTCAAATTAGATATAAAAAATTAACAGTATTGGGTTATGTGCCTCCTCAGCTGAACTAGTGTAATCTGGTTTGATCAGCTCATTTCTCTATTGTCAAGTCAACTTGCTCTCACTTGACAACAAAAATAAGAACTGAGCTTCAAATACATGATTAGAATTTCATGTTCTATTTAAATACTTGCTTTTGTTTTGTTGATGTCGATGACATAATTAGAGCTTGTTGATAGACTTTTAAATGCTCTTATATCAAAATCAATTTTTTACTTGTCAAAACTTAAGAGGGAGAGGTCCAAAATAGTGCATAATTTAGTGGCTGGAGTAGTTGAAAGAAGACTTAGAGAGGTCTGAGCCTCCTTCTTGTGTAGCATACGATCCAGAAGGACTCTGATAAGCTTTGTAGTGATACCCAGTGTGGCCACTCAAAAGAACATTCTTCATTTAAGGATAAGCCTTAAAACAGTGGTTTTATTTTCTTCAGAATTAGAATTAAGATTCAAGGGCATTTGATACCTTTTAAAAAAGGGGTGACAGGGGCAAAGAATAAAAGTGTGGAAGGGAAATTTCTAACATATTTAAAAAATATGTTAAAATTGTGTTTCCCTTAAACAAAAAAAAAATACAAACATGCATTCCTATTTATCTGTAGCAGTTTTAGCTTATCAATGCTCACCAGAATACAATGGCTCAGTCCTGCTCAAACACAGGTTTCAGTAGTTTGAGTCTTTTACTTGTGTAAGGTATGCACTTATATGGGAGTGTTCTCCATCTGAATTCCAGATTTCACACTTTACTTTTTAAGAGCCTAATTTGATAAGAGTCTGAAGGTATAATCATCTTACCCTGTTACCTCTATTTTGGTAAATTTGAGATGTGAAGAGATGAATCTGGGGAAGGAGGGGCAGGATTTGTACTGAAGGTCTGAGCCACCAGAAGGAAAGATCGAGATCCTTTGAAAGGTTCCTGAAACTGGGAGCAGGTTTTTGAGCCCCAGACTTTGAGCACCAAAGTCTATTTTGGACAGAGTTTTATTTCAAGGTTGCATATATCCCAGTATGGAACTCTGATATTTTGCAAGGGTTTAAGCAGAAGCTTTGATGGGGGTTGCTGTCTTGCCAGATAGTATTTTCATAAAATCCTAGAAAGTTAATGACATTCTGTCAAATTTGGTTGCATTTGCAAAATATCTTGGAAATATTTTTAGGGGAGAAGAGACTGGCTGACATGTGTACTTAAGATTTAAAACAATTATCTTCTGTCTGGATTTTAATGTTAAAATGGACTGTGGTCATGGTTTCTTGGTTTTAATGACCAAGTTTGAGACAAGAAATACTGTCATTGATATCAGATCATCATTGATGTCAATGTGATTTGTATTCATACAGAACCTATGCCATTAAAGTTCATTTAAATTCAGTGTTAGTCCCTCTTAAGTTTCTTCCAACAGCAACAAAAACCTTGTTTTCTTAATTCTAGGGATGTAATCCTCTTGCCGAGACTGGACGAAGCAAACTGCAAAACCAAAGAGCTGTTCTAAACCAACAGATCTTAAGAGCAGTGAGAATGAGAGCTGGTGCTGAAAATCTTTTAAGGTATATGTCATGCTTTCCTAATTCTCTTGCCCAAGCAACAATTATTTAATTTTTTTATAATTTTGTAGAAGTCTCTTAGCTGTTGCATTTTCTCTTTTTTTCCCCCCAAACATGCTGCATCTGTTAATGTAAAATCTCCCTGAATTTTTTCAAGCTGTAGCTCTATTGAGTCATTACTTGCTCTCAAGTGCACTTTCAGTACTGCTGTGTTGTAGTAAATGAGCTGAATGTTAGCCTTTCTTAGGTTGCTCTCCTTGTTCAGCTTTATTGCTTGTGATAATGGCAAATGAGCCTTGCTGAATATTGAAAGGAGTCCTTTTTACTCCTCAAATCAAATAAAGGTATTGCTGCTATGCTGTTGGCTTTTCCCAAGATCCTTTAGTTCTGTGCTGCTTAGTACAAAGGACTGTCAGTTGTCTTCTTTATTCCATGTAGTAGTAATGATACAGGAATAGCAGGGTAGCACACATGTAATTTGAGCTGGGTTACCACCAAATTCTCCTGTTGTTTGAGGTAACTGGAAGAGATTTTGCTCTTCATCTATTACATCTTTTGAGGATATGTTTTTGTATGTGGCTGTCCCTGTAGGAATAGCCTTATGTTGACCCTGTCTTAAGGCTGTTACATCCTGTGATTAACTGCTTGGCAAACAGTCTGTAGCTTTCCAGTCTTACACAGAAGACCTGAAAATTATCCCAATTCTCACCTGCAGTAGTTTCCTGTAGTGTCTGTTTCTCTGCAACTGAAGGAACAATGGGTCTTCAAAAACAAAATCTAGTAAATGTACCACAAGAAGTGAAAATGCTTGGATAAATTCAATTTTCTTAAACTTGCTATTAATCGATAGGTTGCCCATTGTCTGTTACCTTCTTTTATTTCCACTCTTGCCAGAGATGTAACAGGTTTAAAACTGCAGTAATTTTTGCCTCTGTGGCTGACTTAAGTTTGCTTTGTTTTCTGGCAATTGACTTAAGAAGTAAGACTTGGAATTTTATTACCTTTTGTATAGTTAACAAAATTATTATACCTGCTTTTGAAATGGAATGCTTAATTCAGTTAATGTTTCTGTTTGTCTATTCAGGAATGTTTTGGAAGAGCTAAAGAGATGAGTAATATCTAATGTGAAAACTGGCAACGTTTAACCTAAATATCCTAAAGTTCAGTTTCTGATGCCAGTATTAATTGCTGAAATACTGAAGTTGCTATTTACAGGAGTGGGAACTAAATCTACTTAAAAGTAGAGGTGACTTATTTTTAAGATTGTAGAAATCTAACATGAATTTACACCTGTTGAACTATTAACACTTGCAGTTCTTTGAAAGAAGCAATTTTAAAATAACCTGGTGACTAGACAGTTCACATGACTAGTCATATTTGCAGTCTCCAACAAAAAACATCAACAAGCTTTATGTTTGCAGATTCTATTTGAATTTCATCAAGTTTTAAGAGAAACAAACCAATTGTTTGTTGTCCATTGTCCTTGTGATGTCCACAAGGAGCCTCCTGCAGCAGGACTTGAGAAAAAATCTGGAAATGCAGATTTCTTTACTTTTGGCTGAAAGTAAGCACTAGGCTTGAAGCACATGGTCCATATGGTGCAAAGACTTTTGTTCTTAGAATTTCTGAAAGTTACCATTTCCTTTTCATTGTCTTTTGTTCTGAGAGTTCTGAGTAAAAATTAAATTCATTATATGGAGTTATATGGATCTTGACACTATCACATTGTCCCTGTGGCTGTCTTTGTGGCTGGTTGTCACTAAATAGTATGTCTACAGTGTAAAAAACAAAAGGTAATCAAATTAACTCTAATTGACATGGATGTTCATAGCAATAAAGCCAATAGAGAAGTCAGTCTGGATGGAATTTTGGGGTTTCTGAAAAAGGTTTTGGAATCCCTCCTGTGGAGAATGGTAAGATAGACCAAAAATGGAGCCTTAATATATCATAATTAAAGCACTTGTAGCATCAAAACTTGTCTGTTTATCTCTGTGGTGCTACCTTTATCAAGGAAGGCCCACTGCACCATATGTTTGCATCCAGTTTGCCTTATGAAGGCAAGAGATGTTAACATTGCTTAATTTAAGAATCCAAGGTATTCAAATAAAGTACAGCATAGAAAATTCACAGATGCCTAATTTAGAATATGAAAATCAAACTTAGAATTTTAGTCTTGGAATAATTAGTTCTTCACCAAGGTGCTCCATAAAACTGGGGAACTGCTCCAAGTGGAGCCTAGATTTACGAGATGGTTGTTCATAAATATTTATGAAGGTGAATTCTGGCTTAAAGGTAAATGCAGAATACTGCAAATTTAAGATTTGGACTCTAGTGTAAGGATATGATATCTTAAGCATGGATACCTTTTATCTTAAACTCATACCTGTGGATTTATAGATAGAGATGATTTAAGTATCTTGAAAAGAGTAATTTTCTAATAAATTTGTCAGAATCAGGTTAGAAATTGTCGTATAAATACGCAAATAAGTAATCACACAGAAATGCTCAGGGGATGTTAAATACCAACATCCATTGTACTAGCAGTTGAAAGTGTTGCCATTTAAATACATCAATGGCAAAGGAAACAAGCAAACAAAATCATATCTACATTCATCGAAATCAAAATATAGGGAAAATTGTCTTGTATTAAAAAGATCTGGTTGAAAGATATTTCTTTCTGTAATAACTTCTGGGAGAAAGTTATTTTCTTTTATTCTTAAGATCAGAAGTCTCAACAGATCTTCAGTTTATAAGGTGGGGAAGTCTGTTGAAAAATGTCTCCTGACTTCTCCTGCCTCCACCCACCTACCTTCTTCAAGGGAAAAATAAATCACATAATCTGAAAATAGGGTAGTGATTCTGTTTAAGATGCTTTAGTTTTGTTGATTAATGTATCTGAAAAAAGCTTGACCCTTAATCATACACGGAAAATTTGGCATGTAGGAAATCTTCTGTGGCTGCATGCTATTATCTGGAAATTATCCCAGGCACTCTCTTGACAGAAAAACTGATTGAATTCTGAAACATGAGGTCTTGTATCATCTCTTAAGGAGATAAAAAGAAATCTTAAAAATGCTGAGAATGCTTGCATTGAAGGTTAAAGGGGGTCAACCAAGCTTGTAGAAAACCTTTTCCTCAGCAATAAAAAATCGATGTGTCTCTGCAGAGCAACCACCAACAACAAAGTACGAGAGCAGGTACTACTGGAATTGAGTTTTGTGAACTCAGACCTGCAGATCTTAAAGGAAGAATTGGAAGGACTTAATATCTCAGTAGAAGTCTATCAAAATGCAGAGTAAGTATAAAGCTAAGTTATTCAATTATTAACAGATCTTCTGTTTACCCTTCAAAACAAAATTGTTTCTAGGTGAGTGTGAATGTTGGACATGAATCATGTGAAAGAACAGAGAGCCTGATAGGAACAGAACAGATTTGATGGTAGATTTTGTTGACTAAGGGTTAGTCTGCATATTTGTCCTTCTCTTGGGAAATGAATGTACCACTAATCCTTGGATATGAAGTTCCTTTGAAAAGAAAAGTATCGTGAGAATTGAAAGCTCTTGAGGCTATACTGCAAACACTTGGCACTTAGCTGAATTTCCAGTACTGGAATGGCTAATTGGCTCACTGTATTCTGGAGTGAACAAACAGTGATACAGTAATATTTCTTCTCAAATGTGGTGCATACAACAGTCCTCTCTTTAGCTGGAGAACAGAAACACAATACTGATTTGATGTTCAGACTAGGTAACCTTGAATGTGGGCCCTTCAGTGACAGAAAACACAAATTCCTTGGCTAAAGCAGAGGAATTTTTAGTAGATGAAATTGGATTTTTTCCAAGATATTTTTCTCCACTTTGAAGAGCACACTCATTTTTTCCTCAAAGGTAGAACTTCAACGTTAAGGAGTATTCATTGCCTGCATACTGAAATGATTCCTGTATCAGTCATACATCTTGTTACTCCTAAACCAAAATATTTACTAATTAATTAACAGCAGCTCAAGGTACAAATTGAAATGCTTCATGTGATGGGAGTATAATTTTGGGTCCCTCTTAGCACTGTTCTCAGTTAGGTGGTAAACTTCCAGGTGGATTACAAGGAATTCTGGATGTAGAAGGATGAAGCACATTTCCAGAGAGATAACTTCCAACTGAGTGCTGGCTTGATGGAAAATACCTGTGCTGTAGTTTTCTCAAACAGAAACTTGTGCTAAACTTCCTGCCCTCCACCCCCATGGCAAACCTTGGCAACTATTTGATGTAAAAATATTTTGAGGGTTTTTGGGTGGTTTTTTTGGTGGGTTTTTTTTGGGATTTGGGGTTTTTGTTCAAGATTTTACTGGTCTTCATAGATGCATGTGAGCACAGAGATCAGTTATGGCTGTGGAAATGAGAGCAGGGCTCCACAAGTACTATTTCTTCTTCTAGTTAAAGAATATTAAAAATATTTGTATTCTTATTGAAGGATGAGCAGTAGGTCAGGCCCCAAGGCAGGCAGAAGCCTTGAGGCTGGACAGCAGTATGCTTGTTATTCTCTCCTGATCCTACTTTCCCAATCTGTTTTGAATGATGTTTTGCCTTTCTTATGTTTTTCATTCTAAGCCCTAAAGGCTTTTAATGTTTCATCAGCTAAAATAATTCATTTACCCATAACTGCTCTCCAGCCTTTAACAATAAGTAGCTATTAATAGTTGCTCTCTGACTGTTGTGCTTACAGTTGTGAACATGAGGTCACGCCCGTGGTTTGCTGGATAAACCTGCATTGTGTTAAAACAATCTGAAGGGTTGCCCTTCCCAGTACTTGCACACATCTCAGCTGGATTGAGAAGCCTGATGCTATTTCTACTCAGTTCTGGAAATCCAGGATCACCTTCCTAACTGCTCAATACTCCCATGGTGTTGGTTGCATGGCTGTGACACCTTACCTGTGAAAAAAATTCAATTCACTTTCTTTAAATGACCAGTGCTGATATCTACAAGGACTGTAGGTGGTACTAGAATTGTTTAAATCAGTTAGTTAGGATTTCCATAGGTTTCCATATGTCTCACTTCCTTTTTGAGGAAAAAGTCTTGATATAATTTGTAGTAAAAGTGTTGAGGTTTCTACCAAAAGCTCCATCAAAAATCAGATCATTCTGATCATTCACTACTTGAAATGGTGTATTGGCTCTGTATCCTTGAAGTCCTTTTCAAGATAGCAGAGCCAATTTCTGGATTATGAAGGACTCTTCCTCTGCTTAGGAAGCAGCATTCCTACTGCCACCCTCTCAAGATGGAATAAGAAAGCTGGTTTTGCTGATAAGACAATAAATGAATGTGGGATTTTGTAGTTGGTAATGGAATGCTTTAAACAGTGATTAGACAGTCAAAAAGTTGTTTTCAGGAAAAATTAAAATATTATATAAACCTTATAATTGCTTGATCTGTTGAATCTACACAACAAACTATGTATCTGGAAGCAATTCTGATATATTTTAAAGTCAGTTCTCATCCTTATTGCTCTTTAATATTCTAGAGGTTGACTTGTCTAGAGGTTACCACCCAGAAACTAAGTAGTTCTCGGACTTTGTACTCCTCGACCTTTCCCTGTGAAAGCTGATATACTTTGGCTCTGCTTCTTCCTGTGTTACATACGTAGCTCCTACATGTGAAACCATTGGTGGCATGTAAAATACTGATTATAGCTACTGATACTTACCATGGCTCTTACTGTGGCAGATCTCCTAGCAGCTGTGGAGCTAAATTGCAGTAAGCTAGCCTTTGAGAATCTCCTTTTCCTTGCTTGAAGGAAAAATAGGCTTAAATGGAAAAAAAAAAAGTGCAGGAAAGTAGCTACTTCACTCTTTTCTTGAGCAGTCACAGGCCATTAGGCAGATTTTCTTGTTCAGGAAGGAATTGTTACAAACAATATACTTATCTCTTTACCTCATCAGTGTATAAACTTACTGTCATCAAATAAAACAAAAAAATCTGAATCTTTTTTTGCTTTTTTTCCATAGAGAGACTTTCAGTATTCCCTTGGTACCTCTTGGCCTGAAGGAAACCAAAGATGTTGACTTTACACTCCCCCTCAAGGTAAATTTTACATACCCATTTCAGAATGAATAGTTAACAGAAATAACTTCCATTTCAGACTTGTTTAAAGAAACGGAAGTAATTTAGGTACAAATTATTTTTTGTTTTGCCCTAAAATCAAGTTCATGCCATGTTAAAAATTAACTACCAATTATTTGGGTCATTGCTCCTATCTAATTAGGACAAAGAGTCCGTAAGTGTTATAAGAAATTCCACTTTGAAGATAGAAATAAATCAAAGAGAATAAAAATTCCTTTCATGGTTTTGTTTCTACTAAGAGTATTGATTACTGATATAAGTATGAAAGGAAGTAGTAATGAAGGTTTTACTCAGCATAATGTAGTGATGCACCAAGTTGCACTAACCAAGATAGCTCAGTTGGGAAGCAGTGTTGCAGCATTAACACAGCCTTGTTTGTTGACTGATACACTTTGCTGGTTATTTGAGCCACCTTCTGTATTTTCTGAACTACTGTGTATTGTGCAATATAGATTTTTATCTCACAGTAAACCATCTTGTATCACTGTAGCATTTGTCTCTATTTTTACTTCTGTGGGTTAAATTCCACGGTCAGGTCATGGTACCACTTCATTGCAGCTTTGTTATTTTAAGTGGAATTGCCCTAGTATAGCATACAAGAATTTGGCACTCTCTTTCTGTTAACAAGTTTTTATGGTCGCTTGATCCCCTTGTCATTTAGATAACAAGGTTCATTTGTCCCTTTCAAAACACTAAGTGTTGTTGTTTTAAAACCCTCTGGAGCTGATGTACCAGATGTGTGGTTCCTTTACATCACAGTGAAATTTCTTGTCTAACGTATCAAATCAAATTATCAATGCTATTGTCTTTTTGTAGTGTCATTGCTATATGTTACTGTGCTGTTGGGAAGGGAGTAGACACTGCTCAAATCACAGCTGAATCAATTTTGTACCATTTGCAACTGTGAAAAAATAGTTTAGGCTAATTTTAGATATTCCAGGTTTTTTTTTTCTCTCTTTTAGGACTTTATTCTGGAACATTATAGTGAAGACAGCTCAGAGTATGAAGATGAAATAGCAGATCTCATGGATCTGAGACAAGTAAGTTCAAGTATGGTGTACTATGAGGTCTTTTAATATACAGTTGTAAATAACATCTGTATGGAATCAAAATATGACATTATTACTTAGAGCTTACTATGCTCTTATTGACTTCATTTCTGAGACATGGTACATGAATCTCTGTGGTCCAAAAGCTTTATAATCTGAGTAGAGAAAAAGTGAAGAAACATACAAAGTTATGCAAAATGAATGAGCTATTGACACAACTTTGTAAATCTTGTTAATCCAGTGCTTGTCTTACCTACCATATTTTATTTTAAGTATTTCAAATTTAGCAGGAAGAGTGTTGAAGTGGATTAATCTGGCAAAATATTGTAGTAGAATAGTGGGTATTCCTAACTGTTGTTTGTTTCCTGTATTATGCTAGAAACATAAGCCTTCTCTGTAGCTTTCATAAAATACCTACAATCTTTATTTAATTAACTTTGAGACTTGCCAAACAGATTCTGTTTGCTTTTTTAAAGGTTATGTGCTACTTGTGTGCAGCTGAAAAATTTTTGGCATGAATCCATATGGCTTTAAGCTTACTGTTCTCAGATTCCACACATTTCTATAATATGCAGAAGTCCAAAGGAAGCACAGCTTTGTCTTTGGGGTTTCAGTATTCATCCTATAACTCAACAGAATGCACTTAATTTTAATCTCTTGTATTTCAAGGCCTGCCGCACTCCTAGCCGAGATGAAGCTGGCATTGAAATGTTGATAAGCTATTTCCTGCAACTTGGTTATGTAGAAAACAGATTTTTCCCACCCACCAGGCACATTGGAGTTCTATTTACATGGTAAGTGTGTGGTTCATATTTCTCTTTAGTCCTTGTTTTTTTCCCCCAGAACATTGACTAATCATTAACTGTCTTTTGTTTAATCTGAAGCATGTTGGTGTTCAGTGTGTCTCCTCCTGAATCCCTGCACTGTGTGTTGTCATTTTTTGGGGTTTTTTAAGAGTAAACCTGAATACAAAACACCCTTTTCATGGTTAGAATGAAACCATTGGCTGGATTATGATTTGGGGTACAGGTTTTCAAGGGAGAAAGAGAGAGAAAATAATCTTAATTTTGGATAGCTACAGATGTTTCTGAATTCTGAACCTTGGTGTACAAAATGAGGACAAGGAACGGAGTCAGACCTTACTTCCCTTCTTTCAGTTTGTTAAGACCACCACTTGGGCCAGAAGAAAGAAAGGAGTGACTTAATTTTTTACAAGGGAGTATTTACTACATCTGTGAGCAAAACTGGACTCTGAATTCCATTTTTTTACAATTAAAGAACATGACTACCATGTAGCCAAGAGGAACTGTTAAATTTCTAGTCATAGCTGCAAATAGAAACTTTAAACGCAAGCAGTAGAGGATCTGACCATGCCAGTGTTTGATCTTTGGCAACATATAAGTAGGAGAGCACAGCAGCACATATTGGATACTTCCTCAGTATGCTCTTCACCTCTGTGATGTTTTATAGGCACTTCTGAGTTAAATATGATGACCTTATGGAGGCACTACTGTAAAACCTGCTGAAAACTGTCTCAAATAAAGCTGTTCTCTGGCTTACATTTAATTTTGTGGGTTGTCCTTGTAGAACATAATGGTGTTTCTCTTCACCTTCATTTTCACTGTAGCAGAACAGTTAAGAATTTCACTACTCATTCAGAAAACCAGAATGAAAATACTTGTTTTTTCAATGGACTCTGCTAATCTTAACACTTCTTCAAATTTTTGTTTCCCAAGGTATGATTCCTTCACAGGTGTCCCAGTGTGTCAACAAAATCTGTTGCTTGAAAAAGCTAGTGTTTTATTCAACATTGGAGCTCTCTACACCCAGATTGGTACGAGATGCAATCGTCAGACCCAGGCTGGACTTGAAAATGCTGTTGATGCTTTTCAGAAAGCTGCAGGTACACATCTTAAAATACTGGAAAGGGTTTCATGCAAATGTCTCCAATCTCATTCTGATGTCGTACAGATTTCTGCATTTTCTACTGAGCTCATTACACAAAGAAGGAGGAATAGGGACATTCAAGAAGCCTAGTGAGGAACTCAATGAAGCTTTAATTCAAAACCTGGAACTGTAGTCTGAACATACAGATAAGACAGTGAATATTTTGGTTAATGATTATTGAACTGCAGTTCAAAGGTCCACCTTACAGCACTAGCATTAACTGCTTCATTCCTTCTTTCACCAGCATAACTGCTTCTACCTCAGTGACAGCACATTGGTGTCAAATCTGTACAAGAGATAATTTACAGGTTTGATAAAAACCCTTTAAGCCTAGTTTTCCATATGGGGGGTCTTAAAAATTAATCTTGCTTTTTTCTCTGGTGAAAGTTTCAATTCACTAGAAGTTGACTACCTGTTTTCCACAGATTCCAAAGGCAAACAGGCTCAAAATAATCTCTGTCCCAAGCAAGGAGAAATAGAAATTCTTATAAAGGAAATCCTATCCCTTGAACTAACATGTTACAAAATCTTTTGTTTTTGTTGGGGGCTTTTAAATAGATTTTCTAATTTGTTTTGTAAGTATCATCTGTGCTACACATAATACTTAAAGACATGCCCTTTGTAATTAATACGTACTGTCAGATTTATATCTGCACTAACAATCTGTGGCAATTGGTTTGCACTGTGTGGGTAGCTTTATCAGCTAAAAACTGTGGAGCACAGTGTTGAATTTTCATAAATCCTTTGAATACACAACTATAAAAAAAATTTTATAGCATTTCTTCATACATATTTAAATTAAATTCTTTTTCAACCTTCATATTTCATCTAAAAGAAATTTCAGTAGTTGGGAAATTCCTCCATTTTACTGCTGCTCCTTCCATTTTGCAAATTAAAAAAATGTCTGCTTTTCACTTCAACATGTTTGCAGAACAGAATTAATGCAAAACTGGAAAGGTGTTGCTACCACTATGCATTTGCAGGGCCTCAGAGCTAAATACACAGGAGGCATTTCCTTGTACCTGTGCATGGTGCCCTAACACTTGATTATGTTGGCAGAGGCATGACACAGAGTCTGTGTTAACTTTCTCAGTGCTGAATGGAAGGTGTTGCACAGAATTTATCCTCAACGTAAGCAGAAATATTTTGAGAACAAAAACCCCGTATTTTTTTCCTCCTGCACTTTCAGTTCCTTTCAGTAGAGCACTCCATCAGTATTTGGGATATGCCTGGTAAGTTTAGGATTAAATGTTTTAGGGCAAAAAGGTAGGCATGGTCATATTTGAAACCTGTGTAATGTCACGTTAAAAATTCAGGTAAGAGTGTAACATGAAAAATCAAAAATCACAGATACCATTAGTAGGAAAATACTGCACAACATGGCCAGGACTGAGTGTAGTGGCAAAGTAAGATTACAGAAGCTGGAATACTTAAAAGGCAGAGGTCTTACTGTTACACTTGGAGGATTGTCAGCATTAGCAAGCTAGTTGAACTCACTAAACCAGTTGGGTGACATGCATACTGAAGGTTATGTTTCCATCCATGAAACTGTTACTTAGTATTTCACTACAGTTAGTGTTTGTTTTTAATTTAATATATGATAGAAATTATTAATATTTTGGAGGGACCAAATGTCTAGAGAAGAATCTTACTTTTATCCTATTAAATATATTAGTATTTATATGTATAAATAAAAATACTAGTTTACAGGCATGGAACAGAGCTTTCACTGGGACACACAACGCACTTAGCAGCATCTGAGAAGGAGATTAATATTTAAGTTTCTATCTTTGTGTATTTTCCTTCTATTCAGATGGTCTACTACTGTCATCTCCTTATAGCTATGCAGATTTTTCTCTGTTTTGTCCCCTGTATAAGCCATAGCTTACCACTCCTACATATAAGTCACATTCAGTTCAGCACAGTCTTATGGTCAACCACAAGAACTTCTACAAGCAAATCTGAAGGCAGTGCCTTCAAAACTTGCAGTTCCTGTTGCTCCTCTGAAATGAAATTTTGAGAACTGTACTTGGGGATGGTTGATGGCCCCTTAAGGCAAAACCTGTAGGTCAGTCTTAACTTCTTATGTACCAAGAATTCCTTCAGATTGCTGTAGTGCAATACTAGAAAATATACTTTCAATCCTAATTATTATGGTACATGCTAGAATTAAGTTCACTTGTTTCTCTTTGTAATGCTGACAAAACCATTTTTTAATTGCAGGAGTTCTAAGCTACTTAAAGGAGACCTTTACTCACACACCAAGTTATGATATGAGCCCAGCTATGCTGAACGTACTAGTAAAAATGATGCTTGCACAAGCTCAAGAGTGTGTTTTTGAGCAAATTGGTCTTTCTGGAATACGCAATGAGTTTTTCACACTAGTAAAAATGACACAGGAAGTTGCAAAGGTAAAATATGGGACTTTAAATCTAGTTGTTAAATTAACTGTTTACAGTGCTGTGTTACTACCTTCAGCTTTTAGTAATATTAATGAAATTTATTAAATTTAAATGTTAACAACCGTTACTGAAAACCAAAAATAACAAGGGACAGCTCACAAACTGCAGTGAAAAGCACAACCTTTCAGAAGATTAAAACATGAACAGATGAAATTTAAATATTATTTTAGAATTGTTACAGTTTATTTGATTCATAATTAATGGAGTTTAACAGAAATATGCTGGAACACTCAGGCAGTGAACTTGCTGAAGGTTTTTTACAAGCTATTTATGTTGGTCTTTCAAACAGTACAGTTTTCATCCCCAGAACTACCTATAAAAGGCCAGGGTTGTTTGTGTGGTTCCTTGTTAAATATTGAACACAACCTGTCATGCCTCTCAGCTGCTGAAAGGGATGCAAACCTAAAAAGCTTAATCCATAAGAATAATGAAATTGTAACTGAGGGAAGGACCTTGACAGACAGAGTCAGATTGGTACCCGCAGAACTGTCTTGGGACTTGCCAGAAAATGGGGAGATAGGCTTGCCCCAGAAGGTAGTGTTAATACTTGATTGAGTTATGTACCAAAAAATAGGTATGCCACGAAGATATTAATATGCTTTCTCAGCTATTTCAGAGTAGCAGATACATAAGTAGTTCTACGCTAGAAAAACAGGCAAAGCCTTTCATAGCAACCCTCTAAAGCCACCCTGACATATCTGTAGGATTGATCAGCTGCAGGGGAAAGATTTTTTGGTTCTGTCAGTTGGAGTAGTTTGATCCATATTAAAGCAGCATTCACTGCTTGAAACACTATTTTATTTCCTCTGTATAAAGGATAACATCCCAGTTTTAACTAGACCACACAAACTTAAGGCTATGTATGACTCCAGAGTTTCAAAGTGAAGAACAAACCTACTGTTTGAATATGCTTCACTCTTTTTTTCAACTGAATTAATGATGTATTTGTAAATTAAGACCTGTTTATTATATGGTGTTTTTATTTAATTATGAAGCCATATAGATTGACTGACTTAGTCCATCAGTTCTTCTGCAAAATTGATTTACCTTTCTTGTGAGGTAAAAAATCAGGGAAGACATTTCAAATTTTTTCCCAAACTTATTTCCAACCCATTCTAACCATATTTTTTCCCTTCTTTGATGTGTTTGCACATGAAATTATCTTAAGCCTGAATATGATACCACTTACTTGAGGTCCTAATTGTATGTTCTCATACTCCAATTATGTGCTTTATTTTAGGTGGGAGAGGTTTACATGCTGGTTAACACTGCAATGAATCAGGAGCCAGTTAAAGAGAATATCCCCTATTCCTGGTCTAAGCTGGCACAGATAAAGTCAGACCATTACAAAGCTCTGGCACATTACTTCATTGCCACCATCCTGTGTGACCATGAACGTAAGAATACTTCTCTATATATTCATATAAATAAAAATAATAAACACACCAACAGCTATAATTTTGTCTGTGGATAAGTCTTGGAGACAAGAACCTTGGTGCTTAAATATATGTTAAATTGTGGCCATTTTCTCCACTCAAATATGAGCCCATGCTCTTTTTGTCTTTTGAGGAAAATGTGAAAGTTCAATAAACTAACTTTTATAGAAACATAAGAAAAGTGATATCCATTACATGCTAAAAAATAATTCTGATTTTATCTATATGTTTTGGCATGTAAGTATTACTGGCATATTGTAGAAGATAAAACCAAAAACTTGAAATTCTTACTTGAAATACTTACACGTATGTAAGTATTTTACTGCATTGGGAGAGAATATAGTAATAACTCCAGAACAATATGCCTGAAGGAACAGGGGACCAAGAGATGTGTATGGTTAATGTTCTTTATCCATTATTACAGTGCAGCCCAGTGATGACAAAGATCAGCAGGAGAAAGCCTTGTCCCAGCTGTATGAGCACGTGCCCGAAGGGCTGATGGTTCCTGCTATTTTAAAGGACAAAGTTCAGAGAAAACAATTAGGTAACTGCCAGTTTCACACAGCAACTAGCTACAATTTGAAAATTACCTTGTATTTATTGTCTGTGGGTGACAGCCAATGGTTTCTAATCTTTTCAGGGAAAGCACATTTACGCAAAGCCATTGTTTACCATGAAGAAGCTCTAAGAGTCTGTGGGCTATGCAAAAAGCTTCGGAACATTGAGGTTCTTCAGGAGGTTCTGACAGCTGCACATAAACGCTCACTTCTCAAATATGCTCAGCAAGAGACAGAAGATGACTTTCTAAGTCTAATCCAGGCTCCAGATATACTCCGTAAGTGTACACAGCCAGAAATAAAGGCTATCTAACCATACACAAATAGGCTTTCATGGGGATAAACCTTTAATTTATATATATGAATACATATATAATATGCTTCCATACATAACATATAAATAGTGTGTAAGTATATACTGTACATTTGTAAAGTTCAGATTCCTTACATGTTTCCTCAATCACAGATCAATATATTTCCATCAATCAATTTTGTTAGAACTCTTCTACAGTGTTTCTGTCTCTAGCAGCACTGTTTTTTGGGGTAGATAACAATGGTGGTCAGTTAGAACCCAGCTTTTTTTTGGTGACTATCTTGTCACCTAGAAAAAATGGGGTAACTTTAAAAGTTAAAATTGTATGGGGGAAAGCTATAGTAGCTGTTTCTTGAGTCCAGCTCTTGTACTAGTCTGGGTTGTTAACTCAATTTGAATGCTACCTTTTTTTCCCTACCTTAGTCCAGCTCTTACAACTTTTTCCTGTTTGGAAGCAGTACAAAATTGAGTGCTGGTTTTAAAATCTTCTCAAAGAAAAATAAATTAAAGATGGGAATAGCATAGTTTTGTTCAGATGGATTTTTTTAAAGTTTTCTGTATTGATATGGTGAGGTTTGAAGATATTTTTAAGGCAGTTCTGATATCTGACAAATTTCCACAAAAAGTAATTTTTCCACAGCCTAGGAAAGAATTTAGGACAAATTCCTGTCTAGCTTGGTGTGCAAGAAAAAGAAATTTTTATGTCTTTTAACTAATACTTAAAAGAAAATTAATTTTGTTTTCTTTTTATTTTAGCTAAAACAGAACATAAAATAGAAACAATTGCTCCTCAGTTTTCCAAGGTGAAAGTTAAAGACTTCTTTCACAAGCTGGTATGTAACATACTAATGCTGACCAACCTCTGCCATTTTGATAGCAACTATAAATTCACTCTAACATGAGGGAAGGGACACAAGTATAGCCTGAAAAAATGATCCCATAGTAACTGGGTTTTTTCCGAAGTTATTGGAGAAATCACTCCTAGCTTTAGAGGTATAAGTCAACTTGAGAGAAGCAAAGAATAAAAGTGCCATTTCTATATGGCTTGCACAGCATTCAGTCTTGAAAACCTTCATAAAAGTCCCATGAAGTCTCAATAGATAATTGCACACAACTTTAAGGAGGGGTATGTAGTATGTGGAAACAGGCATGGAGAGCATGTGAGTTGCATGTGACACAGCCAATCTTTCAGGTGTCTCTGTATGTGTCAGTGAGCAAAAGGAGCTGTGATCCTAACTGTGATCATAACTGTGATCCTAATCCTTGTGGTTAGGATCAGAATATGCAATGTTTCATGAGTTAGTTTATCTCCTCTGAAATGGAGTAATATAAAACCTTAGAGCCTATGCAGCCAAAAGATTCTGCACACCTTAATAGAAATTCTGGAACAACTTGGCAGTCACCATTATCTGACTCTGTTTGAAGTATCAACTGAACAGACAGGAAATAGAATTTAGCACTTCAGGGAAATTTGCTGGAAGTTAACATGAGTAAAAGCTACACTAGATGAGCTCAAGCATTATAACTTACCAAAGCTGAAATGCTTATAAATAAGTGACAGTAAAGCACAATATGCCTGCTGTCGTGTTACCTGCAGGGCCCACTGACAGTGTTCTCAGCCAAGCAGAGATGGACAGCTCCACGCACCATTCGCCTTCACCCTGAAGCAGGAGAGCTTGGATTTAGTCTAAAAGGAGGTTCACCAGTACAGGTTTATTGTCTTGATCCAGTTTGTTCTGCAGCAGTAAGTATATTGTGATATTAACAATTTCTCTGCAGACTCTAGCATTAAAATGTACCTTTAGCTTGTTCATACTTGTAGGGAGTATTTATTGAGTTCTCTATGTTAGTATAGTCAATTCATACAATCTGAATGCTATATACACTGTAGATTATTAAAGTACCCATATCCCTGACATTACATGAAACAGGGTAGATTTCTTTGTCTGTTCATTCTTAATAGTTAAAAAGCCAGAAATAATAAAAGCAAATGTTACTTCCTGTCTTATTCTGGAAGTTAGAAGGGATAAATGCTTTAAAAAGCAGTAACAAGAATAAGAATCAGGAAGAGAATGCAAGGTGTAGTGTCTGCCCAAGGAAAGAGGGGCAAGAACATTTTATTGGCTTGTAATGTTCTTTCAAGGCAAATCCAAAGGAATAAAGCAGCATGCAGTGATGACCAGTTTAGCTATACATATAGCTTCTAAATATACATATACTTAGAAGTACAGTTAAAAATAATGAAGAAAAAGAAGTAAAACACTGCAGAAAATGTCTTCTAGGGGACAATAGCATAATAAAACCCAGGGTTCATTTACTCAAGGAGAAAAGCGAAAAGAATGTAAAAACAGCCAACATTTGAGTATACCAGAATCACATCAGTGGTAACTCAAGAGGTATTTTGTGTACTTAAAAAAGTTGCACATGTGTGGCTAGAGAGTAGGTTTGTAGCACCTAAGAGAGAAATGTCTTTGGGGCAGATACTGTATGATGACAGAGACATTTTACATATTTTTATAATTCCAGATAATAACCTTTGCCCAATTTTTTCACAGTCAGCAGGCCTGAAAGAAGGTGACTACATTGTTTCAGTTGATGGCACGGATTGCAAGTGGCTTGGTGTGAATGAGGTGCTGGAAAAATTGAAAAGTGTGGAAAAACAACCCTTGGAGATTGATGTTATCAGTTGCCAGGATACAGCTGCATCCTTGGTATGTAATGGGGCAAAGACGTTTTGCAGATTTGATATGTGAGAGTTTTTTCTCTTGTCTGCCTTCAGTTCCTGATTAATGTTTACTTCCATGTAGTCAGATATCCCACTCAACCTGTGAATATGTAAAGTCTTCAGACGTGTGTTCAGTTCTAAACCATCTGTTCAAACCATTGTGACCTAGCAAGCTAAAGCAGTCTGTGTGCATAAGAAAGGTTGGGTGGTGGGCTTTTTTGTAGTGGAGCTACTTAGATTAATTGCATGATAAATTTCAAGACATAGTTTATTTCCCCTAACTTGTCCCAGAGGATGAAGGCATTACCCTGTTTAGCATTGAAAAAACCATAATGAAACAATAGTGGAATGAAATAGAACATCCAAGACCACATGTTTATTTTCTATGCACTGTTACTCTAAATGATCTGTGACTTTTGAATTAGATCATGGATTAATATATGTATTTTTTTTATTTTGGTGGCTTTTTAACTGTCTAGTCAGTTACTAAGCTACTATAGAAGCTGTAGACTAAGGGAAAGTCATCACAGGATTAAAAAATATTAAACTCTAAATAACTTATTAGTTTTGTGAAAGAACTTGTAGCTCAGCTAAATCCACTCCTTCATGCTTTTAACATTCCCTGGCAAGCTTAGACACTCAAGTAGTGTTGCCTTAGAAGCTATTAAGGTCCCCCTGCTGCTGTTTTTGTTTAAATTGATTTTCCTTATTGAACATAAGGAATTACACATCTGCCATCCCAAGTTGCAACTAGAAAGAAAAGGCTAGAATATAATCAAATTGCTTCAGGGCAAAGCTAAGACAGAGAAGGCTGTGCCTTTCAGGTATCCAAAGAGAATGTCACACAGGAGCTCTTATCATTGTGATCAACACAGAACCTGTCCAAAGACAGCAAAAGGACTCCCCTTCAGATTTGTGCAAGAACTACATACTTGAGCTTTTTAGGGAGGTTAGTGTGTATATTAAATAGTTATGCTAAAAGCCATTAAATGTTTTAACAATGCGGGAAAAGATTCACAAGGTCCTTTATGCTTTGCAGAGCAGACTTCCCTTGAAGTCTACATGTGCAGAATACCAGGATCACAGCACTCTGAAGTGCTCAGTTAATAATGTCATTAGCACAGAAGGCTTGCTGCAGTCTGCCCTGGAAAACTATTTGCACAGTAACCTTTTGTTATTGTCAAAATTTTGACCCATTTTGGATGACTGATTCTTACAATGCTTCTCTTCTTCCTACAGCATAGCAAGAGTGCAACTTACTCTATGGGAATGCAGAAGACATACTCCTTAATCTGTTTAGCCATGGACGAGGGTAAAATTGATCAGACCAAGAAAGCCCCACTAAAACTCCCTTTTCTAAGTTGGGGAACTAAAAACAGACAGAAAGCTGCAAGTACACTCTGCCTTCCTTCAGCTGTGGCTGGGAGTTCTCAGATTAAGAAGAAGCTTTCTCCCTTCACACTTTTGAATACAGAAAGTTCATTGTACTGAATCTTTCAGAAGGATCTGTTAACGTGACTTTTGTTTTAAATGTATATAAGAATATTGATCAATTTTATCTTCATATGTATAAACTCACTCAAATACTATTGACTTCATTTGCTGTGCATTGAGCTATTTAAGGTCAGACGCTGGCAGAAACTGCAAAAGTGAAGTATTTGAAGGTTAGAATGAAGTGGTTTGGGAGGTATGCAATAACTAGATGCAGATTATAGAATTGCTTACATGAGGACTGGACTCCTTTGGAATTTCAAAATAGAGTTATGACTGATTTTTATGACTGTGCTAGGTGGAGTTATTTATTACAAACTTGATGCTGAATGCAAAACAATAGGGGACACATTAAAGAATGATTTTGCTCTTAAAGTTTAGAGTGAACAATAAATCACTTAACACTAAAGAATTATCTTAACAAACCACAGGTGAGAGAGAGTGATGTTATTCCAAGAAACTAGTCTCGTGCCAAGGGGCAGTGTCATGGAGTTGTGTTTTTAGTTGTGTTTTTATGCAGAGGTGCTTCCTCAGAGTACTAGGTGTAGTCTACTGAATAGGTAATTTAATTTTGGAAGAGAATTAGAAGGCTTAAAATTTAAAAGATCTTTTGAACTCCAAAAGGCTTTTACTCTCTTCTTTTTCTGTTACATTTCTTTTTAGGTTACATTTTAAATGCCTGCTGATTCAATTGTTAAAAACAGGCTTTTTTCCAAACATTATTCAACCTACTTACCTTAAGACTTGTATCTCACTAGTCTTGATAAAATGGATAGCTGTGAAACAAATCTCAAAATGGACATATTATAATATATTGATTCAAGGGCACATAAATTGCAGTGATGCTTTAAAATATGAAAAAAGAAGTGCTTGTGGTAAGTGGCAGAATATTTATTTACTATCACATCAAGCAAAAATAAAAATTGTTCTACCCTTGGAAAAAAATCATGAGCAAGCTATATCTATAGTAGGGAGGGGGACAAAAAATGACTGATGAGCATTTCTTTGAGATTCTTCTATTTCCTGAAATTAATTGAAAATTGCTAACACTAGTGTTAGTTAACATTGCCATCTACAGAGTAGATAGAGACTTAAAATTTAAATGAAAATTTGCATCTTGGTGTAAACTTTAAAGTTGCCATTTATTTTGAGTTTCTTATGTAGTAGGTGTAAATATCTTGACCCTTATTTAAGAATAAAAATCCAATGTTGCCATTTAGTAGTAGCTTTTTGATTCTGCTGCAGGTTGGAGGGTAAAGAGTAATTTAGAGGTTTTTGCTGTTTACTGTTGCCATACCTCTCATGTGTTTCTGTAATGTTGCCTACGCAGATCTAAGAAACTTCAAAGAAAAGTTCCTGTATTGTGCAATATAAACTAAGAGTTTAAAACCAGCTTCCTTACAAAGAGTGGAAACACATTTCTAGTTTCCCTATAAACGCTACATCAAAAAATAAGTTGTAAATTACTTGTGACTTGCCTATCCTTAGTTACTTTTTTGGTGTATTGGTAGTAGTGCTCCTTTTGCACACACAAGCAGCAGCAGTCAGCTATGCTCTGCACAGCCCTGCCCTCCAGTATTCCACACAGCTGAGACTGACTTCACCTGTGTGCTGAAATTACTGTCCAAGTAACAAAACCTTTACAAAGTCACACTAATCACCCTTCCAGCTCTTCATTTCTCTTAGCCCACTCTATGATAGTCTTCCTGGAAATACTTTCCCTCGTAGCTCCTGATTAACTTTCCCTCCCCATCATCACACTCACTTGTCCTTGAGGAAGCCTTGGCTTTTTAAATTAAAAATATGCCCCTCAATTCAAGTCAAAATTTGGACCTCTCAGGTGCCTTACAAATACTCTTAGTTTTCTGTCAGCTAACTAAAGACACATTCTACCCTGAGTGGTAGCCAAGAGCTAACTTAACTTGCAGTGGAATGAGTGTGTGCCTTATGTTCTTGCTCAGACCACAAGAATTTTTATAACAAGTGTCTACCCACAAGGATGTATAAGGTTGCTGTAAAGCCCTAAAAATAAAGGTTAGCAACAGATTAGTAGTTCAGCCTCTAACTCCATTAATACTAATTGTTACTACTTCAACTGAACTCCATTTAATGCATTGAGCAGATGGCCATTTGTCATAGGAAAAAGGTGTTTATCTTGCAGCATAATAGCCACATGCCTTTAGATGTGAAATCCAGTCTTCAGAGCAAACAGACAAAATTTGAGAAAAGAGGGAATAAAATCTAAGCAAACACATGTATGAAGAAGCTTAAGTACTTCCTAGCTGCCTGAAAAAAAAGCAGTATCTTTTTCTGTACTTCTGGAAATTCTAATGTTTTTTATTCACTAAATGAAATAATTATGTGTAAGTTACAAATTTTAATCCCAAGTACAGGATCAATATAAATAACAGCTCTATGTACTAACCAGTATAAGAGGTGACTTACAGAGGTGCCAAGGCTCCCACAAAAGGGAGCAGAAAATCCTACTCAGCTGCCTTCCTGCTATGATCCAAACTCCCAGGTGGTATGAAAGATGCTTTTCACACACCTCCTCAAGAAAAAGAGGAACTTTACCCTTAGAAAATAGGATAAGAATATAACTTTTAAAAAAAGGAAGGTGTCAGGAAAACCAATTCTCTTTACAAATACATTTTCAAAATATTAATATTGGAAGAGTAGTATGAATTACAAATTTTGTTGAAAGCTTCCCATATTGTTTTCTTGATAGTGTATATTGTAGTATAATTAATATATCAAAATATTTTGCAATTTATTATTAGTACCCCAACCTATATTCAAAAGGACAACATGAACTAACAAAGATTTTGGATATCAGACATGTGGGAATAAATTTGATAACACCCTGTGAACTGGAGGGGTAACCAGAGAAATAAGTTAGTGTAAAGTCAAACCTGTATTTCAGTAAGACTTTCCAAAGCAATTCCAAAAAGTTATAAATCAAAGATGTTACTATAAAGCAGTATATGCTAACCTTTTTAAAACATGTAACATATTTCCTGTTACTGAGAAATTACTATGCACATACTCATGTGGTGTTTTTTTCTGGAAGACCAAAGTAAGCAAGCATGTTGCTCTCCCATTTTTTAACATAGATGCTGGAAAAGACAGCTTTCTTGGGTTTTTTTTCCAGATGGATGCAAAATAATTTACAGGCTTCTTTCCATGGCAATTTTCACAGCTTAATCTATATGAACAGAGCAGATGTAAAAAAGAAGCATCAGAGTCTAAACAATTAGTCAACATCCACCAGTTGCTGCTAGCCATGATTATGGAAATTAGCATAACGTGATTACAAAAACTAAAATTTTATAATTCAAAAACCAAGTCTTTGTTTTGAAAAATACCACTGCACCTGCATGTCAGGAATGTAAAAAAGTATAAATTTGCTGTGCTACTGTTTGTCCAACTACTTCCTCAAGCTCACTGATGGATGCGTTACAAAGCCGATGGATGCTTCCAAACTGTTGCAGTAGAAGCAGAGCTTTCGTTTTCCCAACTCCGGGTATCTGTTGCACGCTCTGGAGCACGGCCGGTTCCGCCAGCTGAGGACGCTGCTTGCGAAGGAAGGGGTTGGAGCCGCGATCCTTGCTCTGCTCCCGCACCTGAGCCAAAGAGAGCTGTCAGCGACACCCAGCGCCTCTTCTAGCTCTGCTTCTAGGGTTTTAAATTGTTTCATCTCAAAACAGTTCAAAGCAATCACTAGGAAGTTTTAGAAACAAGCTCCCTCCTTAGGTGTGCTCCCTTGTTGGGTGCAGCTCGACAAAATCTTATTAGGAAACAAACTATTTCATAATAGCAACAACAAATAAAAACAATTATTTTGTTACCTTTTTGATGCAGTCAGAGGAAGGGTAAAAATAAACAATTTAAAAACAGCTTCCCTAGCCTTAGAGAACGCAAAATCTCGAGTTGGTTTTGGCAGTGACGTTTGCCTAATGCTACTTAGTGGCATCTCAGTACAAGATTACACATCAAAAAACCAGGATCATATTCTTCAACCTTTTTTTTCTGTTCCCAAATGAGCCTTCTTTCCACTGAAGCATACTACCATATCACTGTTGCAGAAGATTCATTCCTTACATTCAAATGATACTGTGTTCCTTTAAGATCCTATGTATTCTCTCTGAAATGAGGGATCATTCATGAGATCTACCTGCTCTGCTGTACATCCCATATTTTAATATAACACAGAAACTTACTAGTTGAATAATAAGCTGAGAAGCTTCTCCTTGATTTGCCACAGGAAGCAACACCATTCCAAGTTCAAGTACAACAAGTTTTTGTACTCCTAAGTAGTATTGTTCACTGATTTGGGTTTTCTCTACAATTACAATTCCCCTAAGACTGCTGGCCTGTATTGAAATGAAAAAAAAAAAATTAGAAAAAACCTTGTTAGTGGCAAGCTGATGCAATGTAACAGAGAGAAATTCTTTCAAGTATGAGCTGCCTAATAGCAAATCAGAGAAAGAACGTAAGTTGCAGCAGCAGGACTGAGGTTTAATACAGCATTATCACACAGCTGCAGAATTTTTCAGTTTTCAGGTGAAAATTATCCCAAAATATCAGCTCCACTGGAATTAAAAAAAAAAAAAAAAAGAAGAATAATGTTTTTCAGAAGTATGGAATAAATATCAAGTGAAAACTTTTCTCTTTATATAGCACTTACATTTCTAAACCTAACCAATCTTCGTTTGAATTCATCCCCTGCAACCAAATCTGCTTCAGAAATAAGTAAAATGCAAGTTCTGTTTGAAAGATGAAAGTCCACCAGTCCCAAGCCATCTTCAAAGATGAGTCTAACTTTCCCTTAGGGTGAGATTGTTAGAAGAAAAACCACAGTAGTTAGAAATATACTAATAATTGTTTCACAGCACAGTCTTCCTAAAGTGTCAATAATTCTAGAGTCTTCATAATGAACTTTATATAAAGCCTTTTTTTCCTTTAAGTAAATCTATTACAAGCAGTCCGAACTACTGCGTCATGTCTTTAGTAATGCCAATTAATAGCAGTTCCAATCTACAGATTTAAAAGCACTAGAGCTGCTCAGTAAACTCTGGACTTGAAAAAAATATCCCATGCTTTTCTGGAGGGATCACCGTAATTTAGTTTGTTGTGCCAGCAAGACAGTAGCAGACTATACATGTAAATTCAAGGGAGTTCAGTGGAGATGCATTTCCACAAAGCCCCACAACAGCAGATTCTGCTGCTTCCCTACAGTGCTCTGCAACTATGAAAACTGAGTAGATCACACAGATACATGACAAACAAACGAGATCTTTCAGCCTGCTAACATAGTCTGTACCACAAATATGGGACCAGTCAGGCACAGAGTAAAGCACAGTCCAGCCATTCTTAACGTCACTTAGCAACAGAGGGGAATGTTTTGCCTGACTTCCTTTTCCTCTTCTAATCTGTTTGTGCTTACCTTGTAGCCTTTGGGCTACCTCTGACCCTCTCCACTTCTCATTTACAATCACGTGCCCGTAAGGCACAACTATAGATCCTGCTGTCACAGGGAGGTTTGCTTTTGTTGTCATCAGACCTCCTTCAAAATCCTCTTTCAGTAGCAGTTACACTCTAGAGAGAACTGTGGAAAAATAGCAACAGATTTTACAAACCCGTTCCAAGCTTATAAATTTCAATCATAACCTTAGGATGCAATATTCTGGAAGAGACAGTATCTCCTTCCTCAAGCTTCCTTACAGTTAAAGTGAGCATATCAAAATGCCAGCAACTCTGTTCACTTTAATACAGGCTGCTGGCTTGCAAATTCCACTTTCAGCTTTACCACTCAAACTGAAAAACGCCTGAATAAAAACGCACGCATGGTGAGAGAATCCACATTGCCTTTTCCATGTCCTCATCCACCCTTGCTGGAAGAAAATCTTCTTGAATTGCAAAGCCAACTCCAGAGGCACCTCCATCCCTCAGCTGGCGGAAGTCTCCAGACCGATTATTAAAAGGTAGTTGCTGGGAGAGATTATTTTCAGGTTTGCCAGCTTTACGCGGTGTTCTGACTTTAAGCGGAATTGGGAGTCTCGGAGGCTAAGGCATGATTTAAGGACAAGCACCACAGACACGCACCCCGAACCACGTCCCAGCGCGGAGCCGCACTCTGAGGAGCGGGGAGAGGCCTCGGGGTGAGAGGCAGGGCCCACACTGACCCGCCCGAGGAGCCGCCGCCAGGAGACAACCGGCGCGCGCCTGACTGACAGCAGTGACCGCCAATCGGAAGCGAGAGCTCCGCAAGCAGCGAATGGGAAAGCGGGAGGGGGCGGGCCCCGCCACAGGCAGCTCGCGGCAGCCCAGCGGGGCTGAGTAAGGCCTGTGCCGATTGGAGGAGAGCGAGCCCACAGCGAATCTGCCGCGGCGTTGTTGTCAGGGGGATCGCGGAGGGAGAAGCGTCCGGCGCTGTGAGGGAGCGGCCGTAGAGGCGGTGGTTGGAGTTGTCAGGACGCGATGGCATTCCTTTTCAGAAGAGGCCGGAGAGGCCCCTTCGTGAGTATCGCTCCGCCTAGCGTGGGGCTCCGTTCCCATGAGTGGAGACAGCAGGACAGCGGGGTTCTGTGGGACGAGGGGTAGTCCCCGGGGCAGGCGGCTGCGCCTTGCGGCTGAGGCCGGTGATCGCTGAGCAGTTTGAAGTGAAAATCGGGAAGAAAAATGAAGCCCAAGCAAACACAAATTGGTGTCCCGCGGCTGGTGCGTTCCTTTCCCTCAGTCCCGGGCCTGCCTGGCTTCCTCAGAATTGCCGAGCTCCGGCGGGGCAGGGGCTGTCCCGCGCCCTCCCCTCAGGGGAGCTCTGGGCGCTGGCCGCGGCTGCAGTGCCGCTCGCTCCCAGCGCTGGCCGAGACGAGCCTGAAAGAACACTCTCAGTGCTATAAAGTGAGCTGATAAAGCTTTCTGATCGAAGGCTCAGAGCAGTCAAAGGCTGTAGGGTCGTCAGCTGTTGAGCTGATGTTCTTTTCCAACGCGCTTGAACTGACTGAATTTTTTTTTATTACTAGAATGAATTTTTTGAGCTTATGTTGTTGTCATACTTTTACCGTGGAATGGCTTTGGCTTCAGCTGTGTTCCTTGCTATTCGTAGTAGGGTCAGTCATAGTCGCATCTACAGTCAACAGCCTCTAGTAAGCGAAATGGTGTATGCCAGACAGACGTGCAGTGCATTTGCAAAACTGCATAAAAAGACAGCCTTTTAATGCACCATTTAATTATTTGGTGTTCCTTTGTGTAAAACCAGAAATATTTCCCAGTTCGTATCTTCATTCTCCTGTTGGAGAAGTGAATTAAAGAGTAATTGGGGGAAAAAAGATCTGTAGCAGAAATAGCAGGAACTTAGCCTGTTTCACTCCATAAAAAAGTAACATCTGTCCAAAGGTGATGGACTTCATTATGGCATAGTATTTTCTGATGCCTAGAGTGAGGACAAGAGGTAGTGAGCTCAAACTCACAGACAATTCAACTTAAATATAATAATAAAATACTGTGAGGTCTTTCAGCAGTGGACCAGGTTGGAGATACACAAGACATGACTGGACAGGATCCCAAGCAATCCTCTCGTAGCTGACCCAGCTTTGAGCAGGAACTTGGACTAGACAATCTCCTGAGCTCCCTTCCAGCCTCACCCAGTATATGGTTCCCTTCACAGTACTTTTTGTACAAGCTCTGGTCCCAGTTTTTCTGAGCTGGTATTTAATGTTATCCCATTAAAAAAACCCCAAACCTGTGTTTGCTCATTAAAAATGTATTAGTTTTTGGGGGTTTTTTTAATAAGATTGCATCTTTGACTGCAAGACTTAGTGGTAGGGGTTTTTTTCCATCTCATACTGCTGTGACTGAATATTGACAGACTCCAGAACAAAGGGACTAATATTGTTAGTAATCTGAAACAGCATTCAGATATTTTGAAAAAGTTATTTTCTAATCCTGATTTTCTTGTGTATATATGTAGAAAAAAAATGAGTAAGTTCAAATTCTGGTTTTGCAAATTGTGATGTAGTGGATAGAAAACATACATTCATGGGTCTCGTGTAACTTACATTTCTAACCTTCAAGAGCAACTGTTCATAAATGTTAAATGAACTTGCCAGCTTGACCTGGTGTTCTGATTTTAAGGGGAATGAAATGCCATTTCAAGTCTTCTGTTTACATTAATTGCATGTAATTGTTCTTCCTTTTTATGTTATTTTACATTGTTAGTTTTTGTGCACGTTCGGTTCTGTGGGTTTTTTTCACTGTGATCCTTAAAGTCATTGTCAACTAATTTTATTTTAAATCATTTAGAAACATATAGCTCATGGCCTGGTCCCTGCTGCTACCATAGCTCCTAAACCTGCAGTTCCCCGCACCCCTCCCCCTCGTAGTCCAAACCCTTCTCCAGAAAGGCCCAGGTATGTTTTGACTATATTTTTTTTTTTTTCTGGTAGCATACTAGAAAAACCTGATTAGAAGAATTGCATGTCCTTGCAATATTAATGTAGAACTTCTCATAAAAATAATATATTTTTAAGGGGGGCAGTTTCCCACTCTGAACTTTTTTCCCACTCTTAAGCATGGTAAATATTCAGGACAGTAACATTATGAACATGTAACTTATCTGAGTCAATTAAAGACGAATGGACTATTTAAAGTTAATGTGATTTTTGATTTGGCTGCTACAGTAGAGTGTAGGACTGCAGCAGCACTAGTGCTGGGAGTCAAGAAATACTAGCTGAATTAGAAAAACATACAATAAACCTTGCTACCATACCAGGGACTTAAAAATTGGCATGTAAAACCACATTGGATTGGAAAAATGCAAATTATTTTTCTTTTAATTTGTAGTTTCTTACAGTTTTTAGTCTATGTTTTCTCTGCATTTAGTTCAATTCTGATTGTTTTCCATGGTCTTCCTAGTGTCTAACATTCGTGCTTAAATCTGGTTAATTTCTTCTTCCTTTTTGGCCTCCAGTTCTTGTCATTCATTTTACAGTTCTCAGCATTTCACTGCTTTAATCTTAGTTACTTCTTGTTTTTCCTTTTCGTCCTGCCCTTCTCTGTACTCCACAGCATCCCACAAATAGGCACTTTTGTTTACGTGTGCTTGTCCTGGTTTGCAGTGTGCCAACATTTATTAACAACTTCAGAGTCATCAGTAAAGGGTTCAGAGTAGGGAATAATGGAGTCAAAGTAGTAGGATATGGAATATCTTTTCAACACAATATCAGGTAGTATTGTTATGGCTAAAGTGAATGCTAAATACTGTAAATTATTGATGTGAATTTTGGGAAATTAACTCAGTATATTCCATAATTTTCATGCATGTGATTTGGGAAGACCAATAGGTATTGTACCTCACTCTTGGATAGCTGCATTACAGTAGCTTGCCCTATTTTGTGCTTTACTTTGGGAGATAGTAGTTTATAACCAGTCCCATAGCATTCATTATGCTTGTTAACGGTGAACATTTTGCTTTGCTTAAATAGTGAAGACATTTTGCATAGGAAAAGAATTAAAATGTGGAGCACAGAGAAAGCATCAGAGTTGCTTCATTGCTTTGTTGTGTTTTCCTCCAGGTCTGCTCTAGCAGCAGCTATCCTTGCGACAGCTCTAACAGGACGCACTGTTGCTATTCCTCAGCCCCGGCAGCGATCGCTTTCCGAAAGTGATTCGACCTACTTGGAACAAGAATGTTTTGAACCATATGCAACAGTCACAGAGCTCAGAATAGGGTAGTGTATACTTTCTGGTTTGATATCTTACATTAGAAATGGAATCTGTCAATGGTCAATTTTACCAAAGAGCGACAGCAAACTCCTGCTGTCACAACTACTTAATTTTTTCTTACCACATCAGAAATTCAGTCTGAAGTGTCTAACAATCCTTATTCCATTTCTTGTAAAACTGAGTCACACATACAATCTTGAGAGAGGCAGATTTGGATCGTAGATCAGTCATGAGTAAAATAATACACTATTTCTGTCAAATGATGATCAATTTTACAAAATGTGATGAACTGAGGAATCACCTGAATTACACGTAAGATATTTCCTTTGTGCTAAAATGATTATTTCAAACTGTCTTTTTGGTAGAATTAGAAACCTTGTATCTCTAATGTGGCATTTTAAGATAGAGAGAAAAAGGTAGTACCAGTGTTAATTGTCTGTTTAAGAGCATTTACATAGACTACATTCCTTGTTTGCAGCTAACAGAAGCTTAGATGTCTGCCTGTGTCAGCTCTTAGGACTTGTGTATATTGTTAGACTGATGGTTCTACTTTACTAGTGTTGGGTTTTTTGAAGAGTAAGCAGTGCTGAAACAGGCATTAAATTGCTTTTTTGCAGATCTAACTGGAAACTTGATGGTTGTGACAGATCTCCTCTACAGTCCCTGGAAGTATCAGGCAGTTATGGTGAAGATGAGGACATGGATACATATATTTCAGATGCTGATAAAGAGGCAGAGTCCAGCTGTCAGAGTACTGAGAAAAGGGAAGGAAGCTTTAGCACCAAAGCTATTTATGCTGTTCCCTGCAAAACTAAAAAGGTAAGATTTTTAAATACATTAGTTCCTTTACATTTTAATATATTAATGCACGTTAATATTTCAGATGCTTTGTATTCTCTTCTTACTCTTCAGACACTTATTCAATATTTATTTCACATGCTAATTTTTATGATATTAAGTACTCTTACATGAGTTAGGTAGGTTTGTTTGTTGTCAGAGTCTTTATCTCTGGTTATTAAGAGCACACTGGTATTGTATATAATTATCATGCATAATTTAGTCTTGTAAAATGTCCAGTAGTTTATATTGAGCATGGTACTTATGTAGTAGATGATTTGTTAAAAGCACTAATAACTTTACTGTTAAATGGTGAAAGCTTAGTTAATGGTTCAGTATTGTGCTAATGAGCACAGACCTCTATAGCAATGGGGTGATTCAGAATCGAACAAAATAAATTAACTTTGTCTTGAGAACCAGAGGATTTTTGTATGCTGTAATTTTGGATTGTCTTAACCAGCAATAAACTTAATACTCCTAAGGCACATTTAAAGTTAAACCAAAAATGATTCCAAAATTTAAGACAGGAAGAAGTACCTGAGTAGGAAAAAGGCAATGAAAGATACCTTAAAAAATGCCTCTTCAAAAAAACCCAGCACTAGTAAAGTAGAACCACCAATCTTATAATACACACCACAAATCCCAAACTGTGAAAGCATCCAAAAACACCCCAAGGTGAAGAGACAGTAGCTGGTAAGAGGAGAGAAGGAGAAGGAACAAAAAAAAAAGGGGATGAGTAGAATATGTGGAACTCTGGTATGTGATCGATGGGAAAACCAGCAAGGATAATGTTAAAAACCTTCCATTAATCCCCATTGCTGTGATGTAGTAGATAAATGGTTGATCTTTTATTAAGATCACGATTAGGTACATCACAGCAAACAGAGAATAATTTGATGGACTCCTGTAAATGAACAAGGTGACAGAGAATATTTGCCCTGTGAACTAATCACTGTCATATATGCTAACTACCTGTTGATTATTGTAAGGTTTAGATTTTATTTGCATGGAGCCCTAAATAACAACACCACCACCACAAAAAAAAAAACACAAAAAACCCCCAAGAAAACAACAACAATAGAAAAAGTAAATCTTATCATTTATTATCTTAAAATATTAGTGAACAAATATAAATGTGACTGGGATGTTAATACATTAAATGTTTCATACAGATACTGAGGTACATGGACTAATTTAACAGTGATCTCATGATTTAGAGAGGTTTGTCTTACTTTTGCATAGGAAGAGTTTCCACCATCTCCTGTTCCTACTGCTGACAAGAAAGAGGTTTCTTCCCATGAAACTGAGTGTCAGGTGGTGGTGGATAAGTCAAGTGAGCAAACAGAAAGTAAGTAAACTTATTTTAAGAAAAAATGCTATACCATTTAATAGCATTGGGAAAAATAATTTTTAATAAAATAAATGCAATACTATATTGTAATTTTATATTCCTTCTTTAAAAGGGCAGTTAAAGAAATGCAGCTAAATACTTTGCAACTTCTAATAGTTACAGAAAATTAAAAACCTGCACAAAGAGGAAAGATTGGTCTATATTCACTGTGGAATGAACTGTCAGCCACTGTAAAATGAGGGGGTGGGGAGGAAAGTTTTGTGAATTCTGTCAAGTACAGTCATTGTCTGCTATGTTTTTGTTGATGCATGTACCAGAAGCAGTGACATTTGTACTCTGGAAACTATTGGAGTGTTACTGTGTTGCAAAAAAAAAGGAAAAAAAGTAGAAATGATAAAAACTAGCAATGTTTAAAAAAAGCTAGAGATAGAGGAAAACATTTTTAATGGATAATTTTACTTGTTTGAAAAAATGCTGTGTCTGAAAAATAGTAGCAAAAGCTTTTTGAGGTTTTTAGTAATCAAATGGCACAACAGTAGTGTTGTTTATCCTCTACAGAAATTGTATCATTATTGCTCTCTTTTAAGGTCTGGGCCTTAAAACTGTACATCAGATCAGGCAGTTTTTCTTCAAAGTAGAGAAATAAACATGATCATCAGTCTCAGGCTGTCACCCTAAGATCTGAATTGTTAAGATTCACAAATAATTTCTTTTCAATATGTAATTTCATTAGATTAAGGACATTTGGGTTGTTACTGGACCTGTCATTAGGCTATTTTCTTGTAACAATAGAATATTGTGGAGATAAGAATTACAACAGTAGATTGAGACCAGTCTAATTGTATAGCAGTTTTTTTGCATAATTACCTTGTCTGTTATTTTTAAATCAGGAAAAGGGAAATAAGAATTAGTTTCAGAGCGGGAAAATGCAGTTTTTATGTGGGAGCCCCCCTGGGAGGAGGAGACCCTAGGAACATCCCCCAGGTTAGGGAGACACAAGAGGCTTCTCCCTGTTCTGTTATGTGAATGGATCCCAGTTCTGCTCCCTCGGTTGGCCCTGTTGGCCTCCCTGTCCCTGTTCCAGAGTGTTCCTCCTCCCCCCACAGACCCCAGAGTGTTCCTCAGCCCCTCTATTTCCCCTTGGCTCCCATACCCCAACCCTGCCCCTGCACTGCCCCTGCCCCCAGCAATTGGTGCCTGCTGCTCTCTCTGCCCCTACCACCCCCACACTTAAACCTGCACCCCTCCCACGAGGCTTGGCCTTTGTCCCTGGACCTTCCATGCAGAGCTGGAATAAACACCTTTGTGAAACCCCTACAAAGGCCCTTCCTGCCTCTTTCTCATCGACTCATATTAGCAGCAATCCAGCTTGCTACATTTTTAGAGTATAGAAGCACTCTGTAGCTAGTGGATAGGAAAGAGGAAGCAAAACTGAGTCAGTTTTGAAAAAAATTGAGTCTTTCTAAATTTTCTTTATGGTGGATTCCAGGTTTTTTTTTTCAGTATTATTTCAGTGGAGTAATTGAAAAGCTTTATAGAGAACAATATTCAGAAAGAATGAGTTGCTTTGATAAAATCATTTGAGAAATGAAGGCATTAAACTGAACAAATATAGGATATATACACTGTTTCTAATCCCTCTTCTACATAGTAAGTGCTGCAGGTCTTGAAAGCTGTCAGAATCACAATTGCATTGTTCAGAGATGCAATAGGATTCGAGTACAGTAAAATCAATGAAAATATTTCATTTGTTCTTCAGTCAAATTCTAAACTTATAACAGAAGCCAACAATAGAGCTTCATTTCCTCCACACTTACATCTGTCCAGTGTGAGGTAAAGTGAGGTCTGACATCAGTGTCCTGATGCACCATGAAAGAGATAATGGGAAGTTAGTGATCTAATCCATGGTTTGGGGAGGACTTTCTTACATTTATTTTCACATGTAGTATGTGTGCATATATATCTTTATGGACCCTTATAGTTTATAGACTTAAAATAATTTTTAATTGATTGAAAGATCTGTTTTTCTTTAACAGAAGACCAACATCTGGGCTTGAATTTAAAGGTAAGACTTAAACAAAGGTTGATTTATGATGCATTTTGGAAAATAGAGTATCGTTAAAAGCTTCTAAATTTGCAGTCACAGAAAACTAATTTATTGCCACTATGGAATCTTCTTCTTTTGAAGTACAAGAATGGCTAATCATTCCTTTTGGAAAAATACAACTATATAGGTAAATAGGCCATATAAAAGTTGTTGGGTTTTGTTTTTTTTATAGTGTCTTCTGTTATTCCTCATGTGAAAGAGAGAAACTGAGAATGAGAGACAGCATACTATAGCATGAGATAGCTCATACTTATAATTTTCAAATTTTGAGCCTGACTTTACCACATTTTTCTATAGTTTTCTATTTGGGCTGATCTGACTGCTTTCATTGAAGAGGAGTACCCAAAAATTTAGTTTCTCAGATCCCCTTGCTAGAATATTGTTTATGAAAATGGTCAGTTCTTTCATTATTATCATAATTTTTTCTACAAGTTCTTGACCACATATATTTGTCTTTGAAATTGTTCATGAGTTTTGTCTCATTTAGTCATTGGTGCCACTCAGTATCATCAGTGTGTTAAATTACATGGCAGCATATCCTTACAAAACTTCACTGCTGTTTGCTAAAAACATGGAGAAAGTCTCTATATCACCTTCACCTCAAGGAAATACATTAATATAAATGACACTGTAATTCTTTCCTGGTGAAAGAACCTTCTGGAAATGTTCAAATACTTTTGGTTTTTTCCAGCAAAGCAAGGACAAAGTTTTTCAATTTTGAAAAACATTTTACATTTTAATTGATTTGCTGATACCCAGTTAGGGACTGACAAAATTGACTAGTCTGAAGTCTTACTTTATACAAACTGACAAGTGGGAAGAATACCCTTCCTGTTTTGTCAAGAAGCTTCGTGTTTATGTGACTTTTATGTCAGCCATAAAAAAAAGTTGTTTTGAGAACTGCACGTTTCTGACAACTAAAAATAACCATGAGTTTCAGGTGTCCACAAGTGACTGATGGCAGTGATAAGTGACAAAATGGTGTCCAGATGAGTAGATGATAAGTTGAGTATTGTCAGCAGTGAATCTAACCTTCAATTTTGTTGATATAAAAGAAACCCTTTCAAAAGTTTTATTTCTTAAGTTCTCCAGCAGCAATGCTGTTAAAGCAAATTGTCTTGTTTTTTATTTCTCTGCTAGGAGGAAGAATTAATAGCTGAAAATCTGATACATGACAAACCTCCACCATCTCCAGGTACTTTGGATTTTTCTGTGACTTCACTACACATTTTCACTTTATTAATATGCATGTGTATATGAAAACACATTTTTCTGCTTGTATTCTCTAAGCCTAATTTGTGTGTGTGTGTGTGTTTGTGAAAGTATTTTTCCTGTGCAGGAGATGAGAAAGTGCTCTGTGATATGTATAAAACCAGTAGTTTCAGGCTTTCTATATTAGGTGGTTTAAACTTGTTTTTGTTTTCCAATTTGAGTCACTTTTGAGGTCTAAAGTAAATAAATGATTGTGAAATGATGTAATGAAATTAAAGTCATATTGGATGTCTCCAATACATTAAGTGCAATCTACACTAGAAGATGCCACAATTATTAAGTATCCTATCCCAGCTGAAATGGTAAATGTACAGTCATGAGATACATGGTCTGCCTTCAGCTTGTGTGTTTCTGCAGCCACCTGACAATTTCAGGCACAGTACTTCTGAGCTCTGTGTGCCTCGTGATGGGATGTGTGCCTATCATGAGTTCATGCAGTTGTTCTGTGTATCTGTCCAAGTATCTTATGCCTTTTCACAGGAATTTAACAGTGGCCAGAATTGCCTGAGGTATTGCTAAACACATGAAGTTGTTACACAGCATCAGTACAATAGATAGCTCTGAACTGGGTTTCATCCTGTTCTATGGAACTGTCCTGTGCTGAGTTATGCTGATGCCTGTATGCTGTTAGATTGTGCTGGTGAGGGTAGAATCTCTGCCTTCATTTCAGCTATTTGCTCTATACAGATGGAAAGGAAAACTTGGAAGTGAGATCCATTATTACTGATCAACAATACATCCACAGTCTTCCAAATAATCTAAAAGTTTACTTTTATAAGAATTTTTCCATAATTTCTATTTAGTAACATTGAAGCTGGGAAGGAATGTAAAACTTTCATTGTATAGGTGATTAAAATTTGTAGGGATCAAGAATACTGACTAGTCCATGCAGGGCACAAACACTTTGCTTACTGCAGTGAACATATCAGTTTTGCCTCTCCAGTCACTGATGTTTGGGAGAAAGAGAGATCTGCTGACATGATCCTTTCCATTTAAAGAAGGAGTGTTTCTAGTGTGTGAGAGAAAAGATGGGAACTTGAGCCACTCCACAGCTCTCTTTCCAAATCCACATTTTTTTATTCTTTCTGGTCTTATCCTTTGGGAGCCATGAGCTGATTTAGATCTTACATTATCTATCTATCTATAGTGCTAATATTAGGAAAAAAATGGATAGTAATTTGCTGAAACTCCTATTCCAGTCTGAATACCATTTAAATATTTTGTACTGTGGCATTACAGATGTGTCTGTTCGGGCAAGGCAAGCACGGGAAAATATCACCAAAGAAAAGTTCAGAGAACTAAAACAAGAAAACTGGTCTCTGAACAAGGCATACCAAGCTGTGGTCCAACAATTTGAGGGAACAAAACAGCACATAGAAGAACAGCAATTAAAGCTGAAGAAACTAGAAAAAGAAAACAGAAGGCTTAAAGAAGCTGCAGAGAACTCACACAGAGAAGGTGGGAGAAACATATAAGCTATTCTTGGTTATCTTGTTTTGATTTTTCTAATTTCTTGCAACCTTTTCCTCTAGTAATAGGTTTCAAGTCATTGATTTAGGCAAGTATCCATGCAGAAGTAGTTACCAAACAGTATTTTCTACATTTGCAGAAATTTTGTCAAGGAATACATACATGATAAAAAAAAAAAAAATTACCTGGTTGTTTGAAATTTAATGGATTTTTTGCTAGTAGTTTTTCATTGTATTCTTCTGTAACAGTATTTTGAGAGAAGTTATTGACTGTTATTCTGGCTTATTTAGCTTTCTCTCATTACAGTTAGCAAACTGTTGTGAACATTTCTTGAATTTTAATGGAACTTTCTTGTTGGAAATTTGTTTTAATAGAGGAGGCAACAGAATTACTTTCTCTCAGACAACAAGCACAAGAACTGGTAGATGAAAATGATGCTTTGAAAATGATGGTCCATCGTTTAAATGTAGAATTAAGTCGCTATCAAACTAAATTCAGGTCATTGTCCCAAGAAGAGGTGAGAATCTTGGTTATCAAGGCAGTTTCTACTGAAATGTCCCATTGTCTGTTATTTAATCTTCGGGTTTTTATGACAGTTTTCTCCAAATTTGCCACAAAGTCTACAAATTGCACAGGCTTTTTCTGAAATTAAAAATAATTTAAAATTAGCATCTATCATTGAGTGTAATATTAAGAATTCAGTATTATTTTGTATGAGTAAGATACTGAACTTCTAGTTTTATTGAGTATGTGTTACATATACAACACATGTAATTAGAAACATAAGCTTGTTTGGGGTGATAGTTTTGACTGCAGTGGACAATTGCTGGTGCTTCAAAAAGCAGGAAGTAACATCAGTGTCTTTTAAAATATCTACTCTAGAGTCTAAAGTTGAAAAGCTTACCCATGAAAGGACCACCACCACCATGGCTGGTAAGTCAATATTTTCACTAAACTGTTCATTCCTCTCTAAGTAAAGTAGTAGAATTTCTTTGCTGGAATCACAATATTCAGATATTACTCTGCTGAACTATCAAATATTAATAGAATATTATAAACATTTATTTTGTTGCAGAAAAATATGTAGGGCAGAACTTTGTAATGAATGTGTGCAGTTCCAGTTGAATGTACAGTAAGCTACAAACTGCACATAGTCACCAACTTTGAACTCTTGAAAAGTATTGTTATGCTGAGAATCATAAATGCCATCTTCACTTAGAATTGTCTAGCATATAGTTTGCTTCAGGGTCTTTCAAGATTGCTTAATTGTTAATTTTCTTAATTGTTAATCTTTTGCTGTTACTCTTTTTAAGATTATACTAAAAGAAAACATAATACCTCTGATTGTAGGAATGGTCATGGGTCCAGTAGTAGCCTATGAATTTCTGACAAGGGGAAGGCAAATAGTCTGTGAAAGGAATGCATTTGTAATATATAAAACAATTTCTCCTTGAAATACTAATCAGATCTTGTATTTTCCTTCCTCACTGTTACTGAGACCTATATAGAATGAGAAAGTTCTCCTGCTCTGTCTTTCTAGCCATAATAGCCAGTAATCACATACATGTTTATTTGGTCTTAAAGATGCAGGTTTGAGAGTGTAAAAATTCCTTTCCCACATACTAATGAATCTGTGATAATTATTTTTAGAAGTAGTATTTACTGTAGTGTTTGAATTTTGTTTTGTATTCATTTGCATCCACATTCTGTTGTGTTATGTATAGTGATAAGTTAGAGCTGCTTTTTAATGAAGTAAAGGTGCAAGTAAAGCAGTCAGTCCCTTCCTTTCCAAAGCCTGCTCCTAACACAGTGCTATGAAGTGTTCTGCATATGATGTGTGGGAGCTCCCCTGGGAGGAGGGGACCCTAGGAGCATCCCCCAAGTTAGGGTGACAGGAAGAGGCTTCTCCCAGGGATACCCTGTTATGTTAACATGCCCTAGTTCTATTTCCCTGGTGGGCCCTGCTGGTACTCCCCTGTCCCTGTTCCAGAATGTTCCCCCTTCCCTGCTCCCCCCACAGATCCCTGTTCCTCAGCCACCCCCTTCTGTTTCCCCCTTGGCTGCCATACCCTAACCCTGCCTGTGTACTGCCCCTGCCCTCAAACCATTGCTTGTGATGCTTTCTCCCCACCCCTATTGCCCCCCATACTTCAACCTTGACCTTCCCTGGTTCTTGTTCCTGGACCCCTTTGCATGCATGGCAACAATAAACCACCAGGTGGAATTC
>VZRF01006948.1:7507-29652 GCA_013396875.1 Vireo altiloquus
GGCATGCGCAGCACGGCATGCAGGAAGTGCAGCAGCACAGCAGGTGCAGCACACACCTTGCCAGCAGCCAGCGCCTCTCTGGGCGCTCCCACAGCTGCACAGCCTCCTGGGGCAATCCCACCTGCGGAACACTGGTGGGTGAGATCACCTCGGGGATCAGCCAGCTGCTGAGGTGAGTTCACAGCCCAGAGATGGGAGCCCTTGGGGTCAATCAGAGGGACCTGCACTCGGGTGGCAGCCAGCAGCTCTCCAGCTGCGAGCATCTCCTCCGACACTGCTGCCCACAGCGAGACACCCACAAAGGAGAGCAGCCCTTAGTCTGCTTCTGCCATCACTAGCTGCTCCAGAGCCTGGCCCACAGGGGTGTGGATCAGAGTATCAGGGCCCTGCTTTTGGGAGAGAATGGGGACCCAGCAGCTGGGACAGTTACAAAACCTGTCTGTGCACATTTCCATCTCTGAGTCACTGGCTGATGCTGGCTAACAATACAGGGAGTTATCAAAAAAGCAATTGTCGAAAGTGGTAAGTCTGATTGTTCTTGTCACTGTCTGCCTAAACCTGTCTGCATACCTTCACGCCATGTCAACACAGTCCCCAAGGCTTGGAAAGGCTCCCACTTCCCAAAAGTCAGCAGTTTGGAGGGCTGCTTTCAGGAGTCCCAGCCTCCACTCAGCAAGCAGGAATATGCAGGAGACCAGCCATCACTCCTGCTGGCCTTGTCCCCTGGAGAGTGGGGACCTCTGTGCTGGCTAGAGATGCCAAACTCTCTGCATTCCAGGCCTCCCAGTCTCAGCTCCTCACAAAGAGGCCTAAAACTGGGAGAGGTGAATCACCCCCTTCTTCGCCCTTAGGCCAAAGCTGGTCAGGAATTTTCTGTCATTGTAATTTTCCTAAAGGAAAATCCACTTGTGCCCAGCCACACTTCTCAGCTCTGTGACCTTTAAGACTGACTGTCTGCTGGGAAAGCAGGAAATAAACAGATTTGTTTGGATCAGTTTGATCCGACTCGAAATATTTTTGGTTGTGGTCCTGATCCAAAGTGTTTCATCTCAGATCAGTTCCACATTAATCTGTAATTCCCTGGCAGGCTCCACTGCCAGCAGCACTGTGGCTGGGATGCTGCTCCCTCCTGAGGCCCTGCTCCTATGCCAGGGTGGATCTCTGTGGCTGCCTCAACCAGCCCTGGCCAGGTGTGCTGTGAGGGTCTCAGAGAGCTCAGCAGGAGCATTTTCAGGAGGTGCAGGTCCCCAGCTGTGGGTGCAGGTCGGTGACAGCCACATCATGATGTCCCCGTGCAGTTCAGTGCCCACATCTGTGCACTGGCTGAGGACTTGGCTGATGGAGCTTCAGACTTCAGAGCTCAGCAGCAGGCTCTTCTGAAGCAGCTCCTCACTGTCGTCTCTGTAACTTTCTTTGCTTCTCTCTGCTCTGGGACCATCCTATTTCTTCCTAGTATTTGCCCCATCCCTAGATCTTTGTCTTTTGACACTGTACCCCTTCCCTGCTCATAATGTTGTGTGTGAGCACAGATGAACCTGCACAACCAGACAAGAAACCTTTGCTGTCTCTTGCTGCCTGGCTGTCTCACTGGTGTAAGGCAGTCGGTGTTTCACAACACAGAGCCGTGGTGGGGGAAGAAAAGCAAGGGCAGTGCATCAGGATCAGCAGCAAACAGGGGCTGCAGACAACCTCTGGCTGTGTGTGCTTGTCCCACACCAGCTCCCCTGGGCAGGCCTGGCTCCAGGCAGGCACACCCCCAGTGCAGGAGGCATTGATGGAGTCACGGGCCTGGGCGGGGCCTACTCACAGACAGCTGCATCTGAGACAGAGCAGAGCTGCTGTGACCAAGGGAAATCTCTACCTGCAGGATAGAGACCCCAGGCAGGGTCAGGTCCTGATGCAGCATGAGCTTGGGGTGCCACATGGCACAACTGTGCTGTCCTTCTGTTTCAGTCCTGGGTGTCCTCAGCCACAAGCAGAAAGGGTCTGCATAGCATAAGGATCCTCTCCTTCCTCTTGCTGGGATGCACCTGCAGGTGTGCACACTCAGCTGGCCTGCAGCAGGCTCAGCTGCAAGGGTGCCTCTGTTGGCCAGGCACACCCTGCTCTGCCCTGAAATCACAAAGGAGGCCTCCAGCATCAGTCACCTCACTGCCACTTGCTGCAGAAGTTTGTCCATGCAACAAAACATCCCAGGCAGTCTCAGTGGCATTATCTGAAGGGTGGGAAGGAGCAGCCCAATGAACCTCTATGCCACTAGTTACAGTCTTCCCCTACCTATTTCCGAGCAATTGCAGGGGATGTAGGAGCCAGCTCATGCACGTCCTCAGGGAAGGGAAGCAGAAGGCATGCTGAAGCTGACATCAAGTTACAACAGTGGCCTTGGGTGGAAGCAAGGTGCACAAGGATCCTGATGAATACCATGAACTTCTGTGGTCCAGCAAAGCATGGAATCCACAGCTGGGGCAGTGCTTTCAGAGGGGCAACCTGTAACTTACCTCAGCATCTCTAACTGTCCTGCAAAATGGCTTCATATATGGATAGTTTTTGCCATGGCAGACTGGTGTACACACAGCCTCCAAGAAAGATTTTCAGGTTGGTACTGCAGAAAAACCTTATAGTGTCTGGGTGTTTCAGCCTGCCTGCCTGAAATAACAGACACACACCATCATCTCAGGCAGCCAGGGCTCCCAGGAGCAGCATTAGGAAAGAAAACATTTGGTTGCTTGAGATCGTGCTCCATGGACCCTAGGCATATCTTTGCTGTCTTGTTTCTAAAGTGCTCCTGATCTCCGGGCCAGGTCCCACCCAGGGCTACAGGACACACATCTACACACTCCAGCAATTTATCACTTGAGTACCCAGCTCCCTGAGCTCATTTCCTGGTAAAAGACTTGCTGCACTTCTCTTTGAGTCCGAGTACAAGACTACCTGCCCCAGCAGGGGAGCATCACCCCACACCTACAGACTCCAGGTGCCATGCCACCTCCCTACCAGAACAGGGTAACAGAACATTTCCCTAACAGAACATTCTCCCCTGCACAGGGGGAATTTTTACTGCATAGAATGCTTGAGGGTGGAAGGGACCTCCAGAGGTCACCTTGTACAGCCCACTCAGGGAGGAGGGAGACCCACATGAGAAACACATGGCTCCAGGACCAGGCTGTTCTGAAGTGTCCAGGAGCAACCACCACAAGACAATGCCAATGTGTTCATGTGTTATTGCTGCTCGGCACATTGCTGCCAGCTGCCATCCATGGCTGTCGCATCTGTGTCCCTGAAACAGGGGTTTTTCTTCTTCTATCAAAGTCCCATACCAGATAAAAAGAATTCGGACTTGCAGCTTTAGTTTTTCTTGTTGTTTATTCAAGTTCTTATCTGGGATGCAGAAAGCTGTCTGACACCTGGGCTTAGCTCTCTAAATTTCCCTCTGCAAAGGCCACGAGACCGAGAACACAAAGCTGTTTTATAAACTTTTCACCCAATTAACTGTTAAAATGTACTATATTTCTAATTCTGTACCAATAACTATCACCTATTCTTAACACATTTCCCCTACCTCAAATCTATTCTACCAATGTCTCTGTGCCACTGTCACAGCAGAAAATGGAGTAAAAGAAGATCTCTGAACACTGCCCAAAAACCTCCATCTTGCTTCCCTTTTACCTCCATACTACAAATCCCAAAACTACAAATTTTCACCCTGTGATAAACTAAACTATAATCTGTCTTATATTTTGTATGTTCTTAATTCATCCATAAGTGTTGGAAGCTTCTCCGATGGGCACAAATCAAAGACTGTGTCCTCCTGGGGTCCCAGCGAGGGTCCCAGACCCCCCAGGGTAATTTGAGGGGTTTTCCAAATATCTTGGACTCCAACACATGACTGCATGGGTGCTGCAATCAGTGGGAAATGCATGGAATACTGCAGCCATGAGTTGGCTCCACAAACAGCTGCATGACCGCAGAGCTGACTGCCAGGAACTGCAAAAGGAGCCAGACAGCTCACAGACAGCATTGGCACGGCAGGAACCATCTCCATCTACCCCTGGCAGCATATCTGCTCTCATGGCATCACAGCATCAGGGAGGCTGCAGGAGGGAGATGAAGGACAGGACAGAAGGGCAGTGGATAGGTACAGAGGGGTGGAAAAATCAGAACCATAGAATATCATGAGTAGGAAAGGGACCCACAAGGGCCATCAAGTTCAGCTCTTGGCCCTGCACAGGACAACCTCAAGAATCTCACTATGTGCCATGAGAAGATTTGGGAAGGGGAGACTGGCAGTGTGATTGGCCATGATAGAAAAGTAGAAGCCAGAAAGAGTATTTTTTGTAATGTAAAAATAAGGTCTTTCAGTTCTTCATCTTTGCTACCTCTGAGGGCTTCTGTGATGAGGATTGAGCAATATGAGACAGTCCAAAGAAACCGCAAGTGTACCCAAACTGCAGGACCCAGAAACACATATCAGCACCAGTATTTTGTGGGAACTAAATCACATCACAGCTCCACAGCAGGAGGACAACAGTCATCCCTCCCACTCGATGCCAAAGTCAGTCAGTCCAGGCAGCAGGAGCTGAGCTGTCAGGCACCGTCCTGGACTTACATACAGCCTTAAGCAGTGCTTCACACTGCCTTTAGCAAGACCTCAAGGTGCTGGGCAGATGTTTGCAGAGCACAAGCAGTGTGGAGATGATGTGTTGAGGAGCTCAGCCAGGCTCCTCCTTCCGGTTCAGAGGAGGTCACAGCTTGCCCAGTTGTTCATGGTCTCTTTATTCTGGCTCCCTTTTAAAATATTTGCAGTTCTTTGTCTAGAAACACGTTTGCTGCTCTCAGCAGTTGTTCTTCCTAACTCAACAGTAAGTCACTTTGTATTGTTCTGTTTATCTTTCCAAGGATAGTTTGCCTGGTTCTCCTTATCTCTTCTGTTCTTTTTAAAGAGCCGTGAATCACACCAGAGCAGCAACTCCACTCACCCTTTTTTGTGGTTCAGATATGTTGTCTGTGCTAAAACATCTCTCACACCAGCCGTGGACTCTTTGACCTGCCCTCTCCCTTGCTGAGTTTTGTGGGAAGGAAAGCTGGACATAGAGCCTGGAAGGAAACTGTGACATTCTAATCCTGCTGATTAGGCATAAGTTATTGACACATGGTGAAGAACCAAAGAATGAAGCTGTGTCAGGGGAGGTTTAGATCAAATATTAGGAAAAGGTTCTTCACCCACAGGGTGCTCAGGCACTGGAACAGGCTCCCCAGGCAGTGGTCACATCCCCAGGCTTCTCAGAGTTCAAGAAATGTTTGGACAAGACTCTCGGGCACATGGTGGGATTCTTGAGGTTGTCCTGTGCAGGGCCAGGAGTTGGACTCAATGATCCTTGAAGATCCCTTCCAGCTCAGGAGTTTCTAAGATTCTGTGATTCTGCTGTGCTGCAGAGGGAGACTGGCACCCAACTTTTACATTTGTGCCACAAACAAAAGTCCCAAGTTGTGAGAAAAATAAGACCAAAAACTACTTGAGCCACCTCTTCCAGCATCTTCATCCTCCTGCTTGTTGAAGTCCAGTGGGAAGGACCTGTCTGGAGCAAGCCCACCCCACCAGGGTCAGCATACTCACTTTGAAAGGCCCCAGCACCTGAGAACGTGGCTGGTCTTTCTTCTGTGTCCCCATTGTGTCAGCAGGTCTTGCACTCTGTCGGCAGAAGCCCAAGATCAAGCATTTCTTCACCCAGTTTTCTCCTCTGGTTGCCTGTTCTTTGAAAGCCAGGTGCAGTGGGATCTGCCATTTCAGGCCAACTGTTGCTTATCAGCATCTGTCAGCTGGTTCCAAAGGCATAGAATGAGTTTACACCAGCAAAAGATCCCATGCAGGTACCAGATCTGCTTACGTCTGAAATGTTTTTGGTCAAAAGCAATCCTATAGGGAATAGTGGAGCTGCTCCCTTCAGCCTGGTTTCCAATGGAAATAAAACTGAAGCAATCATGCTGTTTGTGTTTGTTCATCCATCCCCAACAGCTCAGAATCCATCAGAAAATTTCACCCAGATCAGACTGAGGCATCAAGAAGCCAATGGTCTGACTTGACCTGTGACATGGGATTCCTCTCTTTACCAGTTGCATAGGAGCCCATACAGAAAGCTGCTGTGAGACCTCAACTTCTATCAGACACCAGGAAAGAGTACACAGAGTTTCCTCAAACACCTCCTCATGCAGAAACTTTAGGCAGGACTCACACTTTCCAGGACACCAGAGGATCCACCAGAGAAAAGAGAGGCCTGGGAGGTGAGGTTTCCTTAAACTAGCTGCCCAGGCTTGCTGCCTCTGGTTTTGCACTGAGGATGTCACCACCATAAACCAGCAAATTTAACACTGATAAACAGAATGACTGAGAACACCTGTACCTGATGGGCAGAAGCAGTCCCCCACTTTGGGAGACCAGCACCCAAAAATGTCAGGCAGCATCAATCATGGCCAGGCCCCAGAACAGCATAAGGGTCATGATTTTCTCACCCTTACAGATAGTTTCAAAGATAATGGTGTTTTTTCTCCAGGCTTCACCAAACACTCAGAACAAAATCCAGGGGAAACAATTGATGTCAGTGACTGATGTGCCCACTGCAGTGCCTAAGCTGGTCATAGGAAGAAGCACAAAAATAATACAATTTCACTGTTTATCTAACACCAGCTAAAGGCAAAGTCAACAAACAGTCTTGGTATCTCTCAGGAGACACAAAGCTGACAGCCTCAGCCTACCCTCAACAGACACGGGACACGTTGACTTTGGCAGCACTGACTGCTGCACGCTGCCATGTCAATAAACATCCCCATATAGATATCCAGGGGAGGTGAAGAGTCATGGAACGTGGAGAGGAGCAGTGTTTGCTATAAAAAGACAAAGCAGAGAGAAAAATCAGTCTTATTAATAATAACATCTCCCTTTATGATATGCCCATGAATAAGGAAATGTAGGAACACTGCTGGGGGAGGCTGGCCCGGATGCAGTCCAGAAGACACAATATTGCCTTTACTGCTGTACAGCTGCACACAGCTCAGGAGGTGGTGATGCTGCTGCTGCTTTCTTGTGTGCTTCCAGAAACACCTTTACCTCACCACACAGGGTGAAGCACTCAAGTCGCTCCTCTCCAAGAACACAGTCCCCATGTGCCAGTTTGCATGGATGGAGAGGGAAGCAGCTCTGCCAGGCTGTGGCTGGAGAGCTAACCTGGAGCAGAGTTCCTTCCAGCCCACACCTCCTCTCATACCCAGACCCTTTCCCAACTCACTGCCCAGAGGCAAGACCTTAGCAAAAGTGCATTAGGTTGATGCAGCAGCTTACATGTGACACTGCTGTGATTACATCCTGATGATACTGTTACTGTGGGAAACCCACAAGCACAGAACTATGGCTCACAGTGCAAATTTCACTCACTGAGGTGTGACTAGTCTAACACAGTTCCTTCAGCTACTTACTTGGAGAAGGAATGCTTGTTTCCACCATCTTCTGAGAAAGAGGGCTGCCTGAAATGGGAGCAAGAAGTAAACAAGCAGTGCAGGCAGCACAGAAAGCCAGGCCATCAGCCCCGAAATGCACAGCACAGCACAGCACAGCACAGCACAGCACAGCACAGCACAGCACAGCACAGCACAGACGACAGCTTGTGAAGTGCCCTTTGACTAGCAGCTGTGCCCTCAGGGGTATCAACTGGTTGCTTAGTGCACTCTAAGCCATTAAAAAGGCATTAAACATTATTGGTCCCAGTATCCAAAAAGTATTGAACATCTGCCTTTTTCATGCCCTTTGTTTCTAGATCCTCTGCCCCAGTATACAGCAAGCCCATGCTTTTCCATATCCTTCATTTTGCAGCTGGCATAGTTGAAAGAGGCCCCTCTTGGTGTCTTTACTGTCTGCTGGCCCCAGCACTTTGGCTTTGCTCATTCCAATCCTGAAAGTTCAGATAATGGCCCAACACCCACTGCAGGTAACTGTCCCTGTGTCTACCACCTGTCCCTGTGTACACTCTTGGATTCCCCACCAAACATTACTCTCACATCAAGGAAGCTGGTCCTTGTACAAGATGCTGCTATTTCAGTGGATCCAGGATGAAAAGGAAGGTAAAGTTTCAGTCCAGTCTATCCATGGGGAATCAAAAGTGAAATTCCACTCTTCCCAAAACATCTGAGCTGTGCATACAGTATAGGACCATTTTAAGAGCAACAATGCCCCCTGCCTGTCTCCACTCCTGCACTCTCTTCCCATTCCTTTGAATGTTCCACCTACAAGTCAGTTGATTTAGATTTGTCCCTTCTGTCATAACACAGCTAGGATGATACAACCCCAGGTTTAGGGGAAATGGATCTTTCTGGACCGAATTCTGTTTCAAGATGGTGTAGAGTAAGTGTGGCTTCATTGAAGTCTCTGCACTTCAGCCCGAACTAGTGCTTGGTCAAGGATGAGACATCTCAGGAGCACCCAGAAACTCAGCTCCTTCTATTTTCAGCTTCATATTCCACACTAGTAACTTCATCCTGCTCTCTCCTTTCAACTCCATCACCTTTTCCAAATTGCCACTGTGCCAGAGAGAAGATACTGCCAAGATCTCTCACTGACCTCACTGGAGTGCTCCACATCTTCTTGCTCTCCAAGGGTAGAGCCATGTCTGGACTCACTGGGTTCTCCAGGTGGGGAAAACAAGTAAAGATAGTGGAGAGGGAGGTTCTGGTGCCCAAGGAGGCCTGCTGGGCTAGAAAGTGTTTGTGGAGTGAGGGGATACACTCTGAACCATGACCTGGGTCTCCACAGGGAGCTGGCTGGCTAAGTACCAGAGGACTAGGAGAGCCTGAACCTGGAGCAGATCATTGAGACTCCACGGAGCAGAGCAGGAGAGTTGCCAAAACTACTCTCTAGACAGACAAGGGCTGTGGTAGGATCACAGACATCCCTGACGCAGAGGAAACCAGGCACTGGGAACCTGGAACAAGGGACTGAGAAGCACAGCAAGGGAAGAGTTTGGGGTGATGAGTCAGAGGCTGAGCGCAAACACAGGAACCGGCTATCACGCGGTAACTGGTTAGCGTGTCAGCGTCACAGTCCATGTGCATTTGCTTAGTCCGTGCAAATAAGGTCACTTCAGCCAGCTTAGTGCAGTTCTGTCACGTTGGCTAACTTGAACTGACTTGCATGTGCCATGGATTAGGCATGTGCACACACAGCTGCCCCCCACCGCCAGCTGAGGTACAGCAGTGTATTCCTCTGTGACAACTTGTCCAGTCTGTCCACAGCTCAGCTACAGAACAGCTCCATTGGTGGGACAGGGGAAGCTCAAGAAAAAGTACCTGGAATATGGTAAGATAGCAAAGAAGTTCACACGAACAAGGTGGCAGGTGGGGTTGTGCTGAAGCACAGTGAGGACCTATCCCATGCCATTTCAGCCTTCCATCTTTGGTATGCCTTCTCCAGGACCACAGCCTCCCATGTTCCTCTCCTAGGCTGGAGCCTACTGGGCTTGGATGGCTGCTTGACAGAGCTGCCTCATTAGGAGGTTTCGCAATCAGCTCCCTGTGACTGTATTAAGCGGCCTGCATCATCTGTTTTGACTTTGCTGGATTTGTCTGTGTTCAATATATTTCTCGCAAGGGTCCCAGTTCAGCCCTCATTGACGTCAATGGGAGTCAGTCCATTCCCTTCAGTGAGAGCGAGAGCTGTCCCTTGGTGCTTGTATCTCGGCTGTTCCATTTCAGTGCCCAGCTCCACACACCCTCCTACCTTTCCCATCCCTTCCACATGGCTGGCGGCTCTATCCTCTCCCTTCTGGCTGAACAGCAGATCCTGTCCCAAACTCTCTCCCGTTCCCTGAAACTGTTTTCCACCACAAATCTTGATTTTCTGAGCACCTTCATGATCGTGTTCCCTCAGCTGGACCCTCAGCAATGTTTCCATTTCCTAATCCTTAACAAAGCAGGTCTTGTTGGTTGGCCTCTCCACCTGGCGATGTCCTCCTTCTTCAGTACAGCCATCCAGCTGGACAATAAAGAAGGCTTTCCCTTCCGTTAGGTTTATTTCTGCGTTAGCTCGAGGGTAAGTTCCAATCCTAACTTAGATCTCTGTGTGGGTGATTATCAAAGACGAAAGCTGAACAGTCACAGGAGTCTGAAATCTGGTTTCAACACCACACTCTGTTAAGGGCTCCCACTGAAATTTCGGATAAGTCATTTAAATTCTTCACTCCCTCCTGTAAAACCGGGAATCGTGCTCCCCTCTCTCCAGTGTTTTTTGATGGTAAGATGTCCTCACAGGACTTCTGAGACCACTACTAAAGCTCATGCAGAGAACTTTACATCCCCAAGCCTGTCTGAGTTAGCACCATCTAAGACACTTCAAAAATGGACAAACAAAGATAAAAAATATTTGCTGATCGCCCACTAGATAAACCTTTCACCACATCCATGGACCATCAGAGAAGAGGCAAGACAACACACGCCATGCACACATTGTTTCCAGCCCTGTCCTACAGCACTCACTCTAGTGATGTTGTGGAGAGGATCCTGTACTTGACAGCTCCATGGCATGACCCACTCCAGCCTTGCTTACGTTTGCACGTTCGTCCTGGAGCCAAACTGTCTGTCTGATTTATGTTATCCCAAGGAAGATCTTGAGTTAATGGCAATAAATTTCTTTAGAGAAGACCCATCTCATGGCAGAGGGAAAAAGAAAAGGAAAGAGGGAACCACGGGAATGCTTTTCCTTTCACATCCCAGCTGGGCTTGGCTGGAGCTGGCTCCAATTATGCTGGTGGAGCCCAGCACTGCGTGCACTTCTGGGGCTGCCACAATGACTCCCAGTGCCAGAGATGTGCTCTCAGGCAAAGTAGGAAGCAGATGGGCCAAACGCAGCACCCCCAGCTTGTGCAGCAGGCACGGTTTGAGAGAAGGGGATTGTTTTTATCAATCAAGAGATTCTGCTGGAAGGGGAAGGCTTCCTGTGGGCTTCAGCAGCAAGGAGGGAATGGCAAGGCACTCAAAGAGCAGTCAGCCATGGTTCCAGGGGAACGCTTTCAAGATGTGGTCTGTCACACTGATATGCAATCCCAGAAAATTCAGCCTCAGGAGCAACCTTATATCCCATCAGATATAGAGATGAGAAGGAGGAGAGACAACTCCTCAAGGCTGATTGTGTCCAGGGTACTCCTGAACATAATTTCCCTGAGGATTGCTGAGGTCTGTCAGCTCTGAGGTCGAGAAAGCCACTCGGACTGAGGTGATCACTCCTAGCTCCCATCTCTCAGGCAAATCCTGGGAAATGAACTGCTGAAGACAAGGCCTGCCAGCTCTGCATTCCCTCAGAACTTCACCTGCACAGCACCTGTACCAGAAAACAGGCAGGGAATGGGGACATGCAGTGATATTGCTGTCAGACTAAGAAGGAACAAGGGATGTGAGGAAGGTAAAGGAGGAGGGATGGAAAAGGTGAACATGGGCTGCCAGAGCCTCACTCAGGTGGGAGCTGGGCAGAAATGGCAGTGAACCCACTATTTACGAGGAGTAAAGTGCTACAGAGCACAGCTGGGCCTGGACTACCTTCACCAACACCCTGCCTTCACCTTCACCGCCTGCCAAGCTCCTAATAAAACCCAACACAGGTTGACTTGGGTTCTCATGCTGTTCCAGAGCAGCAACTTCCCCCTCCCCACCTGGGGCCCACATGCACTGTGAAGCAAGTGCTTCCCAAGCATCTCACCACATCCAGGGTCTCCAGGGCTTACCCACTCACAGCTACAGCCAAGCAGAGCAGCCCAGGAGTAGTGGGTCCATGCCCTCACTGCTTAACTTGCCCTCTGCAGCCCCACCTTGCCACACAAAGCTCCCCTCTCCAAGCAGGGATGGAGTACGCCCACCGTCTGTTGTTGTTGGTTTTGGCTCAGCAGTAGCAGGCTGCTTCCAGCAGGAGTGGTATGAATAATTGCCCAATTAACTGGAGGAACTTCCAGATGTGCGTTTGCTTTCATACCCATCCAGCCCCCCTCAATCCCACGTGCCTAACGCCGTGGAGAGTGGTGGGGGTGGGAGAGCCATGGCTCTGCTAACTCGTGCAGCAGTGTGGGCAGGGCTTGCCCACTGCCTGGCTCAGCTCCCCTTTCCATTCCCACCTCCCTCCCACTCTTTAAAAGGGGAAATGGTCTTTTTTAACGACCCCAGGGAGAAGGAAATTTGCCCTGCCTGCCAGAACTTGGTTACACATGCTAAAAGCCAAGAAAGCAGAGAAGAAAGCTGATCCCATGTTATGATTTTTATCAGGTGCACATACAGTGAACTCTCTTAAGACAGGTTGCCATTTTTTGCCGTTTCCCCCCACCTTTTCCCATTCAATAATCTCTCACTCAGCAGAGGTTTTATTGTCAGCTAAACTGCTTTCACCCTGCAGGACACTGGGAAACCTTTCAAGATTGTGGTTCTTCCCTGTTTTCAGCAGGATCCAGCACCACCCATCTGCTTCTCACCATCTGAAAAAGGGGAACTCTTTCTAGGATCTAGGTAGAGATTTGACCTGGGCGTGGAGTGTCTGGAACTAAGTCAACAGAACAAGGCCAAAAGGTGCCTCAGACCCCACAGATGATGAGCACTTCCCACCATCCTCCCTCACACAAAAAGTGAAAGGGGGAGGGGGTTTAACTCTGATTTTAGCACCCAGTTTGGCACCTAAACATCAAAGCTCCAGTGAGAAGAAGCAGAGTCAGCTCCAGAGCAACCTGCTCCACCCAATAGGGCATAAGACAAAATGAGCTGATTCACTCACGGGAGGCTTCAGTCTCTCCCCACCGCACAGGACAGATGGAGCTCAGAGGACAAAATTACACCAGATGGCGAACTTCTACATAACTACTGTTTGGGGAAATAAATGCCATCTAAAACACACCTTCTGTCCAACCACAGCAGGAATGAAGCAACTCTGGCTCAAGGTATTCTCCCAGACCAAACCCTCAGCCTTGGGACCCTTTGGACAAGATATCCAGAAATAACAACAGCTAGAGACCCTGACTCTGGAAGCAGCATTAGCTTGTCATTGTGGGCTTTGGACACCTCCTTATGGCATCCAGTTCCCAAGGCTTCATCTTGCAAACCTTGGACAGCAAGTAGCAGAGAGCATCCAAGACTCAACCCCAGCCAGAACATCTTCTTTAGCTCACACAAGGCACTGTTGAAGCAGAAGGCTGCAGAGATCTGCTTCTCACCCAGCAAATGCCTGGCTCACTGCAGGCCAAGCAAATACTCCTTCTAATTGAGCAGCTCCAGGGAAAGTGTGCTTCTGAAGCTGGGAAATGTTTTAGATGATCTCTGCTCCCATCCTTTGAATCATGACAAGTGGACAGGGCAGACAGCCAAGCTCCAAATACCTCTGAAAGATGAATGATGATGTTTTCCTGAGGAGCTCAACAGTCAACATTAACTTTTTAGTAATCAGCAAATAGCCCAGTGTAAAAAACTCTTTCCCATGCCAGATTTCCATACCACTCATCTCAAGACTGGGATATAAAGTCCCATTTCTCACAAATCTCTCTTCAGTCACTAAAAAAGTCACTGCTGCCAGGACTTTCCCTTGCCCATTAGATTGTTATTCAAATCTAGACCACCTACAGCAATGACAATTCATTTGCTCCCTTCTCTCCACAGCACATTTTCAGGTCAAATCCAGACATGGAGAACTAAACAATCAGGTTGTTTCTTTCAGACAGGGCATGAACCCTGGTAGCTGGAGGGCAGCTATCCCACTGTAATGCCTGCCTTTCAGAGGAGCTATTCACAGCTCCTGTGCTGCACATGGGGCAGCTCCTGCAGGCCCTCTCATGAGAGAACAGGGACTTGTAGCCAGGGGAAGAAAGAGGAGGTGACACTTGTATGAGGAACACGAGGAAGGCAGGGTCTGAGATCCTGCCTGAAGGGGAAGATTGTACAGGACTAAAAGCAATAAAGATGGGGAATTCAATAAATTCCCAAAGGGAGAAATTGTGTGTTTCCTAAGGACAGAAAAACCTCACATCTGTTCTGGGTACTGGTGTTTCAACCCACTCTGACATCGGCAGAGCAGGGCACTGAGCCCACTGCCCACAGCACTGCACAAGGCAGAGGAAGCCTTTGGACTGTGCAGTGTTTTGCAAGGGTGGAACAACTGGCTTCCCCTCCACAGCCATTTCTCTCCCCACCACCCCACAGGACTCGAAGAGGGCCATAAATGTTTTCAGCATGGCACTTTACCAAGCATATGTCATAAATTACAGTCCCGTGCCGATAATAAGTCAGGTAATAGCGACACTTTTTTGTCCTGCCAACTGCAGAAAAGGTGGTAAAGGGGAGGGAGGAAGGTGGGGGGAGACGCCTATTAGCACCAAGCTGGATTTTACACGCGATGGAAAGTGTTTGTTCAGCTGGAAGTGAGAAGGGTCCCTAACCAAAGAGCACATACTAATGAAAACAGAGTGTGCAGAGGGGTGAGGGGCACCAGCACAGAGCAGCAATTCATGCTCTGGCACAGGTGCGAAGGCTGCAAGGACCAGGCCTGGGCCAGAGCACCACCGAGCCTGCTTTTGCCCCAGCTCCATTTCACACCTTCTGGAAACACTAATTGCAGGTTCTGCTTTGCCTTAGAGGAGAACACAGGCAGGCCTGAGAGCACCCAGTGCTGTGGATTTTGGTGTAAAGCCCTCTTGAGAGCTAAGCCTGCCCAGGCTGTTTGGCTGGGACAGACAGGAACCCTCTTCAGGCAGAGGCCCTCTGGGCACCATACCCTCTTATCCTTCACCCAAGCAGGTTCATCCTATTCTCAAGTCTCTAAAAAGGAGATCCACGAGATTGCAGCCTGGTTTTGAACTTACTTGTCCAGCCACCTCTGCTGTGAACTCTGCAGGACCCTCACTGCTCCCACTCAATCACGCTATGAGGTAAATACACCAGAGACCCTGAAGACCCAGAGTCAGCAGCCCAGACAGAGGCATAATGTTATGAGGTACCCCAATTCCCAAGAAAACTGTCCTGCTTTGCCTCATGAAAGCCAATGAGCCCCCTGAGAAAAAGCAGTGCTGCATTTGAACTGGTGCAGAGTGAAGGGGGAAGAAAGGGACCAAGCCAACATCAAAGTCAGTGCAGGGCATACATAAAGCACCATTTAGGTATTCATCCATGTATGAGGCATGTGACTGACCAACAGTCCCCTGAGCTTATAGGATACACCTGCACTTGGAATAAACCAAACTCCTTTAGAATCACCTTCCCAGGAAAAGCCCTTGGATTATGAACCATTCCCTAAGATCCCACAGGTCATCAGGCAGGCACCCCATGGGAGAGGCAAACTGTCATGTGCAAGATCCTTCTGCAATGAACTCTCCTCCTCCAGAGCCAGGAGTGGGTAAGAGTGCCCCAAAGATGCCCAATAGCCAGAGGAATTTCTGGACTGGACCCTACCAGGTATGGAACACCACAGCAGGACCTGCATCCAAAGCCGGATCCTAACAAGCAACATCACACTCTGGAATATCTGGTGGTAGGCTGGGAGTGTACCACACACCACCACAGTGTCCTCACGGAGGAGGGGGACAAGTCATCCTAAAGGGAAAGTGCTAATTCCCTTCTCACAAATCCCCTCTTCACACCAAGAGGATCACGCAGTACCAGAAGTTAACCTTTCACATTCGTGGTACGATGTGACTGCTCACCCCTAAAAGGCAGGAGCTGCCATAGCTGGGGCAAGGGAAGGGACAAAGAAACAGGAAAAGGTGGCTGCAGCCCATCCAACTAAATGGAAAACACAGCGTTCACAGAGCACTTCTTGCAGGCACAGAGAAATGCTTGGTTGCCCTCATGACCAGATTCCTTTTGTGTCCTTAAAACATCCACCAGCACTCTCCCAGTTTTGAGACCATCAGCCCACCTCATTGCCAGGAGTAACATCAGCAGTTCATCTAGAGGGGCAGAACCACATCTGGCTGCTGCATGTGCAAGAGAAGTGATCCACACCATTGAGAAAACCTCTCTTTAAGATGCTGGCACGAGATGGAAAAAAGATTTGCTTAATTATCCCCTGGTAATTCCCAGTTTTACCCACAGGAGGTCAGACTTTGCCGAGGCTTATCAGCTTTCCATTCAAGCAGCCCAGGGCAAACGTTATTGCTGTGGGGACCAGCAAAGCCACTGTTTTATTTTTACTAGCCCAGCTTAGGTTCTGGCCTAAGACCCTTCTGTGCTTCCTGGCATTCCCTGATGATCCTCCAGATGCTACTCTGCCCACCTTACCAATGCAAATCTCCTCTCCAAGGCTGTTGGACACCCATGAGGACAGTTCTCGTGTGATAGATCATTCCATCCACTCAGCCATTCCTCACTTGCTTTTCTTTTCTTTCTTTCATGTGGTTTCCCAATCCAGCCTTCCAGTCCCTCCACTGCCCCTGCCAAAATGCCTCCATTACATCCAGTGCCTAGTCCATAACTCCAGCCTGGTTTCATAGGAAATTGTGAGATATACAACTGTACACACAGAGAAATTTCTGTTCCTGCAGGTTCTGGAAAATGTATGTTCAGGGGGATAGCATTCCCACACAAAGGAATGGTTCCGTATGAGTTCACTTGTTCTTGTTCTTCAGAGAACAGCAAGAGAAGCCACCATCAAGACACAAACCCAAAAGTCACAGGCTTCACCCAACACTGTACTTGCAGAACTACTTTATTTCACACTACGTGAAAGTGTTCCAAAACTCTGGGAACTAGTTTGATATAAACAAAGATCCTTCTTTCATCCCTAGAAAGCCTTTGTAGCCTCACTGCCCTCCATGTCCAGGGGCTCCCAGTTCTTGCTCTTTATTTGAATCACTGCAGGGTTTAGGACTTAGAGAGCCTTGGCATTCCTTGGCTTCTGTAAAGCTGCCAGCAATGAACATCTTCCTCCAGGAAGAGGAGTAGATGCATTCAAACATGTTTTCCACCAGCCATCAGCCAGCTGCTCAAAGTCTTCACCCTCTCTCTCACAGTCACAGACAGTCCAACAGCCTGGACATGGGCTGGTGGAGATTACTCACATAGCCATGCAGGCTCCACAGTTTTACAGTACACAGCATCCACTGTGCCCATATCATCTGCCATTTTCACCGACTACTGCTGTCTCCTTTTATCCTGCACTCACACAGGCCTCTCTCCTGAAGGATTTCTCCACACTGATCTTATCTCTCTCTGCCCTTTATCTTATCTCTGCCTCCTTGAACTCTATCCCCCAATAGCACCCAGAATACTAGAATTAGGTAAAACCATCAAGCAATGCAGAGGCTTTAGTCACCATTATACTCCTAAAATATCTCTCGATAGTGCACCACTGAGCATCAGGACAGAGTTTGGAGAGAGCCTTCAATTATTCCTACTTCCAGAACACAGAGAACAACTGTCTGGCTAAACAGTATGTTCAGCTACGATCATGGTTCACATTTCAGCAGAGAGCCTCTGGGAGTCTGGTCCCTCTCCCTGTGCCTGCTCTTGCTTTTCCAAAGCATGTCAATCCCCAGCTTTTTCCTCCATGTGAACACGTTCTCTCTGCCGCAGTTTCCTGGGAGGGACATGAGAACACAGCACTGCTTTACCTCAGAGGGGTACCATGAGCCCAAGTATACCAAACACGTAGGTCCCACATATCACAGTGAAAGGATATATAAATGCTGAAGACAGATGAAAGTTCTCCATCCTCCTACAAAATCTTAGCAAATGCTGCCCACACTTATCTCTGTCCTCACACCTCTCCTTCTACTTTCATCCTCTTTTAAACCTGCTTTCCTTGCTAGTTCAGCTTCATTTAGCACAAGGAACATAATGCTTTACATATGTGGAAGTGCCCTCTAGGACCCTGCAGAATCAAACAGCAGTGAATATAAAATGTATTATATTTCCAATTTATACTCGGATAAACAAATGATTTCTCGGCACAGCTTTTGGAAATGGCTCTTGTGCTCCACGTGTCCACAGCCAGTCACAAGGAAGCCTTAAAGGAAGTACATTACCAAGACTGCTTACTGCTTCCCCCTGGTTTGGGGCTTAGGCGTCCTTTGGAGCAGTGGGACTGCCCTGCCTGGCCACCAGCAGAGGACAGAGCCCAGCACTGCCCGAGACCCCACTGCCCATGTGTCACAGCACAGTGGCTGCTGTGGCTGTCTGCAGGACTCAACAGTGGTCTGTAAGACAAGCTTTTCAGCAAGGCCTGTAGCGACAGGACAAGGGGGGATGGTTTTAAACTCAAAGAGGGGAGATTAGGTATTCCTAGGTATTAGGAAAAGATTTTTACAATGAGGGTGCTGAGGCCCTGGCACAGGTTGCCTAGAAAAGCACTGGCTGTCCCATCACTGGACGTGTCCAAGACCAGGTTGGATGGGGTTTGGGGCTTGGAGTAACCTGGGATAGTGGAAGGTGTCCCTACCCATGGCAGGGGATGGGACTGGATGGTCTTTAAGGTCCCTTCCAACCCAAACCACTCTAGGATTTTATCTTGCCTCTAATCACTGCCCAGTAGTTTAAAGTAAATACCAAAAACCCCCTTAAGACCCTATTTAAAATGGAGCTGCAAATGGGTCCAAGTCCTCTGTGTGTTTTATGTTTCATTATCATATTTTGTACATTCCTTACGGTCCTTTGTGGTTTCCTTTAGATTGTAAACCTTCCGGGTAAGGGATTTGTTATCTCTTTGGCAAGATCCTGCCGTACCAAGCTGTGTACATGTACAACACCATATAAAAGATTAGTGCTTTATTGGCCACTGAAGCATTGCTAGTTAATAATCTTTAATGTGGCAGTTATTTATCCAGTCGTAAATAGAACGCTGCTGCCAAGCCAAGTCAAATAAACACTATGGAAATCCTTCAACTTTAAAATGAACCAATTTCTGTCCTGGACATCATAGGCTTTGCAAAAAAAAACAGTCACATTGTTACTGAACACAAAAGTAGTCAGATTTTAAAGCTTTCCTAAAGCAACAATTGATTCTAGTATTTGTGCTGAGCTTTTCCCAGTCCCCAGGGCAGAAGCACAGCCTGAGTTCTGCTCACCCAGCACTGCTGTCTGTGGGATGATGACCAAGGAGCCAAGCAAAGGCTAAGGCTTTATATCTAGAGCCTATGCTGTGTACCCTCTGTGTTATCTCTGTGGATGGAGAGCTGCATGGCTGATGTCAGGAAAGACTCTGAAGGAGCAGGTCCTATGAAGACAGGATGATCCTGCTCTGGCTCTGAAGAATGGAAGAAAAGAGAACAGAGCTGTATGACCAGAACTTTGAAGGACTGCATTAAAAAAAAAAAAAAAGCCACATTTTCCCTGATTAGGAGTCATTTAGATATTAAAATGCACAACCCTGCACATGCTAGTAGACTAATTAAGTACACAGTCCCACATATATAACTGTATTACTCTTCTCTCATGCTATATGTGAAGAAAGATAAGATCAGGCTTTATATAAGGAGGGTAAAAATTTCACCTTAGTTAGGAGGAAGACCCAAAAGTACCTCAGAGACAGCTGATGGGCTACTCTCCTCTCCCTCCTCCCAAGCATTCATTGTAAACTTCTACATAAGATGATGATGATTATGATGATGATGATTATTATTATTGTTACCTGGGCTAACACTATACTACTGTTATTGTTAGAACTCTATCACAGCTACTGTGTCCATCTAGGGTGATTCCATATCTGTATTTCATAAAATCAAAGAATCTGACAATGGTTTGGGTGGGAAGGGACTTTACATCACATCCAATTCCACCCACCTGCCATGGGCAGGGACACCTTCCACTATCCCAGGTTATTCCAAGCCCTGCCCAACCTGGCCTTGAACATTTCCAGGGATCCAGGGGCAGCCACAGCTTCTCTGGGATACCTGTGCCAGGCCCTCATCATCCTCTGAGTAAAGAATAATTTCTTCTGAAAATCTAATCAAAACATACTCTCTTTCAGTTATTCCCCCTTTCCATTCCCCCTTGTATTTCTGCTCCTTCAATAAACCACACTATTCCTGAATCTGTGACGGTAAAAGTTCTTATTGAACATTACCAGACTCACAGGGTTTAACACACCCTGTTTGAGAACCTGTGCTCATGGAAGTTCCTACTGAACCACTACATCTATTCCTATTCAATAGGTTCCTATTGAACCTCTTCAACCACTTATAGTGCCAAACTGGTTAAAATCAGAGATTCAGCTCAGCTACCCTCACCCTCTTTGATCTCTAATGACCAGCTGGATCACAAGGGGTTTCTTTTCCAACAAATTTCTATACTCGTATCACGACACTGCCCCAACCACCTGCCCACACTGCCCCTCACTGTCACCCACCATCCCTCACTGTCCCTATCACCACTCAGCCTTCATCACCCCTCACACTCCCTCAACTTTGACCTGCAACCCCTCATAGTCCCTCACTGCTGCCCCCCACAGCCCCTGATCCTTCAAAGCTCCCATCAGCCCTCACAGCCACCCTCACCACCCCTCCATCAGCTCTCACAGCCCCTCACAACCCCTCCATAGCCCCTTACAGCCCCTCACAGCTCTCTTCATCCCTCACAGCCCTCTTCACCCCTCACAGCCGCGCTCGGTCCCGGGGCCGGGGACGCTCCGCGTGCACGCGCCCGCCCCGGCGCTGCCGCGCCCTCTGCGCAGGCGCGGGGCCGCTCGCGCCCCCGGTCCCGCCGGACGCGGCCCGGAGCGGCGGAGAGCGGTGAGGGTGAGCGCGGCTCCGGGAGACGACCGGGGGGGATGGAATTCGGTGTCGGGCGGTGGCACCTCGGCGACATCTCCCCGGCGAGCGGCCGGGAGGGACCCGGGGGGGGGGCCGGCTCGGAGACCGGCCTTCGTCGGGCCCCCGTGGCCGGGCCGCGGGTCGCTGGCCGTGCCCGTGCGAGACCGGGCAGCAGCTGCGGGGGAGGCTTGGGCGCAGCCCCAGCCGCTGTGTCTGTCCGTGGGCTCCAGAACCCAGGGCGGAACCTCGGGGGGTGTCGGTGACCGGAGAGCGGGCACTGTCCCCTGGTCCCTGCGGCGAGCCGGCCGTGGGGCTCCGGGCTGCGCCTGGGGGCTGCTGCGGTGTGTGGAGAGGCTGGAAGGTGTTTAAATGGCTTGTGCGTGCCTCAGGTACTGGTTAGTGCCGAAGAGGATCCTCTGACCGCTGGTGACATTCGCCCCAACACGCACAGTTTTTTCTATTTTGTCAGCCCACCCGCGCAGAGGGGCGGTGGATCCTCACAGGGAGAGCTCTCTAAACCCAACACTTGTGCTCTGCAGCCTCTACCTTCAATGGTTTTGAAATTTCTATAATGAAAGTAGAATTTTGTTGTGAGTTTGTTTTCACGTCGGTCTTCCCATCCTTCAGTGAAAATTGCTGCTGGAATATTGAGGCTGGCAAAGCATTAGCCACCAAACACTAGATTTAGCATGCTGGCTAGAACCTGCCAGGCCTCTGTGTGCCTGCGAACCAGCGAGCAATAGCCGGGTGGGTGCAGCATGCTCAGCTGATGCTGGTCCCAGGGCAGCAGGAGGGATGACACCTCACCAGTGCTGTGTACTTGTGATGAGAGAAAAGTGGGACCTTCTCCTTTGAACTGTATTTTCTCAATCCTTGTATTTTTATGTCCAATTCCTACAAGAATCTGAAGTATCTGAAAGCTTTAATGGCTTACAGGAAATTCCAGTAGGATTTTCAGAGCATCCAGGAGTACCCAGAGCACAGAAATAACATGGATCATATCTAGCGCACTGTATTGCCAGAATAGGGAATTCCCTGTTGTTGGAATTTCCTTCTTTCTGTAATCACTAGCTGTTAGACTGTTGTAAAAGACTTCTCCAAGATAGTTACTCAGGAACAGCAATGATAACTTGAATCCAGGGACTCCAACATTTTATGGTAACTGTTCCTTCCAAGCAATACATGATACTTATATCCTTTGTAATTTTCAAAACAGCTGCATAGTACTGCAAAATAATTAGCTGTTGGGAATCATTGTACTCAATGTCTTTTCTCCCATTAATATTTGAAAGTTTGCAGGTGTTCTTGTGGCCAGAAATTTTAACTCGAAGGAAAACAGCTTTATCCCTGTTTGGTTTTGGGTTGGTTTTTGTTGAGGGGGGGAAGGTGGGGTTTGGGTTTTTT
>VZRF01006948.1:29673-75827 GCA_013396875.1 Vireo altiloquus
GGGGGGGGTATTTTCTGTTTTGAAGGGTTTGTTTGAGTTTTTTTTTGTTTTTTGCTGTTAATGATTAAGTGCCGCCAAGTAAATGTTTCTAGCAGGCTGTTTGTGGATCTGACACATATTCAAGTACCTCTGCTTTTCCCAGCTCACTCCTTTTATTGTGACCTTTGTTTTCTCCCCTTGGTTGTATTTGCTTATTTGTTCTGTTAATCTGAAATCTTTAAGGCCCTCCATCCTCTGATCCCCATGTTATTTGGACTGTAAAGAAAAATGGGGGAAAAAGCTATCCCTGTGTTAAAATAACTGTCTGTATATTTAAGGCAAGCAAAGCAAAGCAGTCCACACTGTACATGTGTCTCTCCAACACCAAGGTTATTGCAGTCTGATAATGCTGCCCTGGCATTTGTTTAGGCCATAAGTGCCTTTGCTGTAGTGCTGAAGCCACATACAGTCAGTGACAAGCACATTATTGGTAACATACCATAAGTTAGGTCCTTGCTGTTCTTCTGATTCTGTAGAATCCCTCCTGCCCTCCCTGTTAGGTTGCAGAAGCAGTGGGAACTGCTGTTGTTGNGTTGGGAATCATTGTACTCAATGTCTTTTCTCCCATTAATATTTGAAAGTTTGCAGGTGTTCTTGTGGCCAGAAATTTTAACTCGAAGGAAAACAGCTTTATCCCTGTTTGGTTTTGGGTTGGTTTTTGTTGAGGGGGGGAAGGTGGGGTTTGGGTTTTTTNAATGGGGGAAAAAGCTATCCCTGTGTTAAAATAACTGTCTGTATATTTAAGGCAAGCAAAGCAAAGCAGTCCACACTGTACATGTGTCTCTCCAACACCAAGGTTATTGCAGTCTGATAATGCTGCCCTGGCATTTGTTTAGGCCATAAGTGCCTTTGCTGTAGTGCTGAAGCCACATACAGTCAGTGACAAGCACATTATTGGTAACATACCATAAGTTAGGTCCTTGCTGTTCTTCTGATTCTGTAGAATCCCTCCTGCCCTCCCTGTTAGGTTGCAGAAGCAGTGGGAACTGCTGTTGTTGGGCTGTGTGCCTGCATGCTCAGGCACAGATAAGTGTGTGTTACCACTCAAAATAGATAAACTGTCTTAATGGTCTGAAAGAAAAATAATTCCTTATATTCTGTCTGTACAGCCTTGAATTGGGACTAGAACTAAAGAACTACAATTTCCCTCAAATTCGTTTGCGGATGCCTTTATTTTCAGGTTTGTTTGCAAGAGTCTGACACAGTTGTGAGGGGTGTGTTGGCAGGTGCAGTGGGCTTTGTCGCAGAAATGATATTCTTGAGCTATTTCCTGCTTTGGTACTTGACCAGACAGTCACCTGATACAAAAATAGATCTCATTGCACTATAATTAATGATTGACTGGCTTGGAGTCCACATGTGTTGGTGGGAATATGTGCTGGTGAGGTCCAGTTCTGGACTCAAATGTTTTAAAATCTCTAACATCAATATATGGGAGTGCTCATATGTGTGGTGTTCGCTCTCTTAGGCTTTAACATAACTCATTTGTTCTCTTCCTGCTTAAACTTCTGCAGTTAGAGGACAATTGCTGGTGCTTTCAGACATGTTGCAACAGACCACACACTGTTGATTTCCACTGTCTTGGGAAAGAGACTCAGGAGAAATCTAGCAGACTGCCAGTGTCTGTGTTAAGGAATGTGCTGAGTGGTGCTTGGGGTGTAGGCAGCTACATCAACACAGAACCACGGAGTGGTTTGGGTTTGAAGGGACCTTAAGGCTCATCTCATTCCACCCCTGCCATGGGCAGGGACACCTTCCACTATCCCAGGCTGCTCCAAGCCCTGTCCAACCTGGACTTGGACACTTTGAGGGATCCAGGGGTAGCCACAGCTTTTCTGGGCAACCTGTGCCAGAGCCTGCCCACCCTCATAGGAAAGAATTTTATCCCAATATCTAATCTGAACTTACTCTCTGTCAGTTTCAAACCCTTTCTCCCTCTTCTGATTATGTTGTCAAATAAGTGTAACTTTGGCTTAGCTGCCAAAATCCAACACTTCATTATTTTGTTATGTTTTTAGGGGGAAAACAGCTTAAGGAGAACTTGTACACAAAGTTGTTGTAGTGACTATGTTTAGGGAAACTTATCTGCTAGGCTGACTATCAACCTTTTGAAAAGAAAAATAATGTTGAGATTAGTTTGAATTTTTCTACCTAATAGGACAAAGGCCAGATACCAACTCTCAGCAAATGAGCTGTTCTAACCCCATAGTTCCTATAGCATATCTTCAGAGTAGAGTTGGGTTTGTTTCACAGCTGGGGAGCTAAATACTGCAAAGCTGGAATTCTAAAATCACATACCTGTGCAGTAGATACCTGTTAGTCCCAGGAAGAGAGACACTTTGCAGAGATTGCCTGTTTAAATGCAGGCTTTCTACATCCTGTATAGAATAGGGGGAGCTAAAAGTATTTATGACACAGCTGCCACAAGTAGTAATCCTGCTTGTGATTTTAGAGACTGAAACGAGTTGTTTATGCTGCAAGCACCTTAATAATGTGGTTAATTAGTTGTTCTTCTCTTCGGTGAGGATATTTGTCACCTTGTTTTCTATAGCACAATTTCAGGTATGAAGGTTGGAAACTGTGCATGCAGATACCTTTTATTTTTTTTAAAGGTATAGAAGCCAGTGGTGCACCTGATGCATATCAGTGTTGCCCAGTGCATTGTTTAAAAAACAGTCTAATTTTTACAGATTATTTTTCCCCTCACAAACAGGCCCAGCCGAAGGGAGTAAGTTTTAAGAAGATCTATACAATGACAAGTTCTAAGGTAAGGATTAATAAAAGCACTTCAGTCTGGTTGGTGGAGGAGTTTTGGTGTTCTTATTGCTTAATATTTTTGATTTATAATATCTTCATTCTATACAGAAAATGTTTGTTTTCTAATCTGGGCCCATGTGGAGAGAGGATTCCTGCTTTACATTTCAATATGCCTGTATCCTCCAGGTGAGAGGCTTGGAATGCATTGGCCAGTGCAGTGCCCCTGGAGAGAGGAGTAGATGTGTCAGGTGTGTTAAATCCCTTCAAATTTGCTCAGAACAAGCACAGATACAGAACACCCTTAACAGCAAAGCTTCCTGTAAATCCTGTGTCCTGGACCCTGAACTCTATAGCAGGGGTAGTCTCCCAAAGTTCTCTTCCTAGTAAGACTAGAAGATTAGCAATATACACTAATAGTAAGATTATAAAGTTAGCAGCTGATCTGTTGTTATAAATGCCATTTGATTTTGAAATCACAATGCAGGAGTAGTTTTGGGTTCCACACTCATCAGTTTTTCATTACGAGGTGCTGTTTCTGTACCTTTGCTGCTGCACAGGAGTGTTTGTTGCTACTCTTTTAATAGAGCATAAGTTTAGGAAGATGACAGAAATCAGTACCAAAATAAAGCAATGTGTTGTTCCAGTTCCCTGAAATGGAACTGTTGGCTGATCTTAGGTTCTCCTTTACTTGTGAAGTGTAGTTGGTGTCTGAATATCTCCCCTGTGTAGGGTAATCTACACTTCATTTCAGGAAAGGGTAATCCATTGCAGGGCATACCAGATTATTGAAGCTTTTCTCCTGCGCAATGTCAGAAGAAAGGAACAAAATCTGTAGGGTTTTGCAGAGCTGGAAGAAAATAAAATTCTGAGTAAAATGATAGCTTTCATTTCTATTTGCTCATCTTACTGTAAATTGACTTTTGCTTTCTAAGAGAAAACTGCTGTACCCTTACACTTAGTGTAGACAATAATGAAATAGCCTGAGATCATAAGATTTTCCTACTCTTTTTTTAGCTGCTGGCTGAAATTATGGGAGCACTGATCTCCCCTGGAATAAACAAGTTGTAGGGATAACTACTGGCAGGAATAAAATGTACATCTCCATTTGCTTACTGCAGAGGCAAGGAGTGTGTGCAATGATTTCCACAGGCTCGGCAAAGGTTAATTAACGGGATTAACCCTTTACACCATGGTTACTGCTTCATCCACCCATTTCCCAGTTTAGGTACCCCTTAAGCTCTCCAGCACTGCCTGTTAACACTTTGTATGTTCATGCATTGCACTGAGTGGGTCTTAAATCACTATAAACATGTCTTACTGGTTAATTTTACAGAATAATTAAACTGCATAAGTATCCACACTGATACTTGAATTGTTTTGACTGAGTTGTCTTTTTGTTTTGTTTTAAGGATGATGTGGGGAACTGGGACATTCTCCGAGTTCCTTAATAGACTTTAAATGGCACTATTCATATTTTGAACTTTTCACAAGAATGTCCAGCAGTCATCTTTGTGGGTGTATTTTTGATAAATATGAATATTGTGAGGAAAATTAATTTGAGCATTAGTTTTTAAAAGTGGGATATATATTTGTAATATTGTATATATACAATATGTACAGTGCAATCTATGTTTTGTGGGTGTGTGTGTATATATTTGAGTGGAAAATATATTGGCATTGGCAAGTAACTGCTGAGACTGTGATGAACTAGTTCTGTTTGTCCATCACTTGAGAAGCCAAGGTTTCCCTGGAGCCTGCAGAGGAGGCTTCTGGTTCTACCTGGCCCTGCACAGCAGATCCATTGTTAAATCCTGCATGGAAAAAGGCTACTATTTTATGCAACAGAGTGATACAAAAGCCACAGTGTCAGTATGATATAGGTCATGTCGTGGAGAGTGCTGAGGCTGTCCATTGGAGCGTGTGTGGGGCTTTGGAACAAGGTGTGTCCCTCCATAGAGCAGCTCCCACCCAGTGCAATACTGGCCAGGGCAGTCTGAGCCCAGGGTGCCTCTTAGCTTGTTAGATTATAGCAAGCTGTGATGGCTTTGGGGCCCACACTTGCTGCACTTTGAAGTGTTGAAGCAGCTTGGTCTGGGGTAGAAACCAAATGATCTGTTGAGAAAACTCCTGGGCACATGGGTGTGACACTTGGTCACAAAAGCTGTGGAGAAGGAATGATCATGTACTGTGGGAACTGCTCAGGCAGTGGGAGGAGCAGGTGTAGGATGTGATGCTCTTCAGTCACTGAATGGCTTTGTCATGCTAATAAATCCACGGAACATCGTCATGGACTAGGAAAGGCTTCTTGGCAAACGTCTCAAACAACAGATATTTAAATAGGTTTTTCTGCCATTAAATGTAGTGGAAAAGAGTCTCAAGGTGATAGATGTCAAACTGACAGCATACAGTGCAACAGAGAGGGAAAAGGGATTTGATGTATGGATTTGATACCATGTCTGGTTTTTCATTGATGGTTAACATTGTCTTTGGTTCTGCATAGTTGACAGTACTTCCAGAACAGAGAAGGATGTACACTGAGGTGTTATGGGAAAGTTAAAATAGTAAGGCTGAAGCTTGTGTGTTCAGAGTCAGAGTTTGCTGTTGAAGGGAGACATGTTTGTAGCTATTTCCAATTTTGCAACAAAGGGAAGAGTAATTAGCACAATATGAAAGATTTTTTCAGTCTTATAGTTTGGAAGGACCAGAAAGAGAACTCAGACATACAAATACAATCAATACAAATTGTATTGATTTTTTGCACTACTTTGACAGATATGTTTTTTTAATGGATCATTTTTAATCTATCATGTTAAATAGTTTTGCAGGTTAAATGCAGTTTTCTTTTGGTCTGGAGGGAAAAAGGTAATAATTACCCTCTGTTTATTTATACTGTTTGTTCCTTGTGTGTTTTTATGATGTAGGCAGGGGGAAAGCTATTGACCTATATGGCTTTGATAACATTTACCTCCAGTATCCTCATAATGCTCTACTCTTTAGCCTTTTTGATTCTTTATGGAGCCATTAACCATTCCTTTCCTCTTATATTTTTTCAACAAAAATGTGTTGTGTTTTTCCCCCGACCTTTCTCTTGTTTGGTTCTGTGTGTTTACCTTGTGCCTTTTTGGTATCTTACTGTTCACAGTGTCCACAGGGACTGGACATCAGAAGTGCTTATGTCATCCTAACCCAGAGATGGGAAGGAGGGGATGCTTTATACTGAAATGCTTACAGCTATGAGATATATTTAAATTAGATATTAGGAAGAAATTCCTTACTCAGAGAGTGGTGAGGCCCTGGCACGAGTTGCCCAGAAAAGCACTGCCTGCTGCATCCCTGGCAGTGTTCAAGGCCAGGTTGGATGGGGCTTGGAGTAACCTGGGGTGTGAACCTGTCCGTGCTGTGAAAAACGAGGTTCACTCCTGGTAAAATTTAAAAAGGTTTTAATAAGGGGTTTAATAAAAGGAACAATAGGAGACAGAAATAAAGCAAAGAGTTAATAGGGCCTGGTGCTTGGCACGATGCCAGAGGCACACCTTAGCTAGCAAACCTCTTCTGTTAAATGCCCGAGTTTCATACATATTCATAGATTTCTATGCATCATTCAGCTATTCCTTTTTTGGTATTTCTTTGGGTTTCCATTCTCCCCTATCCGGTTATCCTNTTCTTACATTACACATATGATATTCATTTTAATATTTGCGAAAAGCCAACAATACAATCTGCATTTATAACAGTGCCCATGGCAGGGGGGCTGGCATGATATGATCTCTAAGGTCTCTTCTAACCCAAACGGTTCCATGTTTCTATGGCATACACATTCTCCTAAATATAAGCTACTATCATTTACCTGCCCAGCAGTGAAAAACTGCTGTGTGTCTGAATGTGTGTCTGAACTTTAGACTGTAATAAAGTGTACAACAGATTAATTACAGATAATTTAAAGACTGATTAAGGAGGTGATAGTATGTTCCTAAGAAAGAAAACATTCTAGGACAAACCCTCTGTTACGGTGCTTCATATGCAGTGGTGATATCCCAAGAGAAATCATCTAAATGCCTAAAAGTATTTGCCCTGTAGAGAGCTCTGATGTCAGGTCTTTATCAGTTACTTGGGAAATTGAGAGGTTTTTAGACTTTGTCTTAAAAGCATATCAAAACCCAGCAGGAAGCATCTAATAATCTGCTGTCACACTATTGCTAAACTTGTAATAGAGCATTATGGTGGAATTTTATCGTGGTGCCCATCTTGTGCTGTGCAGAGTGCCCAGGGCACATCACAGAGATCGAACTGCATTTAACCACGCTGAAGCAATCCATCGAGCTCTGTGTACTCTGCTGGAAGGGATCATCACTCCTCAATGCAGCCACGTGCTCCCAAACACTCTGTGCATGAGATGAGCTGGCCACTTTGTAATGCTAAATGGAGTGTTTAATTCAAGCTCTGAAACACATCTGCCCCAGGGAGGGGTGGCAGAGGACATCACCGAGGCTGTACAAGTGACAAACTGTGCTTCTGATCAGGAGGTGTTTGGGTGCAGGGGAACAGTGGTGTCCAGTCCTGTTTCCAGATCCATATGGCAGAGATGTCAAGGTGTGTTACTGTAAGTGTGGACTTGGGAAAGCTGCAGGATCTCTGAAATACTGGGGGAGAAGAGGGAAGCTGCCTGACAGTTGTCTTTTGTTCTGCAGTTACTGCTACCTTGCTGTGTTGCTTTGTGCTTCTTTCAGACTTCTCTTTAGGAAGCGAACATCTCAGAGGTGATTGAGTTTTCCTCAGGGATGGAATTCATCTACTCAGATTTTTGGGGTTAATTTCTTCTTACTGGGAAAAGGACTACTAGCAAGCAATCTTGAGCAAGTAGTTTTCATTATCTCTTCATGTGCCTTCTGCATGGATTAGTTTAACAAGGTTATGAAAAAGAGTATTTTCCCTGCCTACAACACTGCTCAGAAATATAAACACCAAATGATACGCTGCAGGTCTGGAGAATTGCATTAGTCTTGATTTGCAGGGCTGCAAACAGGAATGTTTGCTTTCTGTTAGCACCTTATAAAAATGCCTGCCAAAATGTTGGTTGTCAGTATCTAACTGTATCTGTACATAGCAAAGAGCTGAATCCAAGGTGGTGTAATTGCCCATGCACAAGATGAAAAACATATTTTTCAAAGTTTGGCACTTCCTGTTATAAAGCAGCTACAGTAGATTAAATGAAGTGTCTTAATAAGCTTTTAAAACATAGTCAAACTTTCAGAACACAAAGTTGCAAGTATACCTAAATGGAATGGGGAATAAAGATCTCCTGATTAATTATAACTTGGGTTTTTTAGGACACTCTCATGTTCGTTAAAAGCAATATCAAATAATGTAATCTCAGGCTTTAACCAAAGTTGGAATTTATTTTTAAGAAGTTTAGACTGTAAATATTTCACTAGTGTAGAGTATTCCATGTACTTTCAATTTGAAAGAAATAATTGGCCTCTGAGTTAGTAGTTCAGATAATTCAGTTTGCTAGTTCCTGCATTTTGAAAAGAAAAAACAAACAAGCCCCTTTAATAATAAAATATTCTAAATAATAAAATTATTGAAGTTGCCTTCAGCCATGTTGTCTTTAGTAAAATTGTAACCTTATATTCCCCATTCTGAAAGTAACTAATAATTCAAATATTTTTTTCTGCTTATATATAAGTGTGGTTTTAGACACTTTCATAGAATTTTTCTTCACAGGCAATATGGGAATTTGCCTGTAACGCTTGGCTTCACTTCTTTTTTTTTACACAGATTCACACAGCTTTCAGCAGTCTTCTAAAAGCAGGCCAAAAGACAGTGGGAAGAGCTAAGGGAATGAAATGGAAAATGTGGCTATACTAGCAAGCTAAATATTTCCTGAAAATTCAGTCACTGGCTTGAAATCTTGCTGTTTACTATGGTCCTTGCTTGGGTTTGAATTGTAATGATTGCTTGCCTGCTTCAGAGTTTAAAGTTAACCTTGAAAAAGCTTTTGCCTGTGCTGCAGCCATTGTTGACAGATCCTGAGTATGCATTTTTCTAGTTCTACTTCTCACTTGTGTACTTGCCTTTTTTTTATATACATATTACACTTTCTTGAATAGCTCCATTATAAACTAATAAATATAACAATCTACAATTGTGGGGCAAGTACTAAGACACTTTCTCCTGGTTCTGTTCTTCTGTGTTAATTCCTGGTTTTTTTTAAAAGTCAGTCTGATTAGAAAGGATAATGACTGCTTACCCTTAGTAGAGAAGTTTAAAGCTTTATGGCTGCTCAGAGAAGCTGTGTCTGCCCCATTCCTGGAAGTGTCCAAGGCCAGGTTGGATGGGGCTTGGAGCCCCCTGGGATAGTGGAAGGTGTCCCTGCCCATGGCAGGGGGTGAAATGAGATGGGCTTTAAAGCCCCTTCCAACCCACAACATTCTGTGATTCTATGGTTGTTATGAATAATGCTTTTTTTTTTTTTTTTTGCTAGTTATTACAATGCCCTTAGCATTCTGTGCTGGTGTGTACTAGACCACACACGTCAGTTCTGTGCAGTTCAGGTGCTCATCTGAACTGGAAAAACCATCTCCAATTAGAGGATATCTATCATAACATGATGCTGACTTCTCTAAAGCAGGAGGGAAAGAGGTTTGCTGCAATAAGGGTCTAGGAATGAGTCTCTCTGCTTGCCTATACCTTTATACCAACATTTCATTCTGAAATGTTTTTTCTCTTCTGCCTGTCTTGCCCTGCCTTTAGTAGGGTAGTCTAGGTGAGTATGTGACTTTGTGACACAACTGCACTCTCACACAGCCATCCTCCAGTCTTTCTGAAACTCCAGCCTCCCTCCAAACACAAGTCTGTATTGCCTGCTTGCTTCCCTGTGCTGGGAGGGATGGGCAGGAGACAGCCCTGACTCACTGGGTCTTGACTGCTGTGGGTGAGACACCTTCTGTCTCCTCTTCCCAGCAGCCCAAAGTTAAACATTGCTCTTTACACAATTACCAGAAGAGAAAGGACTTGCCCCACCAGAGGGAGGGAGGAATATTCAGAAAGCATTGAGGAGGAGATGAAGGCTGGATGGAATTTTCCTGAGATTTCGTGGGCTCTTCTCCTTTGGCAAGTAAATCCTCCCTGTTTGAAGCCTGCTGGCTTACAGTAGCTGCTGGCACGGTGTCAGGAGCTATGCATCATTACACTGAAGCACACAAGTTCTGTTGGTTTTGCAAGCACAGTTAAGAGCTGGTCATGCTCTGGCAGCCCTGACGATGCCCAATGGCCTTGCTGTCACTTTTTATTGCAGCATCTAGAGCTGTGAAAAGCTTAAGCAGCCAGACCTACTTGCAGACCCCACAGATTTATCCCAGCCAAAATACGTATAAAACTGTGAGCTCACATTAATACTTCTGGCAGTCTCACTGCCATCCTCTAGCCATGGATTTCAGTGAGCTTCAGGAGCACATATTCATCAAATTCATTAGTTTCTGGAATAGGCAGTAATTGCTAGAGTGAAAAATGTCTGATGTGGCCTCTAAATATGCCTGTGTGTTTTAGAAAATAAGACAGGAGAAGAAAGTTTACAGGGAAAAAAAAAAAAGCCAAGATGAATCTGGGTATCTTAGAAGTTGTCTTGTATGATGAACATTTTACTTAACTCTCCCTAATATAAATCCAAGCAGCTCCCAAGGGATGATGGCAGAAGGTGTAAATGTGCTGGAGACTCAGCACAGGGCAGTGATAGTTTCTATGCTGAAGTTTCCAGGAGCAGAATGGTTCATCTCCCATGCTTTTGCTACTGCAAAGTAGGATTAAATTTCTCTTCTACAAAAGGACCTTATTCTAGGATTTGAATTAAAAATAATGAGTGTTTCTGTGATTCCCAGGTGGAGAATTACAGAAAAATGTTAACTTGCCTGGAGCTGCCGTTGGCTCTGCGATGGACTGGTGTCCTGCTGTTACTGGATCTCCAGGAAACACACTCTGAGCTCCCACTGAGACCCCACAGCTGAACTCTGTAAGATCTCTCACTTTCAGAACTGGAGTCAGGACAATGTGTTGCTTCTTTTAATTATAGTCTGAGAATTAGTTTCAGATGTGGAAGAATGCAACCAAAGGAAATGGTGAGCATTTCTGTATTGCTCTTAAACTGTAAGAAAGATAGTCCAAAATCAGTCTTCTTTTTACAAAAAAACACTGAATTAAATATGGTAGAGAAGAGCCATCCAAAAGTCTTCTCTGAAAGGCTCCTGTATGTTGCTGCCAAACTTTTAAAAGAGGAGTTAAATTTGGGACTTTCAGCATGTGATTCCGAAATATTCGAGTTAGCATTTACTCAGAATCTAAAACTGTCTGGATTATATATATGGCTGCTTCAGGCAAAATGTTTGATTTACTTTCCTCTGGTGAAGCTAGGAGGATGAGATCTCGTCATGATGGTATATCTACCTTAGAGGTTTCAAATCATTTTAAAGCACCTGATTTATGGAAGACCATGCTGATAAATGTCAAGTTCCATGCATTTTTTAGTCTGTCAATACAGGAATGACTAAGAGTTCTTTGGAAGCCTTTCAGTAAATATTTTCATTGATCTAATCTTGCTACACAATGTCTTGATTTGACAAAACAGTTTTATAGGCCTGTTCCGTTTTATAGGGATTGTCTGCCTTGGCAGAGTGTGCAGCATTCACATGTTCCCAGCTTCAGTTTGGCACTGAGGGCACATGGGCAGACCTGCTGCAGTAGTGGAGTTAGTTGTGTGTCCCCTTCTGGCTTTGCACTGACTGATTAAAACTGGTTTGGATATGGCCTGTAGTGGTCACAGCAACACTCTCTGCTGGGACACAAGTGTGCTCTGAACCTGGAGCCAGCTGGTAGATCAGGTAAATGTGGTATGAGGCACTAGAGGCCAGAACTTGATGTTTCAGCTCCTAGTGCTGTCACAAAGGTGTCTGTGGCATCTCCAATGGGAGAGCTGTTGTGTCTGTGTGACAGGGCATGGCCAGCATCCAGAGCAGTACTTAGAAATGTAAGCGCTTTAATGAAGGTGTTTGAAGCTGACTTGACCCTGTACTGCAGTAAGGAAGCAGGGTTCTGTCCTGCATGAGTCTCTCTTCTGGCACTAGCAATGATCTGGCTGACTGTACAGCTGCACACAGTCATTGAGGTTGGAAAAGACCTCCAAGACTGAGTCCAACCTTTGACCAATCACCACCTTGTCAACTAGACCAGAGCACTAAGTGTTTCATCCAGTCATTTCTTGAACACTTCCAGGGATATTTCTTGAACACTGTTCAGGGACAGTGACTCCACCACCTCCCTGGGCAGCCTGTTCCAACATCTGACCACCCTTTCCATGAAGAAGTCTTACTTACCATTGAAAAGAAAAATTGTACCAGATTAACAAACTATTCTCAGTGACTATGTGTGTATTACTAAGAGGACATGGCTGTGGTTAGAAGGAGCACAGTAACTCTTCTCACTGGCCACACAGTCTCAGAACAGCATATACTACTCGTGAGACTGCATCTCTCTAGTATTAAGTTTCACTTATACTTCCCCAGAGAATCAGAAAGAGAGATTGCAAATTGAACATACTTTGCAGTATATCTTTTTGCAGTGAGAGTCTTCTGTTCTCTTAAGTGAGATGTTGACGTAAAGGTCCATGCCTCAGCTTGGACTTTCAGTTAGGGAAATTAATTTCCCGGGGAGATGTCCTCAGGATCAACCTTTTGGCCAATCAATTACTGCAGTAGGAGTTGCTGACAGAATGGAAGAAAAGGCATCTTTAACTTTCTTTGCTTTAGAGAACAGTTTTGCCATTGCAGGAACAAGTATGTACATATGTGTGTTCATAAAGAAAATAAGAGGTTATCTGTTACTCAAACCTCTGGTTTTTCACTTCCCTTTTGCAGAAAAATCCAAAAGTCCATCAATGACTAAGGTCTCTGTTCTCGTGATTTATGTGATTTGCTTCTCCTGGAGCCATGGATGAATACAGCCGCTTTGTGGACTGGGACAAAATGGATGTGAGTGCCCAGAGCCAGGATACGAAAGAGCTCACCTGCACGGACTTCCACGAGCTCAAGCAGCTGGCCCGGCAGGGCTATTGGGCCAAAAACCACTCTCTGAGAGCCAAAGTGTACCACAAACTCATCAGCAATATCCCGTGCCGCACAGTGACCCCGGATGCAAACGTGTACCGGGACATCGTAGTGAAGATCATAGGGAAACGCAACAGCAACTCCCTTCCGCTGCCGGAGTTTGTGGACAACAGCCTGATCCCCACGTACTGCCTGAACGCAGAGGGCATCGGGGCCGTCAGGAAGATCATTCTGTGCATCTCCAATCAGTTCCCAGACATCTCGTTCTGCCCGGCGCTGCCCTCGGTGATCGCGCTGCTCCTGCACTACAGCAAGGACGAGGCCGAGTGCTTTGAGCAGGTCTGTCGCATCCTGGCTTGCAACGACCCTTCCAAGCGCCTCATCGACCAGACCTTCCTAGCCTTCGAGTCCTCCTGCATGACCTTTGGGGACCTGGTGAACAAGTACTGCCAGGCGGCTCACAAGCTGATGGTGGCAGTGTCTGAGGACGTGCTCGAGGTGTACTCGGACTGGCAGCGGTGGCTCTTCGGGGAGCTGCCCATGGCGTACATTGCGCGGGTCTTCGACGTCTTCCTGGTGGAAGGGTACAAAGTTCTCTATCGTGTCGCACTGGCTCTTCTGAAATTCTTTCACAAAGTCAGAGCTGGGCAGCCCATGGAGTCTGACAGCATCCAGCAGGACATTCGCGCCTTCGTGAGGGACATCGCCAAGTCGGTGTCCCCAGAGAGGCTCCTGGAAAAGGCCTTTGCCATCCGCCTTTTCTCTCGGAAGGAGATCCAGCTCCTGCAGATGGCCAACGAGAAGGCTTTGCAGCAGAAGGGCATCACGGTCAAACAGAAAAGGTAGGGCTCAGCACAGCTGACCTGAGCAATCTCCCAGGTTTTCCCAGTGTGTGGAGCAGACAGGCAGCCCTGGGTGACTGCTGGGGAAGCTCCACTGGTGCATGCTGGTGTCTGCTGATGCATTTTCTCTGCAGGAAAACTCAGCAGCTCCAAAATCAAGCATTTCTGGGATTGTAATGGGAAGTGTAACTGAAGTGTTATGGTACAATAGGAACAGAAGTTTCCTGTAGCATGCTCAGTAATGAATTTATACAGGTATATATTAACTAGAAGTGTTATATCTCAAAAGTGTGTTTCATAAGCAGTTTTTAAACTAAAAGGCATTTTAGCAAAGTTGGAAAAAACACTGATAAATTACATGGAAGAAATAGACCCAAAGAAATTTGAAAATTGATTCTTAAATATGATATTATTTGTATAAAATGTCAATTTGATGCTGCCCAGTACTATGAATTCAGCAGTTTCTTTAGTATGAGGCACTGTCTCAACTGGGAACATTTTGCCTGACTGAGGAGCTGTTTTAACCGAGCAAGGAAGAAATAAGTCTTATTTACAGGTTACTTTTTAAATTAATTTGACTGCAAGCGTCCTGGAAATCAAGTGTATAGTACTCACAGGCAGTAGTTGACCTGTTTTGGGACAGGTTCATGTACTATTAGAAAAAATAATTTTGAAAGAACCATGGAAGAGAAGAGTGACTATACAGATCCAAGAAACTTGCTTAAGCACAAGCTCTTTTCAGAAATAAAGGGAGAACCAGCTGTGGAACCAGTGAATGAAATCCTGCTCTGATGTTACAGTAAAAGTCATGGTAATAAAATCTTAACTGAAAGGCCTCTCGATGGATATAGAAAAGGCAGCAATGTATTAATCTGAACAAAATTAGCATCTTGCCAAGTGCAAATGTATGTGCTGGTAAGTGGTGCATGTTCTGTTTTTCCAGAGGCCCCTGACAGCAGAAAAGTTCTCCCAGCCATTTTTGAGCTCTTAAGTTTAAGTGTTGGACAGTTTTATGAACTGCCCTGCCCTCTAAAGAGAGGTGCCTTCGGAAAGTCCCCTGGGTCAGAGAGTGTGGTATTTAGAACTTGATATTCTAGAGGCACAGTCTCATTTTCTCTAAATCTCCACTGATGTCGCAGGATCTTCCAGCCAACTGCATTGCTGAGTTAGTTACAGTAGTTGCAAACAGATACCATTGCATGGCAATACATACCCAGTACATTTCAGCCTAAAAGATAAATGTTAGCTGAACCTCCTCCACATGTCTACCTGCATGTAAAGCTCACCCTGGTCTCTTCCAAGGGTTAATTTTTTAGACTAACAGCTTGGTTTAAATCAGCTTCAGTATTTTCCTGTTGGTCTCAAATATTTCAAGGCCTTTAGCCACTGGATTGTCACACTGTGGACAGTTCAGATCATTGTATTTGAGACTTGTAACAAAATATTGACTCCCCCATTGTGTCTTTTCTTCCTGTTAGGAAGTTCAGAAGAGTTGTAATATCCTGAGTATATTTTTTAAAACAGAATGAGAACTTTAGATAAAAATAAAATTTAAAAAATAATTTAAATAAACTGAAGAAAAAGAAAACATAGATCAACCAACCACAGACACTCCAAAAGCTCCAGCTATGTTAAATGTTGCAGAGAAATTCTCACTCACAACAGTGATGCTTTCAAGGTAAAATACAGTAATAGACCCAAATGAAGCCTGTAGTTATTTCTATACCAGGCAGAGTTGCTACTGAAAAAATTTCATCCTCTCTTGGCTACCTTTGTAAAGCCACTGCAATTCCTCAGTGTCCCTGGGCATAGTGCTGCTGGGAGCTTGGCTGGGTTTGGCTCTGAGTGTGGGCAGACAGAAGTGCAGGAGAGGTGAGCTGTTCCCCAGGGCTCCATGGGATGCCAGTGAGTTCTCCTCTCCAGTTGTGTTTGGCCTGTGCAAGGAGAAGATAATTTGTTTTCCCATCACATAACAAAAAAGGGGGAAAAATATAAATATAAACATTTTAACATGTCTGATTGTTTTTTAGTGCTTGGTGACTCAAATCAAACCTTGCTTTGTTTCTCTCCAGGCTCCTTTCACTCACTTTGTCATGGATGTAGGAAGTCACTGATCTTTTCTATCTTTTTTGTCTTTCTGCTTGTACGTTCTCCTTCTGTCCATTCCATCTCCACTGCACCCCTCCTGTTTGCAGTCTTGCACCTCCCAAAAGGTAGGTTAAAACACTTGAGTCCTTGCACTTTGCTCATACCTGCTGTGTTTGGCTTGTTATTTTTTCCAAGGCCGTCACATATTGCTAACGTTGGGGCAGGAGAAGCAGGGCAGCAATCAGAGCACTCGGTTGCTGTGCCACATCTCCTGAATACTCTCCTGCAAAGTTAGTTCATAGCACCTGCAAAGCTGTAAGAGAAGGGATAGTGGGCCCAAGGAGTTAACACAATGCTTCAGGCAGCAGTACACCTGTGTTTTCCAGAGTGGGAAAGAGTGCTCTGCATGGTGGGATTATGGTTATGGCTATAAAGGGCCATTATAATAAGGGTCCTTTCTACTCTGGAAGAAAAAGTGTAATTTTTTTTAAACATCTGAAACAGCAGCTCAGAAGAGCTCTTAGTTATCATCCCACCTCCAAATCTAGTATATGCTGTTGTACTAGATGTGAAACATAGTCAACCTTTTATCTTCTTTGGAAGCTTTCTGCAGTTAATTGGAAAGATTCTGGACTGACCCAAACTTGGCACAGTCCTAAAAGTGACCTGTCTCTATTTATAGTAGATTATATTTATTTTTAAGTAGGTAGGGTTTCTTTAGAGTCAAGAAGACAAGACTCTTTTTGTGTGTCAAGGAGGTCAGAGTTACTCAGCCATAGAGCATTAATGGTTAATGAAGTAATTTATCAAGTCTTGGCCTGAAAAGTAAATCTTAAAGAACAAAACCCAGTGAGTGGATTGTGATACCTGATAACTGAACTTGGAGAGAGAAAGGCTGCCCTGTGAGTATTAAATACCACAGATGTCTGGGTTTGAATTCATGCCTTTGAGAATCCTCTGGCCTTGCTGCAGGTGCCCTGAGTTAACTTTAGTGAGTGATGCACACTAATATTTGTACTAATTTATAAAATCAAAGTTGGAATTAACTTCCTCATGTTTTCGTCTTTGAAGGAACTTCTTAAGAGACTTAGCAAAGCATGTTTCATTCCATAACTTCTGTGTTGAGGATTTTATCACTAATAAATCAGCAGGCTCTTAATCCCAGTCAAGTGAATCTTCAGCATCTGTGTATTATTTTACTGCAGTTAGGTTGTTCTGAGAGCAGCAGAAAGCATTGATTTATGCTAGGAAGCAATTTGGATTTGAGGGGACATAGGCACATGCAGGGTGTCTGGTGACACTGACCCGGACACAGGATTAGGTTTCAGGTTTCGATACCACAAATTACTTATATTGCTATTCATGACTGAAAAGGAAATTTCCTTTTCCATGCAATTATGCCCTCACTGAAATTATAATGGATTTTAAAGATGATGCATCTCCTGTAAGATTTGACTTAAGCCAGAGTAGAGCAGGAAGATGTCATTCAGTGAGTAATCTTTGGAGTTGGGTATTTGGGTTGTTTTGGATAATACAAGGCACATTCACTGCAACAGCTGCTGCTGCACATGCTCAACCTTGGCTTTATCTTTGGGAACTTTGAGATTTCTGAAGCACATTGTATTAATGATATAGCTGGAAAAACAACGTTCCTTTGAAATTAGCAAATGCTGCTTTATTAAACATTAATTGTGCTGGTTTTCAAATCTAACTTCTTGGAATAATAGCAGTTGAACAAGTCTTTCCAACATCAGAAATCAAGAGAAAGTTGTCATGCTAATCCCAGTAACTGAGGAAATCACTAATGCAGGGTAAAATCTTCTGAATTTGTTCAGTTCTAGTGGTACACTTTAATGCTGTCCAAATTTACTGTTCTCTCAAGTGTTTTCACAGATAACCCTGAAAGGAGTGGAGTGGTGAAGGCTAAACTTAATTTTTCTCAATGAATATAAACCAAAACATTTGAGTTTTTTCTTAGCCTACTTGTGTTCTGTTCATTTTCACTCATTTTGTACTTTGAAAAGCAACTGCCAAACTGAAGATTATTTTCAGTATCATTAGATAAATACTGTCAAAAATAAGATAATTAATACAGATTAGATACTTGTAACTAGTTGCAATTTTCTGGAACTCCCCCAAAAAGTTCTGGTTTTGCTCAGCAGCATGGAGTTTGGTTTGATAGATGCAGGCTGTATGTGGATGCTTCTCAGCACAGGGTCAGGCTTCAGTCTCAACCATGTGCATCTGTGATTTGTCACTGGGAAATAGCAGATCATTTTGTTTCACATTCTCTGGCCACGTTCTTTGATTTAACCAGATGATGCCATTGAATGTAAAATGATTTACCATGATATTTGAAGGACAGGAACTGTATGCCTGGTACAGTTTTAAATGGCCAATACAGTGGTAACTGCTTTCTAGTAAATCAGAAAGATGTGTTTGAAAAGATGATATTCTACCTACATGGCAGAGTTGAGGGAAGTCACAGGACACTGAAAGGGATGTGTTCAGAATGCTGCTGAACACAGGCTTTGAGTGGGGTTTGGGTAGAAAACTCCTGAAGCAGTTCAGAGTAGCCAGGAGAAGGAACAAAGGCAAAAGCAAAGATACCCTGAGTGTGAGAGCCTTTCTGAAGTTTAGTTGCCCAAATAGCTCACAGAAGTGTGAAAAATGTACAGACCAGGTATACAAATAATTCCGAGGCTCACTTGAGGTGTAAATTTAAACCTGTTTCCATATTTCTTATTAACTTTTAGCCTATTTATCGTCATTGCTTTTCTGCTGGAAATTCATTCTAATAAACAATAGACTGCCCTGAATATTTTTTAATTCCTTAAATGTTGAGGGGGGGAAAAAATCTTAATTTCTGCTGAATTGAAACCAAGGCTTTGCCTCTCAGCTCTGTTCCAGTTTTAGCAGCAGACCTGTGACACCAGTTTTAGCTGCAGACCTGACAGAACACAGAGGATGAGACCTAAAGTAAGATTCTGGACAAGGGGGTTCAAGGCTTGGCTCATATTTTGTTTCAGTGGATCTTTCCTTTGCCTCAGATTGCCGTGTTTAAAAATACAAATAATGTCCCTAGTCAGAGATTATAAAGTGTCAATGTAAGTTTTAAAACTCATAAATAGTTACAGATTACTTAAATAGGTGCCCACAGAAGTTCCCTACATTAAATAATGCAGGGTAGCAATGCAAAGACTGATTTTGTTCATTTGGCTAAAGATAAGAAGTAATTTTAGTTATTTTTTGGAGTGGCCTAAGGAGTTGCTTCATTCAAAATGCTGACACAAAGACACCTGCAGTGAATTCCAGAAAGCAGTTCCCAGTGTCTCCAAGCAAGCAGTGCTCTGCAGTACAGTGCAAATGCTGCTGATTTTTTGGTACTACGAGCATGAAAAATAAGAAGTTTCTATATTTTGTGTGTTTTAGGGAGTGAGCTAAGCTATCCAGATCCATACAGATGTACAGTATTGAGGGCCTCTTCTTGATTGTGAAACTGAGAGAAAATAAATATGTAATTGTCAAAAAAAACCATCCGAAATAGGCAAATCCTTACACTCAAACCCTTGCATGCAGAGCAAAGTGAAACAGCTTTATTTAACATCTGGCTGCCCAGTAGTTCAGTGGCTTGTGTAAATTCTGTGTCCTTGGCTGTCACCATTGCCTTTTAAGCATTTAACATAGACTGTGGAAGCTAATAATATTTAATCCCCAGGCTCTGGGTTTGTGTGCTTGTTTAATCTGAGAATTGAAGGCTGGTTAAGATGGTGATAATTGTTACTTCGAGTGTTTAAAAGCCATGAATCAATCCTTATAACTGTATCAGACCCTTCTGGGGGATTTCCTTCCCACTGTCAGTGTCTAGCATTCCTGAATGTTCTCAGACTATCTGTAACCATGATCCTGGGAACATTTTTGGTTCTTAATGAAGTGGAAGTCACTGGTAATGACATGTTTCCAAGAGGTGGAACTCCTCAAAAGCTTCAAATATTTGTCTTGGATTAAAATTGCTTGCCCTGGTAATACTGATTCCTCTAAAGTTTCTGAGGGGTTTAGGAATTCTCTAATCCCATGATACGGGCAGGACCTCAGAGGTGGAATAAATACTACCCCTTCTTCTCAGATTCTGGCTGTTTGTGTAGGAATTCTGTTCTCTGTGCTTAAATCCAAGTGCCAGCAGACTGTCACGAACAGCAGGTGTAAGGCCATGGTCATTTTTAGTGGCTCAGTGTTGTGTCCTCTGTGTGTAAAGGTGCAGACCACATCTGCCATACAGAGGAATAGGTACTTCAGTTAAGCCAGATCTCTGCCTCTGAGGATGATGTTAAATTACAGTAGTTTATTGCCCTCATCAGGTCACGGCCACCTAATCACATGGGCTGGAGCTTTGACCAATAATTTATCTACTGGAGTCTGTTAGAGTTCAGCTGTCTTCTCATGTTTCTGTTCAGTAATCCAAAACTTGTTAAATTATTGCTTCTCAATGTTTTTGTGTTGTGTTTCTCAGGCAGAATGTGCACTTGGCAGTTCATGCTGAGAACTTCAAGTCAGAAATTGTCAGTGTGAAGGAGATGCGAGATATCTGGTCATGGATCCCAGAGCGATTTGCACTGTGCCAGCCCCTCCTGCTTTTCACCACCTTGGAACATGGCTGTAGTCTGAGCAGGTGAGGAAAACCTTCCTCTCTCTTCTCTGCTCTGGGGCAGAAAGGAGTAACTGGTGAAGTGTTTGCTGGATTGACAAAAAGGACATGCTTAGTCAGAACGTGATCTGAAGAATATGATTAACGATGGAATATAAATGTGACAAATTCCTGTTGCCTACAGCATTTGACTGGAATATTTCCTATGCCAGAATATTTTAAACTGTTCAAGATCGATTGGAAAAGTCAATGAACTTGGATCAGTTCACAGATTCTGCTGGTCTGAGTCTGGTATCCTTAAGGGTCTGAATGGTTTAACTCAGTGGCTGCTCTGCAGGCACTTCTGATAGATAAACACATTCAAACTGATCCAAGGAAGAAGAGAACTGGAAACTGGAAATTACCTATGAATCTGATTCGTTTTATTTTTAAGTGAGATAAACTAGATATGAGTTGTCCTTGCACTTGGTACAGAAGACTATTAACCCTATAACTCCTAATAATGACTTTACCATCAGCAGCTGAAGTACTGAGGCTGTGAGTGACCTGCTCTCCCAGCCTCATGTGCCTGTGGGGAGGAGCAAAAGCAAGCAAAGAGAATTCGTCACAATTAATTTCCATGAAGACCTAAAGGCCTTCAAACACGACCATTAGTCCTCTAGATTGTTTTACAGTCCTTTAGGTTGTTTTAATTCAAAATGCTGTAAAAGCTGCAGTTGATCTAGGTAAGCTTCTAGTTATTCTTCAGAGGCATAAACTGTTCAGGGGGCTGGGTAGAGAACAACTTCTTGATAGTATTCATTTACACTCAGCTGTATTATTTACATGGACTGGATAAAGTATTTGCAGAAATATTCTTAGTCTTCAGATGGTTTTTTGCCATGGCATCAGTTGGAGGAGGAGGTGGTGCCTGACACTGAGGAGGAAAGGAGCTGCAGCTGCTGGCAGTCAAGTGCTCACTTTTTTGTGCTCTGCACTTCAGGTTCTATTCCCACAGCGAGGGACATGAACCAACTCTGCTCCTCATCAAGACAACAGCAAAAGAGGTGAGTGAGGCAAAAGACAAGTGATTAAAGTGGGGTTTGGGCAGTGTGTAATGCTGTACTGCAACACATGGCTGTTTACAATAAAATTAATAACCACGGTTTGGCTTGGTTTTTTAAGAATCCATGCTTTAAATTATTCTATTTGTTGGTTATAGGACTATGCATGCTTGGGTAGACCTTGCAAACCAGGTCTTGGTTAACTGCTTTTGCTCTTGCAAGTAGTGTGGGGTGATGGACTAGAGTAGCTCATTTTGCTCTTGGACAGACTCTGAAATGCAGAATCAGAGGGACAGAGTGGGAACTGTGCTAAAGTTATGATTCATAGAAGATATTTTCATTTTCTCAAGGATATGAGGAGAGAAAGTAGCAGAATTTAAATGATATCAATAATGTTGGACTACATGATATGAAAACAAAAGCCTTAGCTTCATCTCACTCTTGATCATTAAAAAAATAAGCCAAGGAAGCTCTGAGAACCTGAGGAGAGGTGCACACAGGTGCCTCATTTCTGCTCCTGTGTGTGATGATATTGAACAGCATAATGTGAAAACAGGAACATGCTTGTTTAAAAAATTAATACATCAAACAAGAAGTCTTCCCAGAACCTTCTCAGGAGAGCACACGGTAACTTCCTGTAATGGTGGTGTTGTCTGTGCCACTGTAAATGATTTCTAAATACTCTGTATATAACATTAAGCTGTTATTGCAGCCTGTGGCCTTTATTCGTGCCTGTATCTCTGCAAGATAACTGTCCATGAAAAAGCCCATTTCTGCTGTTACTTACATGTATCTAATCCTCACCCTCTGGGCCATTTCATAGTTCTGTGTGTGGTTTCTGGCCATTCAGGCCTGTGTTGAGATGCTGGTGGCTTATGGAATGCCCCTGGTGTCTGCAGGGTAGAGGGAGGAACAAGTATTTTGCTTCTTGTTGTGGAGCCTGTCAAAAGTCTGGCTTTATAAGGGATTCTGGTTTTTATGAGATGGTTTGTTTCATATCCTTCAAATAAACACGTATTAGCCAAAAAAAACCCTAGGAGAAAATATGGGGGGTTTTGTTTCGTGCTTATGCATTTGGAGGGTTTTTGCAATGGGTTATTCATCCTTTATTCGTATGTCTATAGTTAACTTTTAGAATGAAGAAAATTTGCCTTCTGATTTTCTGCCTATCATACCCATCAGGCATATCACATCAAGTGGACTTCTGGGTCATTCAGATTTAATTCTAAATCTAAATTTAGATTTAAATCTAAATACAGATTTATCTATATGAAACAAATCTGATCTTCAGTAATTTTGTCCTAGGAGCTCTGCTTGTAATGCTCATGGAGGCTAAACAGCAAATGTACCTCAGAACAATTCTGTATAATCCTAATTGTTTTCCTAGTTTCTGTAGGGAAAAAAGCACAGATGCTTTCATCCCACTCTTGGAGCTTCATTGTTTCCTCTGTGTGCACTTGGCAGGGATGTGTATTGCTGGTAGCAAAAAATTCTGTGCAAACAGAAGGCTGCAGAGACCAGCTCAGCCCTCAGAGGGTGTTCTCTTCACTGGGGACTAGTGGCCCCCATGTGGTTTGAGTGGCTGCTCTAAATACCTGAGCTAGTTCAGCATTGGCTTAGCTAAGCTGGCTTTAACCTATACTTTGAAGTGTAAGAAAGCCACCAAGGCCACTGTTTGACCAAAAAGTGTTTAGACAGAGGTGCTCATCCTGTAACTTGGGACAACACTGCTGCTTTGGATGCCAAAGTGAGGGAGTGGGAGTCAGGCTGTGCAGGCCTGGAGTGATCTGGGGTTCTGTGAGAAAATTTTTCCCTTAAGGCATCAGAGGTATGAAATAATTTATGACACTCTTAGGATTTAGAGGTAACAACTAGTGGCTTAAAGCAGTTTAAATCTGTCTTTGGATGTAAGTACTTGTGCTACTTTGATCCACTGGTACAGAGACTGAAACTCAAACTAAACTAAAGCCTGCAGTGTTTGCCTCTGAAATGTCAGTATCAGTGGGTTTAACACACTTTCTCCTTCAATGGGAAGCCTGACTTTGCTCTCTGTGCCAGGTCTGTGGGGCTTACCTGTCCACTGACTGGAGCGAGCGCCGGCGAGGAGGGAACAAGCTGAGTTTCTTTGGAACTGGGGAGTGCTTTGTGTTTAGGGTGAGTAAAATTTTGTTGTTGCTACCCAGTACCAAGACAGAACCACTGTACTGATTAACTATCACCTCCCTTCCACTTAAAGAGGCTGGATTACATACCTTCCTAATTTATAGAGGTTATTGAACTCTTAACATGGAGGAAAAATTTTACTTTTGAGTTTTGTGGTGACTGTCTTTATCCTCTTGCACAGAACATTTTCTTAAAAGATCATAGAATCATTGAGGTTGAAAAAGACCTTTAAGATAATGAAGTCCTATGACCAACCCAGCACTACCATCATGTTCACTAGTAAACTGTGTCCCCAAGTGCCACATCCACACATTTTTTGAACACTTCTAAGGATGGTGTCGTGGTTTGACACTGGCCGAATGCCATGAAAGTCACTCACTTGCCCTCTGCTGCCACAGCTGGGCAGAAGTGAGAAAATTTAATGAAGGCTTCATGAGTTGAGATAAGAACCGGGAGAAAACACTCCAAAGGCAAAACAGGCTCAATTTAGAGGTACAAAATGAATTTATTACTAACAAAATCAGAGCAGGATAATGAGAAGTAAAATAAGCCCTTAAAAACACCTTCTTCCCCCCAGCCCCTCCCTCCTTCCCACTGACAGCACAGGCAGACAGGGAGTGGGGGTTTGGTCAGTTCATCACCCCAGGATTTCTTCTGCTGCTCAGGGAGAGGAGTCCTTCCCCCGTGAGGCCGTGGGGTCCCTCCCACGAGAGACAGTTCTCTGTGAACTCCAACGTGGTTCCAATCTCACGAGCAGCAGCTCCCTGCGCCCTGCTGCAGTGTGAGTCCCTCCCACGGGCACACAGTCCTCCCAAAACTGCTGCAGCGTGGGTCACTCTTCCACGGGGTGCTGCAGGCCTCCAAGGACAGGCTGCTCCAGCCTGGGAGCAGGGGCTCCTCTCTCCAGCGGGTCTCCCACTGGATCACAGCCTCCTCCAGGCACCCACCTGCTCCAGCATGGGCACCTCCCCCCAGGGGCTGGGGTGGATCTCTGCATCCTCCATGGATCTCCCCAGGGGCTGTGGGTGGATCTCTGCATCCTCTGTGGATCCCCAGGGGCTGTGGGTGGATCTCTGCATCCTCTGTGGATCCCCACGGGCTGTGGGTGGATCTCTGCATCCCTTGTGGATCCCAGGGGCTTTGGGGGGGATCTCTGCATCCCCTGTGGATCCCCAGGGACTTTGGGGGGATCTCTGCATCCCTTGTGGATCCCAGGGGCTGTGGGTGGATCTCTGCATCCCCTGTGGATCCCCAGGGACTTTGGGGGGATCTCTGCATCCCCCGTGGATCCCCAGGGGCTGTGGGTGGATCTCTGTATCCCCATGGATCCTCATGGGCTGCAGGGGCACAGCTGCTTCACCATGGTCCTCACCATGGTCAGCAGAGGAATCTCAGCTCTGGCACCTGGAGCACTTCCTCCCCCTCCTTCGTTATCATAGAGACATTAGCACCTCTAACTGGCCCAGCCTTGGCCAGCAGCATGTCCATCTTCAGAGCCATCAGGGACTGACTCTGCTGGACATGGTGGAAGTTCCCAGCAGCTTCTCACGGAAGCCACCTCTGTGGGCCCCCCAGTACCAAGAAACCAGCACAGATGGTCAATCTACCCCTTCCCTGGGCAGTCTGTGCCAGTCCCTGACAACCATTTCAGTGCAGAAATGTTCACAATATCCAATCTAAACCTTCCCAGGCACAACCTGAAGCCATTTTCTCTTGTCTATCTCTTGCTAACTGGGAGCAGAGCCTGACCCCAATGGCTCCACTCCCCTTTTCTGCAGTTGTAGAGAGAGATGATGAAGAGATGAGAGATATAAGGTAACTTGGAAATTACTGCATCATTTTTTCAATCACCATCCCATTTTTTTCAATCACCACTGTGTAGTGTGTGTAACGTCAGCTCTGCCCTTCTCTGCCTCTCTGCAGCTGCAGCCAGAAGTGGAACGCTACGAGTGGGTGATCATAAAGCACCCAGAACTAGCCTCGAGTGGATCAGAGACAGAAAACCATGCCCAACCTGCTTCCAGCACCCTTTCCTCCTGCAGCATCCCCTCAGACCCCTCAGATCGCCTCTCTCCCTTCTTAGCAGCTCGGCACTTCAACTTGCCTTCCAAAACAGCCTCCATGTTCATGGCTGGGAGCAGCGAGTGCATCATTGTAGGTGAGTCAGTGTGAGAATTTGAGTACAGATCCTACCGCAGCTCTTCCTGTCCACCTTAGATATGTGGTAAATACATGGACCCTTTAATCTATTTCAGTATCACTGCAGGTAGAGATAATATTGCCCAAAACCTGACATCATTTCCCAACCAAAATTTTCTGTGGGAAAACTTGCATACAAGCATTTTAGAGAGGAGAGTAACTCATGGCTTTAAGCACAACGATTCCTTCATACTACCTAATTCATGATGAGAAGTAGTTCTCAAAAAGGAGCTTACTTTGCATCAAGACTTTTGAAACACAGAGTAAACTATAAAACATGTTAATTCTCCAGGAACTTTATTGGATCTGTGGTGCTGCTGACTTTGGCAAAAGTCTGCTTAGTAAAGTTGTCATCTAAATGGGATTTACAAGGAACAGATCTAAAATCATAGTTGTCATTTTCCCAAAAATCTTTACTTGACACTTGTTATGAGAAAAACTGGCCTATAATTTCCTCTGTAATGTCAAGTGTTGGCTGATTTCCCACTTAGCAGCATGTGCTCTAATCATAAAATCATGGAATTGTTTAGGTTGGAAAAGCCCTCTAAGACCATCAAGTCAAACCATTACCACAGCACTGCCAAGGCTACCAGTAAACCATGTCCCCAGGGGGCCACATCTGCGTGGTTTTTGAACCCTTCCAGGGATGGTGACTCCACCACTGCCCTGGGCAGCCTATTCCAATGCCTGACCACCCTTTCAGTGCAGGATTTTTCCCAATATCCAGCCTAAATCTTCCCTGGTGGTTGAGGCATTTTCCTCTTGCCCTGTCACTTGTTCCCTGGGAGCAGAGCCCATCCCCATGGGGTTCCACCCTCCTTCCAGGGAGGTGTGGAGTGTGGTGTGTCCCACCAGCTCCTCCTGTCAGCCTGCGGTAAGGGAGTTGCTTATATTTACCATATACTGCACTGTGGGTGGTAATAGGGAGATACAGGCTTGGGTGGTAGAGACATGGAAGTGAATGTTGTACACAGCTCCAGGACCAGAATTCCCACCCTTTTGATTCTTCAGTAGTTCTTTGATGGTTGCCCAGTGAGCAATAGGAAATCTTCCTTCTTGTTCTCCTAACAAATTTCTGGCTAACTTTATTTTCACTTCTCTGCATTTTCTGACTGAAAGCTCTATGAACCTTGAAATAGACCCACAGATAACCAAAATGTTTTTAACTCCTATGTGTTTTATAGTGATTTAGAAGACCAAACCAGTGCTGTTACTTACTGATCTTGTTCTTCTCCCAGCTTTGATTTTTGACTGCTGATGGAATTATTTGGTTTTTCTTTACTGGAGGGAAAATTTGCAGTTGTAACTTCCAATATCCTCCAGGAGTGAAATACAAATCTTAAATGCAGGTAGTTTTTGTTCTTACTGAGTTGCATGACTTTATTATTATTGAAAGAAATCATCCAGTTCTGATATTATCATTCAAAACCTATACATTTGGTCATATAGTGTTACACCTGAAGACAGCAAGTAGACATTGCTGATGGCTTCCAGTTGTTCCCTTGGGGGAAGCACTAAAGTCTTTGTATAGCTGTTTCCCATGCCAAGAAATGCAGTGACATCCTCACCCTGTCTCTGTCTCTTCGCAGGAGGTGGTGATGGCCAGGCTCTGTACCTCGATGCAGATCTGAACCACGGGAGAACCAGCCACTGCAACACTTTCAATAACCAGCCACTGTGCTCTGAAAGCTTCCAGATCTCTATCCTGGAGGTGTGGGGCTTCAGGGACACCATGAATGGTTGATGTGACTATTATTAATCAACTAGTTTTTCAGTTGTCCAAGGATTCCCAAGGTAAATTCCATTGCAGGAACTAAATTAGAGCATCCTTTCTGCTGGGCTCAGTGCTGCAAGTCATTCCTAAGTGGTGCACTCAGATGCAGGCCTAGTTGTTTACTCTTATTTTATTTAAGACAGGTCAAGGTGAAGAAATGTATCTGGTTAACTCCTTGTCCCTTTACCTCTAGAGATCTGTATTCAGGGACTGTTGGTAAAAATGAAAATGTGATGAGTTCAGAGCCATGCTAGATGGATTCATGTCCCAGTCATGGGATAGGTTTGACTCTGCAGTTCCTTGGACACGCAGCCATGGCTGAGCTGTGCTGCAGAGCTCTGAGCCACTGGCACCAGCACCTGGCCTGAGCCAGGAACATCAAACATCCGCTCACAGGGAACACTGGTGACCTCAGATTTGACACAGAGCAGTAGTTCAGAAAATCACTGCTCTCCCATGAGCAGAGTTTGTGCAGACAAATCAGTACCATTTAGTTATGAAGCTCTTCATTCACGCCAGAACTGTGATTGCTGATCTTCTTATACCAAAACCTTTGACACGTTCCAGTTGCATTTGTTTGAGCAGTCTGCCTCTGAGAAAGGCATCCAGACTGGACAGTGGTATCTCCCAAGTCTTGATTTTGTTTACATTCCTATTCCATATCAGAATGATGATTTTAGAGTGACTCCCTGTGTCAAGCAGCTGAAAGCCAGAGAGTATCTGCAGTGCTCAGAAATGTTCCTTTCCTCATCTTTTTTGGGAGCTGAAATGAAGCTTTAAATCTGAAAATAACTGTGCTGATATCCCTATGTGTTTGGGGAACTAGACATGGTGATAACAGGAACTTAATCCTCTCCCCACAAGTGAAGAAAGGAAGGCAGGAGGGAAATCTGGGGTGGATGAGTTTCCCAGGAGACCTGGGGCAACACTGTTTCTCCAGATGTCTTCCCAGTGATGAGACCCTTTTGAGAAGGTAACAGTTTCACTCATGTATATTCTGGTAGGGTTTGGGTGGTGCAAAGAGGCTTTGCTCATTTCTGAGCGTTCCTGCACTCCCTGCAGGCATGTCCTGTGGCATGTGATGTCTGGAGGCAATTCCCCAGCATCTTTATCCAAAAATTGCAGTATCTGTTGTGGAACTTCTCCCACATGAAACACAAATACATAAACATCAATGTCCAGAGCATACAACAGGATGCTCAAAGCTTCAGTGAGTAACTCACTGGTAAGATTTGTCACAACTGGGAAAATGAAGGGAAAGAGAAATTGCTGGTTTTCTAAACAGTTCAGTCTAAAAAATTGCTGTAGAGTGGGATTAACTTAATGTTATTGCTACTTAAGCTTGAAGTTCAGTAAAAGGAAAAAATAATCATGTTAAAAGCTAGGCTGGACAGAGTCACATTCATGTTCAGTTTTTTTGTCATGTTGGCTTGTCCAGCTTGCCAACCTTGACAGTACCTCATAGCTTGATAAAGAGTTGCCTCTTGCAGAGTATGTGAACAAATTTGGCAAAAATAAGATTTGCTGTTTAAGGTGCCATTTTGAATTTCTGTCAAAATAACTCTTTGAAAAATTAGCCTACATGCAGAACAAATTAAGATGTCTCTTGCACCCTTTGTATTTGCAATTGGATTCTCTCGCCCTTTCTGAGAGTCAGCACTGGGCCTCCCAAGTTTCCTGCCTTCCCACACTGAGTTCTGCCCAGTTGTCTTTTCACAGGTTTACCATAAGCTTGGTTGAACTGTGAGAGGTAATTCACTTATACTGATGTATTTTGATGTGGAAGAACTCAGTCATATCTGGCTTTTTGCAAACGCTGGCTGATGCTGCCTTCTCTTTTTCCGAGCCACCCGTGTCACTTTGCCCTTGCAGGTATCCCACAAGCTTCCTCAGACAAAAAAAATCACTCAAAAAGTGTAGGTTCTCCTTAGTGGAGATGGGATTTCAGTTTTGTTTGTGTCTCCTCTTTTGAGCTTGTCTGAGGAGGTGCCCTTGGGAACAAAAAACAAGTCAAAAACACAGTGGTAATTGTTTTCAGCTTGTCAGAAATTCCCTGGAGCTGTGTGTTGGTAGGATTTGGGGCAGTGTAATGTTCTACTCCAAATGAATACATTTTATCTGCAAAAACTTGGCTGCACCTGGCAGTGTGATGGGATTTCCTTGCTTCCATCCCTGCCGGAAGCCACTATGTCAATACCTTGTCTTAAGCCATATCTAAGAAACATTCCTCAGAATCGTGTTCCTTTCCCTGTTCTGTTCTTGCTGCACAGTGATTTGGGTGTTTGGAATTGGAAATGACTCCTGGTTGTTTAGAAACTCATTTTAGGATATCAGTGTGAGAATCCAAGGAGCAGTACTGGACCCCAGGCACAGGATTGGTTTGGCTTGATAAAAGACTGCCCTGCCATAGCCACCCTGTGGGACTGCTCTGTGTGGTTTTGACTGGAATAGCCTGGATGAGCAGGAAGCTGCAGTAATCCAGGGAGAGCAGTTCTACAGTACTGCAGCAACTTCACACAGTCCTTGTGTTCAGTAAAAATTGGTACTTCTTGTCATGTGCAAATCCTCATCCATTTTTCCCATTGAGGTTGTGAGACACCTTAGAAGAACAGCATTTTGACTTGGTCATCTTTCAGTAGCAAAGAGGCATTTTTCCTGTCTCTGTAGTTAATGATTGTTGCTGACCAGCCGTATATCAAAGTTCAAACCCTTTGTTTCATGCAAAGCTCTTGAGGTAGAGACCACAGGCTGGTTTTGAAGACAATGACTACAAGGGACACCTTACAAGAAAGTGGAGTTTTCTCAAGTACTCCAGCCATGAAGTGCTTTAGTCAGTTGTTACTTGCAGCTCTGACCAGCTGTTGAAGTAGGCTGTAGTCTGTGTTTGTGGTCATTGGCAGCAAGAGAGTGCCAGAGTCACGGGATGGACCTTTGACTGGGAGCTGTGGGCTGGGCATTAGCCACCACAGCTCTGCAAGAGCATCTGTGCTGTCCTGAGAAGCTGCTTTTTGCTTTGTCATATTCCTTGAAGGCAAAAAGGATTAGAAACTCCTGACATCAGAAACCTGACTTCACTGTAAATGGCAACTGAGCTATTTGCAGGCCACAGGAACTGTATCCAGCTGCAGCCAGGCTGGACAGACTTCACTGCACCTGAGCTGTCTTTCCTGCAGCTCCTGCACTTTGGCACACTCCTTTTTCTGATGAAGCACATTAATCAACCTCCTGTTAATAGAGGTAAATTAGCAAAGGGAAGGGAAAAACTCTCATTTCCTCTCTGGTGACATATCTGAAGTCAAAATTGAATGGGAGCCAATACTGTTCTTTGAAGAGCTAAACCATGCCAATAGAGATCTGTGGTGACCCACAGAGGGGTGACACGTGCAGATCCATCAACTGCTCTTCATGTGTGTGATTGAAATTGTGTACTTTGTCCTTGGAAATTCATGTTCATTTTCAGTGGGGCGTGCTCCTCTGCCCAAAGGGACACTGATGCCAGCCCAGAGCTGACCCACAGCCATGGCACTGTGAGAGCTCAGCTCCTGCTGAGTGACACTGAGTCAGTCTGTTGGGTACAGCCGAGGCGTGGGCACCTGGCTGTTCTGCAGCTCTCTGCCATGAATTTCAGACTATTCATAGTCAGGCTGAGTGTGTGTGTGTACTCTTTGGGGTGATGTTTTCTTCAGATGAGTGGTGATGTGCTGTTGAGTTGGTTTTCTACCTTATCTTGGAATCACTGCCCTACGTCAATGGTATTTTTGTCACTGTGCAGAATCTTGGATTATATTAAAGGTATTTGACTGTGGAGGGTGCTGGCTTTGTCCTTTGTGTTTTGGTCTTTTCCTTCCTGCAGAACTCGTAGCAGAAACTGAGAGAAACCTTCAAGCATGTGTTCTCTGATAGAACTCTTGCTGGGGTGGGATGGTTTTACGGTTCCTGATCATTTCAAATCTCACAAGACTTCCCCTGAGATCAGGTGTCAAACTGACTGTGAAGTCTCTAAGAAGAGCCTTCTTCCCTTTGCAGGGCCGCGGAGCATGGTTTGCCCCAGCCCAGCCTAGGTTTAAAATGGAGCTTAGGGATGTCCTCTGGCCACCAACACCTGTGAGTCACAATCAGACCATGCAGTGACCAAGGATATAAATTTAAAATGGGGGATTCCACTAAATTTGAGCATTTATACAAACTGCTGTCAGGCCAAAGGGATTTGTCTTTCCCCCAGAAAACTCCCACCCCACTGTACCCACCCCATACACAAATCTGGCCTTCCCGTGCTGCTGTACATTTGCAAGAGCAGAGCTGTAGTTTAAGGCAATGCAGTGTGGAAAAGGGATTGCTGAGCTGGCAGAAACAATTCCCAGATGATTCTGCGGCCGGCTCTGCACTGCTGAGAGTTTTGCTGCACAGGAAGCCCATGGCCACTAGAGGTTCCTCTCAGCCTGATCTGTGCCTCCATCACCAGTAAATCCACCCTTGCAATTCAAAAGGGCTTTTTTCACATGGTTTCCAAAGGTGACCTGAACCTTAAATACCATAAATCACGATTTTACAACTTCCTTAAAGGCTGTAAACTTAATCATGAAGTGCTTAGTAGCAGGAAAGTGTAAGTGAGGGATCGTGAGGAGCTGAGCAGTGCAGGCAGCTGTTCTGGGACCTCACAGCTGCTGTTAACCTGCTGACTGAGACCTCAGAGGGGAACGTGCTCGATTGCATCAGGCAGGAAAAGCTTGGTGTCCTTCCTGGAAAGTGTGGTGGTGGGAAGGTCCTGGATGATGTCTCAGGGCTGGTAGCAGCTGCAGGAGCCTGGACTGGAAAAGGAAGGCTGTGCTGTGTCTTGCTGTGCTGCTGCAGTGTGAGAAGAGCTTGATGTTTGCCGGTTGTGGGTTTTTTCTGGATTTTCTATACAGGCTTTTATGTAAATGTCTCAGAGACACCTGCTTCCTTGAGAAATGTTTTATAACCAGCTGTGGCACAACATTGCCTCTGGCAGCAAATTACAGGGTTTCCTGCCTTTTCAAGCCCCTCACTGGGTGTTTCCAGCCCTGCACTGCTATCACCCTTCCCAAGCACGGCTTTGGGCTGTAGAGCCTATGCCTGAGCCACTGGGAGGGTCGTGGCTCCACTCCTTGGCTGTGCCATGGGCTGCTGCTGACTGATTTCAGACCACACAAACAGCTCTTGGGTGGAGCTGGGTCCAGACTTCAGCTGGGAAAAAGTGGAGCGTGTTTGTTCCTGCTTTGCAAACCTGCTACTGGCTGCTACTGGGCGAGGGTAGATAAGGCACCAGGACTGTCAGCCCTGTTCCTGAACCTTCCCACTGCTGACACAGCTTGAGTCCATGGCCTGCATGTTGAGTCACCATGGTTAAATGGTTAAATGTCCTCCAGAGTTATGGCTGTGCCCTCTATGTGCCATTGACTGAAGGGTTTCTGACTGATCCCTCAACCATGAGATGAAGGAGGCAGCTCTGGAAACCTGTGGGGAAAAGTGCAAGCCCAGCAAGCCAGTGATGAGTACCTCATCCTCCCAGCCTGCGTGATGCTGGATCCTCTGTCCCATAAATGACCGGGAGTACGTTTTTGATGCATGAGCATTCTGGAGCAGCACCAGCGTTGGCTGCACCAGCTCAGCAGCCCAGCTGGCTGCAGCCAGAACTCTCCCATCGGCAGTGGCTGGGGCACAGTCTATTTCTCTTTCTTAAACGTCCTCCTGGTGCTGTGAAATCCTCCTCCTTAAACTTCTCTGGGTTTATGTGAAGACCCACTCTTGCCCCCTCACTCTGTGAAGCTCTTGGCTGTGCTGCAGGGAGCCAATCCCTCTCCCAGAACCCTTTTTTTCCCTTTTACATCCTTGCCTGCTGCAAGGATCTGAGTACCCCGTGCTTGGCACACTCAGCTTGATGTGGCTCTGAATTCAAGCCCAAGAAAGACCACAATTCAACCAAGGTTGGCTGCTCACTGTGAATCCTGCAGAGCAACAACTTGTCCAGTTTTGTTCCAGGGAGGTTTAGGGCTGAAACTCCACAAGCTACCACTGCTGAGCTGGGTCAAGGTGTTAAAATACCAGGCTGGTATTTTATCCATGGACTTCTTGCATGGCAAATCATACCTGCCTGAGGATAGTTCTGCCAGCTCCCGCAGCACAAGGCTAGTGTCTGTGGGGGTCCTCCTGAGCTGTGGTGCCCTGCAGTCCAGGTTCTGGCAGCCAGCTGACACAAGAGATACATCTGCATCAGTCCTTGGCACGCCCAGAGCTTTGCCACAAGCAGCTGTGTCTCTGTGGTGCAGCACTCCCCAGCCACCCGCTCCCCTCAGCTGGACAACAGGGTAACCCTTGGGTGTGGTGAAACAGTGGAACTGGGCTTCCTCAGTGTGCCTCCACAGCCAAAATGCTGCAGGACTTCCCCATGGCCACCCTCAAACCAAGTTACTGGGGAAAGAGGCAGCAATGTCTCAGAGATCTGAATTTCCCCAGGTTTGGCTGCCTGTTTCACTCCAGTGAACTCCAGCACTGTTTCCCACAGGGAAGTGCTGTGGCAGGGCTGGAACCCTGCTGGGGAGCAAAATCCCCCCCAGTTACCCACCCCTGAGACAAAACCAGAGGAAAATGGCTTTCAGCAGTTGCACAGTTCACAGAAATACTTGTGGATGCTCCTATAAGGATCTGCCTAACGAACAGTCATAACCCCTCTCTCAAGTTCATTAGGCTTTTGTTGCACTCCAGAACATCAGCCACAGCTCCCTCAGGGTACTGTGCTCTTGTGGGGTAAAGCATTTCCCAGAGTCATGGCTTTCCTTGGGCTACATTCCTTGTAGCCCATCATGGGTTGTGCCCCAGAGTTGACTTCAGCTCGGAAACTGAACTCAGTTCAACTTAAGGCCTGCAGGGCTGTAGCTCCCATAATTCCTGAGGGTCTCCTCGGGATGGCTTTCTTCCCTAACGAGCAATAGCAGAATCATGAACAGATCTTTGAAATTGCAGAAGTGAAAACCACAGGAGGAATAACCGACTCACTGAGGAAATCTTATCAATGTGCTCCACAGAGCCTTGGGGTGGAGGCAGGGGCAAGTTAGGCTTTCCAAGGAAGTGTGGGAGCACCTCTCCAGACCTGCTGCCTGCCCCGTGCTCAGCCCTGTGACAGTAACAGAGATGCCTCCAGCTCGGGCTGGGCTCTTGGGGAGCATTTCTAGCCTACATTTAGGAGGGGAATGTGCTAGTTCTTTGGCTGGTGCGAGCAGATGTTTGCTCCAGCCTGTTCTCTGGATCAGAACCAGTTCCAGCTCCTGGGCTATCCTGAGTGCTGTTTGGAAAGAAGAGGGTCCAGGGCTGCCCAAAGGAAGGGGAAGGGCAGGCTCTTGTCCCGCAAACCAGCACAAACACGCTCCAAGCAGAAGCTTTGGGCCTGAATTATCTCATGACCTTTGCTGTGGTCTGTCCCTCAGGCAGCTGGAGCCTGCTTGCCAGGGCTGGATCCGTGTTTCCTTGTACACACGACAAGGGTACACCCCAGGCAGCTCCTGCTGCCTTTACGCTAGTTTTCTGAGGCAGGGAATATTTTTAAGGGTTTAATATTTAATCTGTACCCTACTGAAGAGGAGTACTTGTAGAGGTTAGAAGAGCCTGGGAGATGGCTGCTCGAGGTCCTCATCCTTCCCAGGCTCTGTGTGCCTCCAGCCTGGGAGGTTTTCAGAAGGGCAGTGATGTGAAATCCGGGGATGTGAATCCGTGTGAAAAGCCACTTGCCAGGGATGATGAAAGGCCCATGTTGAACATCCCCCTCCAGGCAGGAAAGCTGCACTGCAAGCACAGGGAAGAGGGAAAATGGGGGAGATTTGAATTTCTGGAACACACTCCTCTGAGCCATGCAGAAGCAGCCATGTCCAACAGCAAGCCTTTGTGGCCCCAGGCACTGCCACAGCAATGCCAGTCCCCTGGTCATACCAAGGCTGTGGGACCAGCTCTGTTCTTCCTTATGCATGGAATCAGGGTCTCCCTTCTCCCAAGGCTGCAGAAATGGGGATTATCCAACAGGTCCCACTTGATGCCTGGAGCCAGCCGCTGTCCTCTGAGGAGCCCTGGCCCCAAGCAATCCTGGTGTTCTCCAAAGGACATTATCCTGAGGCAATCCTCCCTGCTGCTGGTCCCTCACTGTCACCAAAACAACCATGGATGGATCTGTCCTGAAAGCCCCTGGGGGCCAAAAATCTCTGTATCCCAATCCCAAATGTTCCTTGCTGCCCTTCCTGCAGGCTGTGCCCAGGGCTCCCTGGTGAGATCTGGTGCATCGAGCTGCCACCTCCCACCCAGCGGTCCCAGTCCAGAGCTACGTGCCCACAGCCCCCAGTGAGATGCAGAGATCTCCATCCAAGGACTGCTCCAACACTCGGGAGCTTTCCTGTGAGCATGAAAATGGGGAGGGAGGGCTGGACCACGAGGATGAGAAGTGCTCAGGGAACAAGCAGTAGCTGGGGTGAGCCAGTGCCTCAGCAGATATTACTAATACACATGTACAGGCATTCTGAAATAACGAGTTATTCCTGAGCTCAGCTTCCCCGTGTGATCCTGACTGTGTCAGCTGATGGGAAAAAATCTCCGGATGGAAGAAACAGCTGTTCCTTGGAAAGGCCTGGGACTGTACAGGCCAGCCCTCGCCTCTGGGCTCAGCCAGCCTGGAGCCAGCTGTGTGTGAGAGATGGGTGAGGACAGAGCCTTGTGTATTCTGGAGGCAAGATGGAGGAGGGACCAAATTGAGATTTAGATGAGATGTTTGTCTGGGTGGAGGCTCCCTGTCCTGATCTTAGATACGGGGCTGCAATCTAATCACAGTCCCTCATCTTGAGGGGAGGTGTCCTCCCTTTCCCAGGACAAGCCAGGAGTGTCCAGCCACTTTCTCACTCCAGAGAGAGGAGAGTGTTTGGGAGAGGGGAGTGCAGTCCAGGACCAGGCTGCGAGGACATCATGCAGCTGCCCTCATCCCAGCTGTCTGCAGTTTCCCTCAGGGACTACAGGTGATGGTGTTTCCCCTTCTCCCAAAAGGAATCACAAAGCTGGTTTTATGCCCGCTGTAAAACCTCTTGTTTTTTTAAACCCTCAAAGCAGTGCTGGAAAACACAGTGCCTGATTGTCACCTTTAGTGTCCCTTGGGCTTTATGCCATATCTCCTTACCTTTGTCTTTCTGAATAATGCCTAAACTTTCTGAAGTAACATATAAAATATATAAAATCAGCTTCTTTTAATCTGTTCAACATATGCTGCCCTTTAATTTTTGTGCTGTACTTAGGGGATATGGCAGAAAGAGGAACTGATTGTTTTCATATGTCCCCCACATCTTTCCACTGAGTCTCTTCTCCCTCTTCCTCTTTTCTGAGCCAACATCCCTGTATGATATTTTGTCATCTGCAAACACTCTTGCCCTTTTCATCTGCAGCCACTGAACTGTGCCGTCTTGGCTGTGTCTTCTCCAAAGCTCTGTGGTTAATGCAGCCATGGCTCTGCCCCAGCAAGGAGCCCAAACTGAAGCTGTCTCTGCAGCAGACAATGCCTGCAGAGCCCCTGACAGCTGCCTGTGGCCAACAGTGGCCAGTGACACCTGGCTTGTACCAGCCATAGTGTGGCCACAGCCCCAGGGCAGTGATGTGTGCTAGCACTGCTGAGGCACCTCCAGCCCTGGGGGCAGTTCTGGCCTCTCATGACAGGAAAGACCTTGAGGGGCTGGAATGTGTCCAGGGAAGGGAACAGAGCTGGGAAGGGGCTGGAGCCCCAGGAGCGGCTGAGGGAGCTGGGAAAGGAGCTCAGCCTGGAGAAAAGGAGGCTCAGGGGGGACCTTGTGGCTCTGCACAACTCCCTGACAGGAGGGGGCAGCCGGGGGGGATCAGGCTCTGCTCCCAGGGAACAGGGACAGGACAAGGGGAAATGGCCTCAAGTTGTGCCAGGGGAGGTTCAGATTGGATATTGAGAATATTTCTTCCTGGAAAGGGTGGTCTGGCACTGGCACAGCTGCCCAGGTAGTGATGAAATCACTATTCCTGAAAGTGTTCAAGAAACAAGTAGGCTTAGGGTATTTGAGAACATGGTTTAGTGGTGGCCTTGGCTGAGCTAGGGTAATTCCTGGACTCAATGATCTCAGCTGTCTTTTCCGGCCTAAACAATTCCGTGATGGACAGGCGGCCTAAAAAGCACTAGAAAACAGAGGGCTGGGCTTTGGAAACCCTGGGGTCATGATGCAGATCTGCTGCTTTGGTGGCATTGAGGTGAGCAGGTCCATGGCACACTAATTTCTCCTATCAAATATCATCTTTCTTGGGCATTTCAGCCCCAAGGGCAGCAGTGGTGGGCATGGGCTGAGGCCTGGGATGCGCCTGTAACACAAATGTAAATGTCCAGCAGGAACCTGCAGGTAACCAGCTACCCACCACTCTACTGAAAACTTGAACTGAAACCTTTGGGGATCTCTAAATTTCCCTGTGGTCTGTTCTCTTTGCTACGATAGGTCTGGATAAGGCCATCTTTGAGTAGGCAATGATGGGGCTTCCTCCAAAGGAGGTGTTGGATGCCACACCCTTGATCGATGATGAGCTGTGCAGAGGAAATCCCAGTCAGCCTCTGGAGTACTGGAGAGGGGTGTAACAGCCCCAGAGTGGGGTCCCACCTGGGTCTGCCTCCACTTTTCCTGGCTGCAGCAGCCAGAGGCATTCAGTGCTCAGTCCCCTTTGCAGTGTGCACAGAGCTGCCCCAGCCACCTCGGCAGAAAAATCCCACCTTTGGGACTGGGCTGGTGGGGAAATCAGTGGGTTTTTCTTCTCTGTCCTGCCAGGGCAGCTCTAAAATACCATCTCCTGGGGCTGGGTATGTCCCTGGCTGCAGGCACTAGCACTTTGGTCTCCAGAGGTTTACAGAAGGCAGCACGTGAAGCCAGAGATAGGGAAGACCCTGAGAGCTCAGACCAGCAGGTCTCAGGATATGAATGTTGGGGTTGGGTGAGCATTTCTTCCAGCCCAAGAGGAACAGAAGCTCCCTCCCACTACCGCAGACTTTCCTGCATCCTTGTGGCCTCGCTCTTTCCCCACGAGACGCTCGTTCCAGAGGAGGTGCCCGTGCTTTTGGGAGATAGGCGCTGATCCCCGCAGCCGCCAGCGGGTACCGGGGCTGCCCGCCCCGGGCGGGGCTCGGATTAGCAGATGTCACCTCATCCCCATGATTAGCCAACTGTCCTCTCGCCACTGGCGGGACGTTTCGCAGAGGGGGTTGGAGGAGAGGAACTGCCTGCAAGGGATACCAAACCCAGGAAACACGAAATCTACGCTTAAAATAAAAAGGTCTCGTGCCTTTTTGCTCGGCAGCAGCTCCAGAGGCAGCCAGGGCTTGGCTTTCCCCAGCAAACCAAGCAAGGAAACAACAACCTGAGAGGGACATAACCATAGCAAAGGAAACATTCCCTCCGCCTTTCAGTTTGTCTTTCCTCAAACAAAGCGATAACCGGGTCCTGCATTTTAGGTTGGGTGGTCCTGGGCAGCACGGACATAGCCAGGAACGGCACGGGCTGCCACATGCTTAGCCCGACAGTGGGGCAGGGAGGTGAGGCCGTGGGCTGTCCTGCCCCACTGTGAACTAACGGGGGCTGCCAGGGGCCAGGGCACAGCACCCGTGGTCCCCCTGGCCAGGCAGAGTGAGATTGAGGCACTGCCAGCACCCACACCCACAAATACACCTGCAGAAAATCTGATCACCCCAACCCATGCACAGAGTAATTGTTGGGGACAATCTGACCCTGTTTCGGCAAATTTTTTCACCCAGTCAAAAATATCCTTCTCTAAGTGTATTAGTCAAGCCCACCAGAGAATGTGTGCAGGAGGGGAGTGGGAGGTGGGGGTAACACTGCATTCGTGAGCTGCACAGGACAGGAGCTTTGGGGGCTCCCAGACAGCTGCCGCTGAGCTGCCACTGGCACCAACACCATCTCAGTCTCATCTCTGGTTCTTGAGGGGTCCATGGGCATGGGAACCCTGGAGGAGAGGCTGGCAGGCATGGCATGGCAGCATGCTGGAGGTGATGCTCCATCAGAGTGCAGGAGCCCAGGCTGCAGGAGCCACAAGCACAGCAGCTGTGTAGGAATACCTGGGAAGTGCCGGAGGGATTGGATTTAATTTGCTAATTGGTAGTGAGGACTCTGATACGAGCTGAGCAAGGAGGGGAGGGAGGCAGGGAGGGGAGAAGAGACTCCTGCCCCGGTGCATCTCGGGGCAGTGATTCTTCAGCACCTCGTGCTCAGCAGCTCTGCAGGAAGGTGCTGTTCTGCCAGTCAGCCAAGGGTTTATCTCCCTCCCCACCTGTCAGGTCCACAGGCCAAGGGAGAGCTGGCAGCACAGAGAAGAAGCAGGTTATGTGGGCAGAGCCATGGCACTGTCCCAGCTCAGTGACAAAGGACAGATTGGGAGCAGCCCAGCTACATGAAGTAGCTCCCACCCAGGCAGCAGAAAGTTTCTGCCCTCACTACCCTGGGTTTTCTCCCCAAAACTGAGTGTAATGACCCAAAATCATCCTTCTCTTCCTTGGTGCCCTGTTGCTGCCTGTTCTCAGCATCTGGCAGCAGCTCCCTCCTCAAAAATATTGTGGCACCCTGGGCCTGGATTTGTCCTGCCACATCCTGTCGCCATGCTCCTCTCCTCGTGTCCCCAGGGCAGCTCCCAGGGCAGCAGGAGCACATCCACAGGCAGGACAGTGCCAGTGGCACCCCAGGCTGGCTCCAGGCTCTCTGTGGAATGGTGTCTGCCGCAGAAGATAACAAATACTGCCTGCTTCCACAAGCCTCTGGCAGGAAAACCCCATGGCTGGGAGACTCCAGTGCCGGACTAACCTGAGCACTGGGTCTGTACTTCTCTGGGTGTCTCTGCACAGCCCACAGATGGCTCCCAGCCACCAGGCATCCTTCCCACGCTGTATCCCCGTCTGACCAAGCATCTTGTCTCCAAAATTGCCTCTCCCGGATATGTCAGCTGTTCCAGGCTCCCACTGGCAGACCAGATTCCCAAAAACCAGGAGTGGGATATGGTGGGAGGTTGATGTGCTGGCTTTCAGTGTCTGCTTCCAAGAGCTCCAAGATGCAGTGTAGGGACAGGCTCCATGCTGGGAAAACCACAGTGGCTCCTCTTAGAAATGCAAATCCTGTGATTGGGGGCTAAAAACCTGTGACAGCACTGCAGGTGCAGCCAGCGGGTTGCTGAAGGGTGCCAGGGGGGAAAGGGGCATCCCGTGCAGAGCCCACCCAATGCCCAAGAAATTCCTGCCTTTTCCATGGGTGAAGGTGAAACCAGACGGTGATGCCACAATGGAGAGAATCTCCCAACCAAGCAGCAGGAGCCACACGACTCCCACCAGTAACTATGGCAACCCAGAGCAAATAAATGCTATTTTCAAACCACAGGCAGAACCTCCTCATAGGAAGCCCTGGCTGATCCCCACTGCCAGCTGAGTGCTGGGAGCCAGCATGGATGCCCTGTGGAAGGAAGGATGAAGACCAGCCCCACACAATGTGTGGTCCTGAAGAGGCCCCTGAGAGGGCATTTCAGGAAAAGGATGGCAGAAAAAAATCCAGCTTTTCTCCACACCATTCCCAGGAGCTGAAGAAACTGTAGGAACACAGATGTTTCCCCAGCTGCATTCACACACAAGCATGGCGTGGAAAAGGGGAAGATCAGAGGGTTTATATAGGATAGGAAAGTCCTGGACAGAGGGATGACAAGGGAAAGGGATTAGCTGGGGATAGGATAGGATAGGATAGGATAGGATAGGATAGGATAGGATAGGTTAGGATAGGATAGGATAGGATAGGATAGGATAGGATAGGATAGGATAGGATAGGATAGGATAGGATAGGATAGGATAGGATAGGATCAGAGGTCCCTGATTGCCTCCTCAGGAAGTCCAGCACTGGGAATATCCCAGGTAGGAGTTAACAGATCAGAGTGGGCATCAATTAAGCTCTTCCTAAACAGAGCAAGAGAAACCCCATTTGCAAATGGCCCAAAGTCCTGACTCAGGGAGGGAGGAGGAGCCGGGGGATGAGCCCCAAGCCCTGTGACTCCTGCCCTGTGATTTTGGTGAGACACAGCAGGAGACACTGAATGAGGAAATGCTCCCCAGGGTTAGCTCCATGGCTGGCCAGTGCTTGCTGCCGAGGCCAAGGGAAGGCCTGTCCTGCCAGTCCTGCTTTTCCCATTCCCAATTCCAGCGCCAGCTCAGCTCCACTGAGTCCATCAGACCTCCGGACTGAAACCCCACCTGGGCTTGTCCTGAGATGAGATGCATTTTTAACACCTTAACACCAAATCCCCTCATGGCACCCGGGGGGACAGAGCATTCCCTGTCAAAGCACCTCTGTCCTGCAACAATGCAACTCCATGCTGGCACCTCTGTACTCAGACCTGTCCTGGAAGGGCAGAGTGCTCCCAGCTGGCTTTCCAGACCTCTTCCACCCTGCTTCATGACATGGGCAAAACCGCCAGCATTGCTGAGGCTTTTAGAAACAGATCGCCTGGCAAACAGCTGCTCCAACTTGCCAAAAACCAACTAGGTCAGCAGGTCTGCAGTCCTGGAGTCCCATGCGGCAGCATGGAGCAGCCAGTGTCCATCTCCTGCTCTTTGGAAGCAGCCAACAGAAGCTGGAGCCTTCTGAAATTGCCCTCCAGGATGTTTGGTCCATGCACAGACAAGGCCCAGGGTGGCAAGAGAGTTGTCTGCCACAAGGCCACTCAAAATACCCCCCTAAAGGTGGTAGCACCTAGAGCCTGCACGTGGCGGAAAGCTCACCCCATCCTCTGCTCCTGCCTCAGGATGGGAACAGACAACCCAAAATCCCTCTTAGACTGGGTTTTGGCATGGTGCCATGCCATGAGGTTAATCCAGCTCGAAAGGAAAAGGCAGAACTGGAGGTGCCACCCTCACGTCCCCCAGCCAACGTGGGCGCGCTGGTGCCAGCCTGGGGCCGGGGCGACGGGTGAGTGCCAGTTGCTGTGGGAATAGGAATTCAGGTTGTTCTGCATCCAGGTTCTGGCTCTTTGCCTTTGATGTTGTGTTCGCCTCCCAGTTTGCATTGAATTTTGTTCCCTCCTTCCATTGCCCTTTCCCTGAGGAAGAAATATCCCTGCACCTCCACAAGGCAGAAGCAGAACTGGCATGAGAGCCTTGCTGAGGGTGGCAGGGGGACAGTGGCATCCTGGGGAGGGCAGCGTGTGTGCAGCAACCATGGGGCCAGAACAGAGCCAGGTTTGACTGGGAGCCCCCAGCCAGAGGTGCCATCGCTCCTGGGTCTGCAGGGGTCGAGGGACACAGCTGCAGCTGCTGCTGGTGGGAACTGCCATGGTGCTTTAAACAGCAGTGGAAAGGACTTAAATTGCTCTTGGGTACCTGCTGCAACTCACCAGGCACCACAGGGAGCCAGGCAAGGTCACATGTGCTGTCACTAGCATCCAAACTGTCCTTTCCCTCCTCTGGCCCACCTGGGTTTTGTGCATCCTTGTGTCCATGCACTCCACCCATCACAGCCAGAACTAGGCCACTGGTGTGGCTCCATGGGCATCTCAGGAGGATGCTTGGCACGTGGTCACTCCATTGGCCTGGTCAGCCCAGGGTGGCATGGAGTGAGAAGGACTGGGCAGTCCTGGGTGGATGAAAGGATGTGGATGCTCTCTTTTCCAGCACCCAGAGCTTCCCTCTGTGCAAATCCTTAAGAGTGTTGGCACCAGGATGTGCAGTGGGAACCACACTGACTCAGCCATGACCTCCATGACTCCACCTATGTGCAAGGGGGCTGAATAAATACGTGCCGCAGGGAAAATGTAAAATGCAATCTTTTGAAAGGAAATTTTGTCACCAAAAGCTTAAAAAATATCCTTTCTGTGAATCAGGAATTTCAGATTAAACCCAAACAATTTAATGGACCTTTAGTGGTGGAGAACTGAGACCCAGAGACATTGAGTCCCAAATGAAGAGCATGGGAGGAGGAGAAGGAAGGACAAGCGGCTCAAGGTGCTCGACCACAACGCAAGGACGAGACTCCCAGCACCCCGCAGTTCCAAAGGGTGGAGGGAGGGAAGCTGGGCCCTGAGGGTGCCACTGCTCAGCCTCTCTGGAGACACGGCGTCCCCAAAGCGTCACCGCCACAACTCGTGAGCTCACAGCTACAAGGAGGCTCTTTGTTGGCCGGGATGGCTGCTCTCCGGCAGAGCGAGCGACAGGCGGGGGTGGGCTCTGATGATCTGTGGGAAGTCCCTGGCAGTGAGGGGCAGCAGGGCCAGGGCTCTGGCTGGCACAGAGCTGGCACAGGAGGAGGAGACAGCAGCGTTATGGTGCGTGGGGCTGTGGGGCTGCTCCATCGGCAGCCAGGGTTGCCCACCGGGACCCAGGAGAGGCACAGGGAGGCAATGAGTGCAGACACAGTGCATTCTCTAAGGGCCCCTAAAATCCACCCTGGGCTCTGGGTCCCTGCTCCAGATATTGATGTTGGTGTTGCCCCTGTCTGCTGGTGTCCTTGGGGCTTTGAATCTCTAGCCCAGCAACAAAACAGCACCCATCAGCCATGATTGAATTCCATGGGGCAGATGTCTGGGCTCATCCCTGCCAGCCAGGATGCTCATGCCATTCTGTCTAGACTCTGCACCCTGCAGGGTCCCCTCACTGCAGCTGGGCCGGGCACAGTGTTGGGAGAGATGCCCACGGCAGGTGAGGTCTGGTGGCAGCAGGGCCAGACCCAGCCCAGGTGAGCACCAGGAGGGCACAATCCTGAGTGTGAGGCTAGGATTAGGCACCATGGGCCATACCTCCCCTCACCAGCCTAAATCTGGTGAACAAACTGCCGGTGCTGGCAGTGCCTGAGGGATGAGAAATTCACCCAGTGACCAATTGCTCTGAACCCTAGAAGCAGGAATTGTCCCCACCGTAGAGAGGTTAATTTGTGCTGCTGGAAACACTGCCAGCAGCGACAGCCACCAGCACAGAGCAATGACAACAGTGATCACACCGACAAGGAACGTGTGCCAGGGTGGAAAAGCAGCGGTGGCAGGAGTGCTGATGGTGGTGGCAGTGGTGATGATTGTGGTGCTGCTGGCAGTTATGATGGTGGCGGTGGGGATGCTGGTGGCAGGGGTGCCACTGATGCTGGTGGTGGCAGTGATGGCAGTGGCAGTACTGCTGGTGACAGTGCTGGTGGCAGTGGTGGTGGTGGTGACAACAGCAGTGGGCTCCACACATGGATGCACAGCTCCTGCAGCCACCTCTGCCACGGCTCAGGACAGGGTCCCCCCTCTGTGGCTCTGACCCCAGCAGTGCCCCCAGCCCACTCCTCCTCTCTGTGCCTCCAGCCCAGCCCCTGCCACGATCCATGCGCTGGATATCCCCATGTAGACCTGGTGACAGTCTGCCACAAGAGCAGAGTGCCCTGATGCCAGTCCCCAGCACATGCCAGCCACCTCTGCCCACTGCAGTGCCAGGGCCCTTTGTGCTCAAGCAGCAGCGAGGAATTTGCCAAAATAAATCCTGTCTTCAGCTTCTCTGTGGGCTCTAACAAGGCTGAGGTGTCCAGAAAAGTGGCAACATGGAGAAAAGGCAGATGGCCCTTAAATAATTAAAAGATCTAATGTTTCGGGACATGGAAAGCTCAGCCAATGAACTGAAGGGGGCAGGAACTGCTAATGAACCCCCAAATCCTAGGTAATGGAATGTCATCAGTCACCATTCCAGGATGGGCTGTAGCAGCATCCCTCTGGGATGTTTCGGGATGGGATGGCTCAGGGGAGTGCCTGCAGGAGAGAGTGGGTGGCAGAGCATAGGCAGGGATGGTACCAGGGTGCTTCAGACCCAGCCCACCCACTCTCCTCCGGCCCGGGGGAAGAGGATGGGCCAGAGGGTGGTTGTCACATCCAAGGGAGAAGGTTTGATGGATGGGATGGGAGAAGAACTCCAAGAGGTGCTATTGGTACTGGACCCCGGGAGGATGTGGAGTGCAGGGGCTGGAAGCCCCTAGAGGGGACCCCAAGCCAGCAAGGTCCCATGGGCGCAGCTGATCCCTCGTGAGAAGCCCAGGACAGGTCACCACAGCCCAGGGGACAGGGCCCTGACAGCGAACGGGGCACAGCATGCAAGGCACAGGGCACGTGGCACACAGGCTGTGCATGGAGGACATGGCACCAGGATCATGGCACGGGGAACACGGCACGTGGCACATGGGACGCGTCGTGCGGGATGTGGCACCAGAACACGGCAGACGGACACGGGGAAAGGCGGCAGGAGCAGCGTCCTGGGATCAGGGAACAGGGACACGGCCCGGGCGGTGCTGCAGGGACACGACACATGGACACGGGGATAGGACACACGGACACGGCACGGGGATAGGACACGGGGATAGGACACACGGACAGGACACACGGATGGGACATGGGGATAGGACACACGGATGGGACATGGGGATAGGACACACGGATGGGACATGGGGATAGGACACACGGATGGGACATGGG